>CM060950.1:39613576-39923884 GCA_030765055.1 Mantis religiosa
GATGATGATGATGGATGATGATGGATGACGATGGATGATGATGGATGATGATTGATGATGGATGATGAGGATGATGATGATGGAGGATGATGATTGATGATGGAGGATGGTGATGATTGATGATGATGAGGATGATGACGATTGACGATGATGATGAGGATGGTGATGATTGATGATGATTGATGATGAGGATGGTGATGATTGATGATGATGATGAGGATGATGGAGAATGAGGGTTGATGAGGATGATGGAGGATGATGATTGATGAGGATGATGAGGATGGTGATGATTGATGATGATGAGGATGGTGATGATTGATGAGGATGATGAGGATGATGGAGGATGAGGATTGATGAGGATGATGGAGGATGATGATTGATGAGGATGATGAGGATGATGAGGATGATGGAGGATGATGATTGATGAGGATGATGAGGATGATGGAGAATGATGATTGATGAGGATGATGAGGATGATGGAGAATGATGACTGATGAGGATGATGAGGATGATGGAGAATGATGGTTGATGAGGATGATGAGGATGATGGAGAATGATGATTGATGAGGATGATAGCGATGATGGAGAATGATGATTGATGAGGATGATGAGGATGATGGAGAATGATGACTGATGAGGATGATGAGGATGATGGAGAATGATGATTGATGAGGAAGATGAGGATGATGGAGAATGATGATTGATGAGGATGATGGAGGATGATGAGGATGGTGAGGAGAATGATGGGGATGATGAGGATGATGAGGAGAATGATGGGGATGATGAGGATGGTGAGGAGAATGATGAGGAGAATGATGAGGATGATGAGGATAATGAGGAGAATGATGAGGATGATGAGAATGATGAGGATGATGAGGATGTTGAGAATGATGAGGCTGATGAGGATGATGAGGATGGTGAGGAGAATGATGAGGAGAATGATGAGGATGATGATGATGGTGAGGAGAATGATGAGGATGATGAGGATGGTGAGGAGAATGATGAGGATGATGAGGATGGTGAGGAGAATGATGAGGATGATGAGGAGAATGATGAGGAGAATGATGAGGAAGATGAGGATGATGAGGAGAATGATGAGGATGATGAGGAGAATGAGGAGAAGAATGATGAGCATGATGAGGAGAATGATGAGGAGAATGATGAGGAGAATGGTGAGCATGATGAGGAGAATGATGAGGAGAATGATGAGGAGAATGAAGAGGAGAATGATGAGGAGGATGATGAGGATGATGAGAATGATGAGGAGGATAATGAGAATGATGAGGATGATGAGGATGATGAAGATGATGAGGATGATGAGAATGATGAGGAGGATGATGAGGAGAATGATGATGATGATGATGATGATGATGATGATGAGGAGAATGATGAGAATGATGAGGATGATGAGGATGAGGAGAATGATGAGGATGAGGAGAATGATGAGGAGAATGATGATGATGAGGAGAATGATGAGGATGATGAGAATGATGAGGATGATGGAGGATGATGAGAATGATGGCGGATGATGAGGATGATGAGGATGATGGAGGATGATGGAGAATGATGAGGATGATGGAGGATGATGGAGGATGATGGAGAATGATGGAGGATGATGGAGAATGATGAGGATGATGGAGGATGATGAGAATGATGAGGATGATGAGGAGAATGAGGAGAAGAATGATGAGCATGATGAGGAGAATGATGAGGCGAATGGTGAGCATGATGAGGAGAATGATGAGGAGAATGATGAGGAGAATGATGAGGAGAATGATGAGGAGAATGATGAGGAGGATGATGAGAATGATGAGGAGGATGATGAGAATGATGAGGAGGATAATGAGAATGATGAGGATGATGAGGATGATGAGTATGATGAGGATGATGAGGATGATGAGGATGATGAGAATGATGAGGATGATGAGGAGAATGATGAGGATAATGAGGATGATGGAGAATGATGATTGATGAGGATGATAGCGATGATGGAGAATGATGATTGATGAGGAAGATGAGGATGATGGAGAATGATGACTGATGAGGATGATGAGGATGATGGAGAATGATGATTGATGAGGATGATGAGGTTGATGGAGAATGCTGATTGATGAGGATGATGGAGGATGATGAGGATGGTGAGGAGAATGATGGGGATGATGAGGATGATGAGAAGAATGATGGGGATGATGAGGATGGTGAGGAGAATGATGAGGAGAATGATGAGGATGATGAGGATGATGAGGATAATGATGTGGATGATGAGAATGATGAGGATAATGAGTATGATGAGGATGATGAGGAGAATGATGAGGATGATGAGGATGTTGAGAATGATGAGGCTGATGAGGATGATGAGGATGGTGAGGAGAATGATGAGGAGAATGATGAGGATGATGAGGATGGTGAGGAGAATGATGAGGATGATGAGGATGGTTAGGAGAATGATGAGGATGATGAGGAGAATGATGAGGAGAATGATGAGGAAGATGAGGATGATGAGGAGAATGATGAGGATGATGAGGAGAATGATGAGAAGAATGATGAGCATGATGAGGAGAATGATGAGGAGAATGAAGAGGAGAATGATGAGGAGGATGATGAGAATGATGAGGAGGATGATGAGAATGATGAGGAGGATAATGAGAATGATGAGTATGATGAGGATGATGAGGATGATGAGGATGATGAGAATGATGAGGAGAATGATGAGGATGATGAGGATGGTTAGGAGAATGATGAGGATGATGAGGAGAATGATGAGGAGAATGATGAGGAAGATGAGGATGATGAGGAGAATGATGAGGATGATGAGGAGAATGATGAGAAGAATGATGAGCATGATGAGGAGAATGATGAGGAGAATGATGAGGAGAATGAAGAGGAGAATGATGAGGAGGATGATGAGAATGATGAGGAGGATGATGAGAATGATGAGGAGGATAATGAGAATGATGAGGATGATGAGGATGATGAGGATGATGAGGATGATGAGAATGATGAGGAGGATGATGAGGAGAATGATGATGATGAGGAGAATGATGAGAATGATGAGGAGGATGATGAGGAGAATGATGAGTATGATGAGGATGAGGAGAATGATGAGGATGAGGAGAATGATGAGGAGAATAATCAGGATGAGGAGGATGATGAGGAGAATGATGAGGAGAATGATCAGGATGATGAGGAGAATTATGAGGATGATGAGGATGATGAGGAGAATGATGAGGATGATGAGAATGATGAGGATGATGGAGGATGATGAGAATGATGGCGGATGATGAGAATGATGCGGATGATGGAGGATGATGGAGAATGATGAGGATGATGGAGGATGATGGAGGATGATGGAGAATGATGGAGGATGATGGAGAATGATGAGGATGATGGAGGATGATGAGGAGAATGATGAGGATGATGAGGAGAATGAGGAGAAGAATGATGAGCATGATGAGGAGAATGATGAGGCGAATGGTGAGCATGATGAGGAGAATGATGAGGAGAATGATGAGGAGAATGATGAGGAGAATGATGAGGAGAATGATGAGGAGGATGATGAGAATGATGTGGAGGATGATGAGAATGATGAGGAGGATAATGAGAATGATGAGGATGATGAGTATGATGAGGATGATGAGGATGATGAGGATGATGAGAATGATGAGGAGGATGATGAGGAGAATGATGAGGATGATGAGGATGAGGAGAATGATGAGAATGATGAGGAGGATGATGAGGAGAATGATGAGGATGATGAGGATGAGGAGAATGATGAGGATGAGGAGAATGATGAGGAGAATGATCAGGATGATGAGGATGATGAGGAGAATGATGAGGATGATGAGGAGAATGATGAGGATGATGAGGATGATGAGGAGAATTATGAGGATGATGAGAATGATGAGGATGATGGAGGATGATGAGAATGATGAGAATGATGAGGATGATGGAGGATGATTGAGAATGATGAGGATAATGGAGGATGTTGGAGGATGATGGAGAATGATGGAGGATGATGGAGAAGGATGAGGATGATGGAGGATGATGGAGGATGATGAGGATGATGAGAATGATGAGGATGATGGAGGATGATGAGAATGATGAGGATGATGAAGATGATGAGGATGATGATGATGATGATGATGATGATGATGAGGATGATGATGATGAGGATGATGATTGATGATGATGATGATGATGATGATTGTCGGAAAATGTCTGGTAATTTTGTTCTGAATGGGCCTACTCTAATTTGCAGAGAAAATTACTCTGTGCTTCATTTTACTTTATAACATGCCTAACCTACACATAAACTACGAGTTGAAGATTTATATATTTTCTCATAGCACAGAGCCAAAATATAATTCTTTATAACTGTGAGCAATTGTGTAATTAAAACAGTCAGCATTAATATAACAACACCCAAGACGTAAGTTGTACATACGATTAACACCCGATACGTTTCCTCTCTTTCCTGCTGTCAGAACCCCTAACACATAATTCCTTCCCCTTGGGCAGCAGAAATCAGTGCGCAGACTTCACACGCTAACCTGTCTTTAGTTCCGGGGCATATTTGGCGGTTAGAGCTGACGGAGCTGACGTCACAGCGCCACTATCTTGTCTTGCCCTGGCCAAGGCGAAGGACTGGAATTCAAAGATTATATTATATGCAACTAAATCTATTGTAGCCAATCATTAACATGAAAAGTCAACTTAAGTTAAACATATGACTTACCTTTACAGACACCACTAATGTATTATTACTTAAGCACCTCCGTTATGATAATATGCTGCCACAATTCATTTACAGAAGTAATAGAACTGGAATAATCAGAAACAAACCCCTGGTAGCTTTGGTTTATCGCTCCTCTCAGGAGCCAAAGCTGCGTTCTATTGTATTGTATTATATTGAATGTTCTTACATTTCCATACTCTTAAACTTTAATTTGTACGAATGAAAGGACAGAAAAACACAATCGTTAATTCAGGTACTAAATAACTATGACATCAATGGCAATAAACGTAAGAGACCGCCAACAATATTTAATCGTATGTTCGGCCTCGGGGAACCTTAAGTAGAGGTCCAGGAATATCTAAACTCACTTGTAAGAATACCCCCAAAATACACATGGTCAGGCTGCTCTGAAATGACATTGGTAGCTCTCGAAGACCTTACCGAGGGGCAAGAGGGATCCCTAGCCCAACTGATGACGATGGTATGTGATATATGGTAATGAAGGAAAGATTTAAGTTGAAATTTAACATAAAAGAAAACGAAAAACAAAATAAGAACTAAAATCAATCACCTGGACTTGCAATACACGCTGACTTGACTGCTGTGAAGACACAATTCGCCAGTAGACCGTTGCTTATTTAAGCATCCTAATTCATAATACAAGGTATCTCTGTTCTCATGCACTTAGTTTCAGTGACCAAACTGATGATAACTAAAGGGCAATCCACAAGATGGTCAAGAAGTTCCAATACATTAACGTAATACTACTCAATCTCATTATTCCTCAATACCTTATCCACCCAATTTGAATTCACAAGGACGTGAGCAGCACCTTAGTCATACTTAAATCCTAGTCACTTCATCTCATCTGGTCTAGACTACATAACCGCTCCATAAACCGTCAGGTGCAATAGAGCCACTGCAGTACTTTATCGCCCGAATTCTCTCACGTGGTTAGTGAGTACTGCTATACAGGAGAAACTTACACGCACACCTGTGCCGTCCGAGCACTGTTAGGGTTAGTCAATAAATGGAGATTTTCTCCAGGTAAAGAACAAGAAATTCTAAATGGTTATTACTGCCAATGACGTTTAATCATCTCCACTGTGATGGCAACTCAATTCAGCTTAGGAAGATGCTTTGCAGTTAGGAACTTCGGTTATTAACACTCCCATTTAATCACATGCTGACAACTCAATTCAGCTCAAAGTGAAACTTGTAGAATGCAGAACTTGATCATGTCAATCATTTTTAATCACGTCCTCTATTATAAACCATTTTGTTCAGCTTGCGGTTAATTTTGACAGAGAGGAACTTTAGAAGTTCTATAACTCACCTCAAATCACTGTGTCGCGAGCAGTTCCATCACAGGAGGGATCTCGGCTTACTGCTGTGAGATGAAGTGAATGCTGCTGCTGCTGGAGGGATTGGAGAATGCTGGTTGTTAGTCTATCCAGTGAGTGAGCCACTTGGAAGAGGAGACGGCCAACGCCGCTGTGTTACTACGAAAACGAAGTGACAGTACAAACTAAGTGATGTGATCGTGGAAAGTTGAACTATATCACATTATCAAAGTGAAAGTGAGAACTTAGGGAAGTGTCAGATCATGAACTGGACAAAATCACAATAGTTATGAGTCATATGGCTTAGCTTTACATCAGTGGATTTTACTATTATGTGTTATGAAATTTAATTTTATACAGATTTCTGCGCCGCTCTATTGATCTCAATGTCAAGGGTTTAATTCCGACCTACTCCGATGATATTTAAGTGTGCTTAAAAGCTTAAAAGCGACAAAACTATGTTTGTAGATTTATTGGCATGTTAAACATCTCCATCGGGATAGATTTCCAGCGCACTATGGGTGCCAAAATAACCATGACAATTGACTTTGTTATTAATAAGGAAAATACGTTTTTAACTTTCATCTTCTTAGTTCATTCAGCGGAACTGTTAGAGACTGTGTCCTGTGTTCTCTGGGGCCTCCTGTCGAGCGGGCTCTCTCCTCTCAATTATCCCTACCTCCTGGAGTGCCCACTTGTAGTGCTTACCTTACATTACCCCGATGCCCTTGCTCTTTAAGTTATTTTTTGTATTTATTTCTCATCTTTCTTCTACATACAATTTCATTGATACATTGACACTTATAACATTTCTTTCACACAGTAACAAAATAGCTTATTCACATTTAACATACCCTTTCTACCTGCTTGCCTCGAGCCTCGGTCTCAATACACATAACCCCTGGTTTTCCGTGTATTGATGACCCTCCTCTCCCTTGTATCCCTCGTTCTAGTTTTCCAGCCCTTAATTATTATTTATTCTTCATCAATCTTAACCATTTCTCTCTAACTTTCCCCAGATATTCGCCTATATTTCTTACATTATTTTCTGGTTTTACCAATAACATTTTTTTATTATTATAACCTCTCCCCCATCCCTAAAGCTGTCCCACTTTTGTTGCCAAATATATTCTCTCCATATCTTTGTTTGTTTGCAATAAAGTATACTATACCAATCTGTATCCTCTTCTACACACATTGGACATTTCCCTGTATCCTTTTCATATCTAATACCTTTCAAATTTCTAACTCCTGTCCTTGCCCAGGCAAATCCTTCTCGCCCTGACTTATTACACACACCTATGTACTTCTCCCTCCCCCACACTGCCTTTATTTCCCTATATTTACTCAATGATCTTTTCTCCCTTACACTGGTAAATATAACTTGGCTATCTAAATCTTCCAGCCTTAATTCTACCTCTTTCCAAAAGCCCCTATAATAATACTCCTCGTTTCTCCAAGTATGTCCCATATCTATCTGTTCCATCAGTTCCCTTACTTTCTGCGCCCAAAACTCTCCCCATTTGCTTCTCATCTGCAAAAGAAAGCATTCCTCGATAATATTGTTTTCCTCAAAATTAGCAATTCTGGATAGATATGTCAATGCCTTTGAGACAATTTTAACCCTTGTTGAATGTCTTCCCAACTCTAAGTGTGCTGCCCTATTGGGTGAAGCTACAGGTAAGCCCAAAATATATTTAAAGAAAGATCTGTTAATAACATCCACCTCTTCCCATGCTTCATCCACTCCCCATATCTCTGCCCCATGCAACATCTTATTTTCCTCTATGGCAGTATAGATCCTTTCCAGCCATTGGACATTAATGTCAGATAATTTCCTTAAACATCTATAAGTTATTACAAACCTAGTACTGAAGATACTGTACACATCGGTTCAAAGTTAGTTCATAATTATTAGGGAATATCTGTGGTAAAGTATTTTAGCAGACGACTTCACATTAATGAACTCTGGCCAAATTTCAAAAGAAACAAAGTATATGACTGTATTACAGCTACTTTTGCAATGAATATTTTGTTTACAACACGATTAAGTACATATATGGTTAACATTTCGCAGTTTTCGTCAAACGTTTTCCCTAAAAGTGCCTTGTTTTATCTGTTTTAGATGATATTAAATTTGCGCCAAAACTGTTTAACCGCGCAACAATCAATTTTGAAATCCTAATGGTATATATAGCAAAAAAGGTATTTGCTCATCAGTTTCATTTGCTAGATAATACATTTGAGAACTGATACAAAAATGTTTATAGGTGTCACATAATTCCACGTTGTGGACGCCAATTTGAAGCAATAGTTTAATGGCGAGCAAATAAGTCGGCGAGCAATGAGGTTTCTCTCAGGGTATGCGTGGATGTGTGAGAAGGAGATTTTAATAACACTGGAATGCCCGTTTCCAACTTATTTATTTACTACTTCTTCTTTTAAAACATCGAAATGAAAGTTGCCGACCAAGGGTTACCAATCTCTGTTTAGAGTTACTGACTGCAGAATGCCAGATGACTGTTTTAATCGCCCTCACGCCTCAGACTGCCCTCATCGACCTCACGCCTAAGACTGCTCTACTGACCACAGCTGCGCGTGTGTGTATATGTAACTTTCACTCTCAGGAAACTTCTTTTCAACCAAAATCCCTTTGTGGCTGTTTTGTCGCCATTGTAAATGATCCAAGGAATTCCCTATTCATACATGTCAAATGAGCCTCTTTAGAAATGTTCTAAGGACACTGCTTCTTACATTGCTTTTGTTATAACACTTTCCCCCAACTCAGCTGGCCTTGCCCTTGTCGTAACAAAGAACCAACACTCCTTTGACATCCATCATGATTCTTTACTTCTGGCAAACCTTAATTTCGGTATCACAACAGGCTTTAAGATTTTGACCGACGCACAGAACGCATAATTCCGCATAAATTTTTGCATGCGGACCGTTAGAGAAAGTGTCTCTGATATCAGGTCCGAAACTGGAAATTCTGAACACTGATCGCAAATGGGGATAGTTACCAGCCAATTGATATTTGTTCATGTGATTTTGCAAACTCCGAGAAATACCTAGAGTGGGGATAATTCAAAGTGATGGCGGAAAGTAGGTTTTGCTAGTAAGAACACTTCGGTTCTGAGTTCTACATGAGACGGGCGCGTATTCGGCACCACCTAACAAGTACACTTCCGCGCCATGCACAGAGGCAAAGTGCAATATCTGACAATCTCTGCAGTGAGAGTTAGCACAAAGAGTAATATATAGGGAAGACGATAAATATATCCAGTTCGACTACGCAGAGCTACTGCCCCTGCTCTTCACATCACAATATTGACAGTGACGCTAAACACAGCAACTACACCGACAACGACTTTACGGTGGCGAGCAAAGGAGCCTAAGGACAATAATAAACTTCTGTCTACCAGATTCGAGGTGTCATCATTCAAACCGCAACCAGTCAGGACGCACCCACTCCTGAACTACAGATGAGAGTTCTCATGCGGGAGCTACAAGTCACCTCGAACCGATTACAATCTCCCTTTCCTTAACCACCTCACGCCACCAGTCTTAATTCTGAGGCGTTGAGCACAAGGGAGAGCTCAACATGGTTCGCTACGGGCCGGACCGCCTCATCCTATAGTGTTAAATGGTTATTTTTTCCCTAAAATTGAAATGATTGCCTGTAACTATAGCCAACGTAAAGTCCTATTGCTGATTTCAAAGTATAGGCAGTCATGTGTTTAGAATATAATAATGAACTAAAAATGTTAGTGGGAGAAAATGAGGTGTTAGCATAATTTTGATAAAATGACATATAATCCTGTCATTATAGTGCATAGCCGTCAAAATATATTTTTATGTAATTTTTTTTTCATGGGATAAGGCCATAAGAGAGCCCGCCTCGGTAGCATAGATAGTAGCGTACCTGCCTCACGTTCAAGAGATCCCGAGTTGGAATCTCGGTCAGGGTGAGTTACATGGATAATGTTTTTCTGGTGTTCCCCCTTATACTGATAGACGAATGTCTAAGCGCCATGGACCCCGGACTCATTAGAGCATCACTTCACCCATTTAATTCATCGTCCGATATGAATTAACGTTGGAGGACGTAAATAAAAAAAATCCCTTAGGGAATAGGTTTACATATTAGATTAATAAACAGAAAAAGGGTTCCCTTTATACGAGGCATGTTTTTTAAGTCAGTACCGTTTTGAGATTCCACCGCCGGAGCGCTACGGTCGGCGTTCCGCGCATGCGCGCTGGTTACCTACAGCTCTTGTCTACGCACTGACGCCATTACAGTCTGATTCTTCATTGTATACGTTGGTTACTGAGTGTTTAAAATGCCTCCAACAACCGTGAGCCCCGCCGATTGTGAAGTATGGGCTGTCATACGATATCTTAGTGCTAAAGGCATAAAACCGATCGATATTCATCGTGAGATCTGTGAAGTTTACGGACAAAACATTATGAGTGATGGAATGGTAAGGAAATGGGTGACAGCACTTAATGATGGCCGCACAAATGTGCATGATGAAGAACGGAGTGGGCGTCCTTCGGTCGTTACTGAAGATTTGGTGCAGAAAGTGAACGAAAAGGTGAGAGAACAGACGCTTTAGTGTCCCTGCACTTGAAGAAACATCTGGGTGGTCAGTGGCTTCAAGACGATAACGAAGTCAAAACAGTTGTGATAGAGTGGTTAACACGTCAGGCGGCAGAATTTTATGACTAGGGTATTCCAAAACTGATGCCACGTTATGAAAAGTGCCTCAATATTCACGAAAATTATGTAGAAAAGTAGATTAAGGTACAGGCTTTCATGTAAAAATAAAATTATTGCGATATCTATGCACGTCTTTTTTTAATTCCAAAACGGTACTGACTTAAAAAACATTCCTCCTATATGTATTCGCATCAACAGTGCTGGAGGGCGAAGAATGTGTGGGTCAGAACTTGTAGTTAAGATGCACAACAATTAATTATTCTTTATAAAAGTCTCCAGCTGTAAGAGGAATGATCGAAGAGATATACGAGTGGTCAGCCTTAAAAAGACGATACCGCTATTACGGAATGTACTGTTTTTTTTTTTTCTAAAACAGGCACTTGCAAGTGTCTTGTATGTGGCTGCGGCTTGCGTCGTACCCCGATAGCATACAAAAAGACACTCATCGCCTCTCCAGTGCGAGAATCTTACTGCTGGCTGACTTACACTAACGGCCTCTCAACACACTAAACATGGATGCACAAACCAGTATGTTAGGAAGTAAATAATGTGAAAAGACGACAACTGCTTTATTTGTCACTAAAAATCCTTAGCTCAGTGCTAACACACAATCAGCACCTCTTTTCCATAAATCAAACACTTCGACATGTCTCTTCTTTGTCCAAATATATCTCTTTAGCTACACCATTTACACGGAGCTACACAGTCACTCTAAACACAACTTCATTATTCCGCTTAAACTGCTCCGCTGCCGGCTCCACAACTCAGCTATTCCTCACCCGGAGTCTCACTTAGGGACCCGTGAAATGCTTCCCGCACCGTCTGCTAACTAATTACCATGGGACTTGGAATACACTAATATCAGCTCGAAATACCACACTGTTATGACTACTACGGACTGTACTGTTCACACACACACACACGCGCGCGCGCGCGCGCGCACACACACTTTCCAGGCCTTTGCAGCACCTTTTATATATTTTCCGGGCTCGGTAGATTTTTCTGTAAATGGAAGCTTCTGGATACACCGTATAGAAAGGTATTATGTGTAATAACAAAAGTTCCGCCACAGCCTCGTGAAGTTAGTTTGTGAGGAGCCATCAAGACGTGCGACTCCTATCTCACCACCCAATAAGCAACGAGGCGATTCAACTTCTCACTCTTCTTCGTGATTACCCTACTCACTCCTCCCCTCCAAAAAACTTCGCGTTCGCCAATGACACTGCCGACGTCCACCATCTCCTCTTGGCTCGCGAAGGCATTCAGATCAAGTGTCTCATGCTCAGCCACCTTCGAAACCGACCAAGGCTTATGTATGGTTTTCTACCTCAAGGTCAGCCCAGCCATCCTTCCTTCACCACAAGCACGGTGTAACTTATGCCATCAGTGTTTGGTAAGCCTAATCCGGTTTCTTCGATGACGAACCCTTCGCCACGTCATATCTGATGCCAGTCAATGTTGAACCTGTATCCCCATCATCCGGCAACGTCCTTCTTGTTCCTTGCCGCCGCCCACGATTATATCCAACAACCTTCCTTCCATGCCATACAGTGTCATTGGAGGATGTGGCGCCTATGTGATTTTCGCCACGCCCTCTCTTAGTTTCCTTCAGGCTCATCCACTTGGTGTTGACAGTCTTCTTCATTGTGTTCCAGATGGTCGTATCACCAACATGTCTTCAGGAGATTATCAACATCCCTGATGCGATCGCCTGTTCCCAAGGAACTCAATCCGGGGTAGGGGAATTTTCTAAAACAGCTCCGCGTTCAGCAATATCACAATATGTTGAACCAAACTTGGAGGAAATAATTTTAATGTTGAAACTTAGACACTCTGTTAGATGTCCCATATGTGAACATGTACTACAAAGCAGAAGTCATGATAAGCCATTTGTCTATCTTAGGATAGCACTGTGTGGCTAAGCCCACCTCGGTAGCGTAGATGGTAGCATGTCTGCCTCACGTTCAAGAGGTCCCGAGTTCGAATCTCGGTCAGGGCGAGTTACCTGAATAAGGTTTTTCCGGGGTTTTCCCTTATCCTTAAAGACGAATGTCAGGTAGCTCTAAGCTTCATGGACCCTGGACACATATGAGCATCATTTCACCCAGTTCATTCATCGTCCGATATGACTTAACGTTGGAGGACGTAAATTACAACAACAACAACTGTGTGGCTAATGTTGAAATATAATTATAATAATGATAATGGTAATTAATATTAATAATAATTAACAATAAATATTTTGTATATTATTCCAATTGCAATTTACAGACGATTTGTACATTTTATTGAATATCTCTTTTCATTCTGGGTTTCATGTTCAGCTGCGCAAGTAGTCTTTATTGCACATTAAAGCGATCTTTAATTCATAAAACTTTAAAATATAAACTGATATACTGCATATAGACCATAACATTTCCACAGACCTCAATTTCTACAAAATGCGACCGACGTAATTATGAACAGGTACATTGGAAAATGTGCCTAACCTTATCTGCTGTAACATTGAACCTCCAATGCAAATCACTAGCTATTATTCATGGCGCCGACTTTGACATCCTTGTTCTATCACTTACCTTAGCGAGGCGAAGTCTAAATCGACAGTGACACGCCAAGGTAGAAGGCAGTAGCCGCAACCAGGCGTAAAATAATCAAGGTCTTAGAATATCTTTACATGCTTGTGAATAGCGATATCTGGCGAATAATTGAGGCGTTTATTGAATGTCAGAATTATTTCCAAAAATATAAATGCGGTCCGGTTACAAGCAAGGAAATACAATTTAGGAGATTTCTGAACAGTCATTTCACATCTTTAATAATTGTGTATCTGCATAAAATCTCACTTGAGAGCAGACTTCTTAATCCTTCCGATCCTTTGCTCCTGAACTTACGCCGCACAGTGGCTGAATGGTTAGACCTCTCGGCTCTCACAAAGGCGGCCCCGGATTCGATCCCAGGTGATTTAAAGTGAGATCTGTGGTGGACTGCGTGGCACTGGGGTGGGTTTTCTCCGGGATCTGAGGTTTCCGCGACATCTCATTCCACCGGTTCTCCATCTTCGTCTCATGTATCAGTGTCACCGCCTGCAATGCCGTATGTAATAAACTCGGGCGTTAAACATTACACATTTCCTTTCCTGAATTTAGATAACACCTCTGAGTACGTGGGCACAAAAGGAAGGAAACCAGCGAGTCTGACAGAGTAAAAACCAACAACCGGAGAAATTTCTTCAGCCATCCCAATCAGCGCGATTTTCCACCGCATTAGCACCTTTTTCTCAGGAACTATTAAAAGTACTACGATCAAAATTGCGATCACACAAAGTTTTCTTAATTTGTTCTGATGCAGTGGATTTTCTTTATTTTGCGTTCGGAGATTTTGTGCCATGAAGAACACAAGAATTTAAAAGAAACAGACTCATTCGCACCGGAAAATAAATAAAGTCACTAAAGACCCACACTTAAAACGTAGAACTAAAATATATAATGTGTGCTAGTGAAACAAAGTAAAAGTAAATATGTCGTATGATATCTGGAAAAATTAAATGCAGGGTTACTTTCCTTTGTTGAGCAGATTTTCTGAAAATGGAGAGATCAGAAGATTTCACGAATAAATACAGCGGTGTAAAGCTATGTTGTTTTGTGAAGAACATTTCTAGTTCGACAAGGAAATTTACATCAAAAAGGAGTTTCTGCTAGCCGCAACTGCGGAGGTGAAAACCAAACCAGATTATGCAGTAACCTAACATTCCGTAAATATTATTGGAGGATGAAGAACATCTTTATTATTAAGGAAACACACATGGTCTTCACGCTCTCCTTTATTCTTGTTAAATTATAATTTTTAAAACCTTAAAACTTATTTTAAACATCCCTTTTGCATGATCTCACAAAATACCTGTTCAGAGAAAGAATAATTGAGGGCAAAGCATACTTTGAAAAAGACGGTGCAGCTAATAGCGGCCTCCAGAGACGGGACGTAGAGGTGCTGAACGCGGTCCAGTGAGCGGCGGCGTACAAGGACATCTGGGAGGCCCTGGAAACCGCTTCGCCAGCTGAAATCTAGGTCACAGGAGCCAGGAGAGAAGCTGCAAGGGTCCACCTCGGCGATTGAACAGCTGGCCAGCAAAGCCTTGGTCGAATTTGCACCCGAATTCGTATCCCGAGAGGCTGCCTACACATTTGGCGACGGGGTACGAGACGCCCAGATACGTCAGCGCCTGATGCTCAGAGACATCAAGACCATCCACGAGGCGCTAACGGCCACATTTAGGTTGGAAGTGCCCAAGGTGACGGCTACCGCGACGTCGAGAACAAGGAATATCAGCTACATTGTAGACAGAAGACCAGTCGAGGGACGCCGGTGAAGACCAGGTGGTGTGGGCTGGGGGTGAGGCCAGCCGGGACTCTTGGAGAGAGACTGCCCACACCAGGTAGTGCAGCCGGAGAAACGATTAAGGGCCGGCGTGGCAAGGAGCACGTCGGCGACGTCACCACCGTCCCCTCGAGTGACACTGAGCGCCGTCAATCAACGGTTGGATGACAGCCTCAATGTGGGCGGAAAGCCGCGCGGCGTGCTTTTGGACACCGGGGCTGCTGTGACCGTCATCAGATCTGACGTATACAGGGGTTTGCTGTGGAGAAAACCGAGCCGACCATACCAGCTGGTGACGGTATCAGGCGACACCTTGACTGTGGAGAAGGAGGCCCCACTGAATTTGACCTTGGGATGGAGTGCCGTGCGTCTGAGTGTGTTCGTTGCATGATCGCTGAGGAGGTGCTAATGGGTTTGGATGTCTACAGGAGCCACGAGGCGAGGTTCGGCGTTGGGTGGAGGGTCCTGTGGATCAATGGAGAAGAGATGAACACGAAGAACGCCTTGGAATTGGCAGGGTATTCCTGAGGGAGACGTGGTTGTCCCTGCGAAAAGCGTGGTGGTGGTGACGGCGCGACTGCAGTGCCAGTGGACAAAGGACTCAATTCTGGACCAGAAGACACTTGTGCACGGGCTCTGTATAGCCAGGACAATGTTGGGTGCCAAGAGGATGTGCAGGTGAGGCTGCTCAACCTAACAGATACCGATCACGGCATCCAGGTGATACGGAGTTGAGGAAGTACGAAAATGTGTTCAGCTTAATGCCAATCGATAACACCCAGGAGCCGGTTTCAACGCAAAACCTGGGGCCCCGACTGGAAGACTTACTTTGAGAGGGCGGTCGAGCACCTGTCCGCAGAACAGCTGGAGAAGGTTCGATAACTGTTAAGACTATACCAGCGCGTCTTCAGCCACGGTAACAGGGACTACGGCCGCATGGACCGGGTGCTTCACCGCATCGACACTGGCGACGCCAGGCCTGTTCGGCAAGCACCCAGACGCGTTCCGCTGGTAAAACAAGCGGCGGTACGGGATATGCTGAAAACATGACATCCGGGGTAGTGATTGGAGACTCTGGCAGGCCTTGGTATTCTCCTATAACCTTCTTGACGAAGAAGAACGGCGACTTAAGCTTCTGCGTGGACTACAGGAAGCTGAATGCTGTCACCAGGAAGCACTGCTGCCCCTTACCCCGGATTGACGACACCTTGGACACGCTAGCTGGTGCGCAGTGGTTCTCGAACCTAGACCTGAAATCGACTTACTGGCATGCGTCTCTAAACCAGAGAGACAAGGAGAAGAGCATATTATAGACTGGCCAAGGTCTTTGGCAGTTCACAATTATTAACTTTAGACCTTACAGCGCAACAGCTACCTTGCAACGCCTCATGGAGTGAGTAATGGGAGTATTTACTTTTGACGCCTGCCTGCTATACCTGGACATCATCATGTTCGACAAAACCTTCGAAGACCTTCTACACAAGCTGAGCATGGTGTTACAGAGGTTGCAGGCGACCAACCCGAATATCAAAGAGAAGAAATGCCAGCTTTTTCGCAAAGAAGTCAACTATTTGGGGCATATAGTCACGACAACCGGAGAACCCACAGACCCGGAGAAGACATAGGCAGTAGGAGACTGACCTCACCCAAAGTATGCGCGGGAATTGCACAGTTTCCTGGGGCTGTGCAGTTATTTCCGCCGCTACATAAAGGGCTTTCCCAACATCGCCAAACACGTTACTCGCCTGACTGAAGGACACCGGCCTTATGCATGAACGGAGCACGCCGAAGGCACTTTCCAGCAGCTGAAGAAGACACTGTGCAATGCTCCTATTTTGGGATTCCCACAACTAGGGGGCACCTCCATCGTAGACACCGACGCCAGCGACCATTGCATTGTAGGCGTCCTATTCCAAGTCCAGGATGGCCACGAGCGGATCATAGCTTACTACAGCAAGACGGTTTCCAAGGTAGAGAATAACTGCTGAGTCAGCCAGCGAGATTTACCGGCGGTGGTAGAGACCTTCGAGCACTTCGAAAGAACCTGTGCAGTCAGCCATTCCACCTGAGGACTGATCACTCAGCCCCAACTTGTCTACTAAGCTTTAGGAACTTATAAGGCCAGACAGCTCGCTGGGTCAAGTGGCTGCACGAGTTAATGCCAGAGGTTCTACCCCCATTAGTCGTGGACCCGTAGGACCAATGACCCGGGCCTTCTTCGACCAGGGATTTACCGAGCTGTCCCAAAAGAGCGCCCGGCGCCTCCGTGATACTTTCCATAGTGCAAAACATAGAGACTAACAAGCCCCATTCCCATCTGGTCCTGTAGACTCAAGACGGGATGGAAGTGGATACGCCACTTACGCGCTCCAAATCCAAAATAGGAAGGCTACCGATATGACTTCGGTGGGACCTCGAATTTTGACCCGATGTTCCTCTAGTAACGTCAGAGGTACCACAAGTGCTAGGGGCCGCAGCGCCTGCACCACGGCAGCCGAAGGGGACTCATCCCCTCCCCTACGGCTCCAGGATTATGACTTCACCTCTGAACATCATAGAGGGAAGAACCACGGCAACGCAGACACCGTATCCCTAAGACCGTACTTTTAATAGTGTGACCAGTGCACAAGAGTGGAAAATGAGCAGTGTGCCTCAGCTGTCACAGTGGTAATGGCAGTGTCTGTGCACGGGTAGGATAGCCTGAGGAGGGAGCAGCTGGCGGTCGTCGTCTTGGTACCACTCTGGAGAGAAATGGAGTCACGGACTAGACCGACTTGGGAGTACATCGTTCCCAGAAGCGCTGCGTATAAGTCGTACTGGGCCCAATGGAAATCGCTGAACACCAAAGCGGGTGTGCTGTTCCGGGTATGGGAACCATCAAATGGGAAGACACAGAGAGAGTTGGTACTTGCCCGGAGTAAGGTCCTGGAGGTCTTGGAGGAAGTGACCTCCGGTACTTCAGGAGGACACCTAGGAGCAAACCGAACGATCGACAAACTCCGACAGCGCTACTGCTGGCTGAGGCTCCGAACAGATCCCGAGGGATAGCGCCGTCAATATCACGTGTGCGCGGCAAGTCGCGGCCAACAAACCAGGAGCCGGGGTCACATGCAGCAGTACATCGTCGGAGCGCCATTCGAACGCATCGCTGTCGACATAGCTGGGCCATTCCCAGTGTCGGACCAAGGCAACAGGTACTTGATTTTGGCCGTGGACTACTTCACCAAGGGGCCGGAGGTGTATATCATCCAGAACTAGGAGGCGAAGACGATCAGCGTCTGCCTCATGGGGCAACTGTTCTGGCGTTTTGGGGTACCGATAGAGCTCCACAGTGATCAGGGCACCAAGAGTCCAACCTGATGAAGGAGGCTCTGGAAATACTTGGGGTGAACAACACCCGCACCGCAACCCTACATCCATAGTCGATCGACATGCTTGAGAGGTACATGAAGACACTAGACGAGCTTCTATGGAAGTTCCTGGCCAGCCATCAGCGAGACTCGGACTTTAAGGTGCCACTGTCTCTGCTGACCTACCGCTCAACACAAGACAACACTGGGTTCACGCCAACCAGCTTTATGTTCGGCCGAGTGTTACGCCTCCCTTGTGACCTGGCTTTTGGGAACACCCATGAGGCGAATCAGTCTCCAACCCCGTATATGAAGAACCTCGTGGACCCTCTTCACGACATGCATAAGATGGCTCGTCATAATATACAGATGGCGAGTGAGCGCATGATGTTCCGAGACGACCGGCAAGCCAACAGCAAAGGGCTCCAGCAAGGTGACATGGGCTGGTTGTAGCGCCCTATCTGCACCCAGGGACGTTGCCCGAACCTTCAGCAATTATGGCGAGGATTGTACCGGGTGATAAAGTGGATTAACGACGTGGTCTACCGCATTCAGAAGATTTCCCGAGGAAAGTGGTTGTTGGTGCACCTGGATCGTCTGGCTTAATACGATGTTGCTTTTCGGGACGACCAGCCTTGAGGAGGGAGCAGAGTCGCAAAGCATTATTGCGACGGGTGCGGCAAGCGCGCGGAATAAAACAGAGCAGCGCGGAGATAAAAGCTTGCCGAAACGGAGAAAGAAAGGGACAGATAGATATCTGGAAGTTTCTCTTTTTCTGATAACGTCTTGATTGTTACACAACGTTTAACTAATTGCTAAGGCAATGAGGGGAGGTATGAGAGAAGCCGCGGCTAGTTTGTCAAGGGACAGTCGTAAATGGATTCGAATATCGTGAGCGTGCAGCTTTGATGTTAAAGTGAACTCTGTATTTTGTGGTCGTATGGCAGACGACGTTGAAGGTTGTATTTGTGTATGTTACCTAATTCTGCTGCTGCGAAGGGCTGTACAAACTTTCTACGGAAATAAAGGCCAGTTTGAATTTATGCAATCTAGACTTTTAATTCTACGAACCCACAATGTCGCCAAATTCCGCAAATAACTACCTAGTAAATAAATATGGAGAGCAAACTATGAACACGATGTCTTGTCTAGCGGAGTTACCAAGTAGCAGCTAAGGATATGACATGCTTCCCTAATATTGTGAATAAGGACCATACTTCCTGACATAGCAGTGGGGATTTATTTAAGTAGCGTTTTAACGACCGTTCTTACTGCTTTTGGCACCGCAGGTAGTGGACACTAATGACACATTAAGCTAGGATAATGTACCTATGAAGTTTTGTGTTTAACCATACTATTGAAATTTATGGCAGTCGTTGTATACAATTTTTCAGAAATTATAATGTGCAAATTCATCTCTTTACATAATAAATTTACAAAGTATTGACAGAAATTCATGTTTTACAGCTAATAGTTGACATACTTTTTCCTCCCATTACGTCATTGAGCACGGTCTTAGGTGACTGGGGTTCCACTTAGCATGGAAAGGCCGGGTAAGGGAATTCGAAGCACTGCGTCTGATAGGGGAACCAGGTTTGAGGGACCAGCCCAACCCCTTGGATGTGAGCAAGAGAAGTGGTTGACAGTCTGAGGGCGAAATGAATGATAAGAAAGAGAATGACGATGGCGCAGTTGGTCGAATGATATCGGGGGAAACCGCATATCCTGGAAATAACGCACTCCAGCACCATGTTGTCCACCACAGGTCTCACTTTGCGGTCGCCTGGGAACGAACCGGCCGGGTTCGAAACCTTAATGACTTGGTGACAGTCGAGCGGTCTAACCACTTGGCCACGGCGGCCGCGGGTCTGACGCAAATTTGAGTTGGGCGATCATCCAACAGATACGGTGAGGATGATGTAGCCAGCCGGGTTCGCTAGCTAGCGTATTTCTTCAATGTCCTCATGATGATGACTGGGCACCGGTCCTATACCCAGGACTTACAATCCGCAGACCTCAAGGCTGCACTATCTTTGGGAAAGAAAATAAGGAATGGAAACGTTCCAGGCTCTAGTTGGGGTGCTTAATTTGAACAGTTACTAGTTATGACTAAATCCCGAAAAAGACCTCAGTGAGGGATGTTCCAGTGCTCTACTGAAATTTTTGGCAGTGAGTAAAAGTAGTTAAGGTCATCTGGGACTATGGAAACTGATTAGACAGGTAGAAAGGAAAAACCAGCAAGGAATATTTAGCTTAAGAGTGGCCTTCCTTTGCACTTCTTTATCAGCCCACTAATTAGTTATTTCTAAACGTGAAGTTTATATTTTGTCAGAGAGGCAATTGCTGCATTAAGAAACATTTAGTTGAAAGAAATATATACACCTATACTATATAAAAAAACCCATGATTACGCTCCCGAGTGTGATGCTCTCCACTGTAAAGTTCATGGAATTTCCAAATCATTGTTGTATAGCTCCATCATTATAAGGCTTCCAAATCCTACCATTAGCACAGCTTTACGAAACGAATATCAAGAATAATACGCAACATACGTACATAAATTGCGAAGTGGGTTACTACAAGTTGAACATAAGTGATCCATTTTGAGAAAAGGGTTAAAAATGAATTTCTGCTAAAAGTGAGCTGAAATATGCCCTCAACTGAAGAAAAAATCTTTGTAGTTTCTACACGTTTGATGGGATTTACGTATCAGGAGGGTCAAGCGGAATTTGAACAGATACTCCGTAAAACCGGTCCTACCAGGGAAATATACTACTGCTGATACAGAAATTTGAGAAAACAGGCAGGTTTCAGGACATGAAACGTGCAGGTATATCCAAGTTGAATGACGAAACTGTGTAGCAGGTAAGTGATGTGACCAGAGATCCGCAAGCACCAACCAGGAGGTTAACTTGAGAGTTAGGTGTACCACTATCGACAGTGTGGAAGATTCTGCATTTCGCTTTTAAAAAACCTGTTATACCACCACTAAATTGCACATGCTTCGGAGAGGGAAGACTACGCTTGTCGTGAAGAAATGTGTTACAACCTGTTGCAGGCAGTTGAGGTGGCCCATTTGTTCCAAAATATGTAGTTTAGTGATGAGGCCACCTTCCACACATGTGGTACGATCAACAAGCATAACTGCAGAGTGTGGGTGGACGTTCAGCCAAATAAGATTATGGAGTGGGAATGAAGCACCCCTAAAGTCAAAAGTGGTTGGGGATGACAAAATCGGTGGAATATGGGCCTTTCTCCTTTGCTGATAGAACAGTGACAGGCCATTCGTATGTTGATATACCACAATAGTTCCTTCAACCACAACTGCAAGAGGATAGCATTTTGGAAACTGTTTTTTTTTTTCAACAGGATTGATAACTTCCTCATTTTGCACAAATTGGGAGTACCTGGATACCACATTCCGACGTCGAAAGATTGGCATATGTTTATACCGCATATGGGCTCCACGTTCTCCAGATCTAACACATCTCGACTTGTTTGCATGGGTATACGTGAAATCACAAATCTACAAATTTAAAATCAACTTCATTGCCATTCTCAAGGAGTGTATCAGTCAAGCAGCGCATAACATCACAACATCAGTGTTGACTAAAGTGTTTGAGGCAGCGGTGCATCGCTGGGAAAGCTTTGCGGATGTGCAAGGTAGTAATATTGAATGAGACTAAGGGAAAACCCTCATGGATTATGCGCTAACATTTCATTTTGTTTACAATAAGTGTATGTTTGGAATCTGAAATTACGTTTTCTCACAAAAATGAATCGAAACTTTATGTTCATCCTGTATAGCTGGAATATTTTACCTAGAAAACCCTTCAGCTCCACACCATCGATACCCTTTCCTCAAAGGAAATCACACTTTCTAAAGACTCGCTTTCAGTTTGTTTTGTTGGTCTTTCTTTGAATGCTGTGCAATGTGTAGCGAGTTATAGTACAGGCAAAAGTGGCAATGCGCGAATATTTCTCTGTAAGCGATTAATTATTTATTTTGGTAAGTATGACTCAAACTCCTCCCAAAATAAAAATAAAAATATTCCGAATCTATAGAAGTTCTTTCTAGTAGTTATACGAATTGGAAACTATCTCTTTTGCTTCCAATGGTTGGCTTGATAGAATATAGATATATATATATATATCAGTGGTGAAAAAGAATCGGTTAATGATAGTGATGTATATGAATATGGAGTCACTCCTAGTGCATGTCAGGCAGTAATTGCATAATGTTTCCAAAAGAATTGACTTCTTATTGTTCATGTTTAAGTGTAGTGTACCCGGATGTTAATAAATGAAATTGATAATACTGAATGTATTTTCTATTAAATTATGTTAAAATTCCTTTCTGAAAACTAATAAATTATATTCCCTATGTAACGCTATCCCGATTATTACGCGTTTAGGCTACAGGTCCTTGGAGAACAAAATTACACACATGCATTACACATGCTTTCTTTCAGGATTTCAAGTAGTTTCTATAAAGAAATACGTCTGAATGGCTAAAATTTAAGTTCCATATATACTTTGATGTAATGAAATAGTGTAGAAATGAAAACAATGGTCTCTCAGGTCAGAAGGGTCACGAACGGAAAAATTGTAATAATCCACGTGCATAAATTGTACATCAAACGAGACAAATGTTCGAGATAAGGCAGATCCTCTGAAATATAAATTAATATTTCACAGAATTCTATAAAAGGCAGAGTATATTGAGTAATTTTTGAGAAGATAGGCAGACAGAAGAAAACGAAAAGTCCCCTGTGAAATTTGAAGGAACCTGCAACGTGTTATCGCAGATATATTGAGAAACCAAATTGTAAACAATCAGGTCAATACTCTATGACACATAGAAATAATAGTAGAAGCTTTAATATATCAAACCAAGGAAGCTAATAATCAGGATAACTAAATTAATAAGGATGAAAAGGTATCGGAGGTATAGAAAAAGTATAATACATACCTTTTTGCAAGAAATGGACATTAAAATCAGAAAGGAAATCCAGGGGAATAAGTTGCTCTTGTTTAGAATGATTCAAGTACGGGGTAAGAAATGTAGCAGAAAACGTAATAGATTATACAGACATACTTTTGTAGAAAATATTTGGAAATTAAGTGAATCAAGGATACATCATACGGAGTGCAAATAAAAAGAACGTAATAAAGACGAAATGAAAAACATTATTTTGCTCTGAGAATTCAAATAATAGGGCGACGAGGAAACGGAATCAACCCGCACCTGCGGCCAATGCTCCAGGAGTATATGACGACTAGGAAGTGATATTACAATGAAACAAGTTTGAGGAAGGAAGAAAATCGGTCGCGGCTTTCAGGCACCCAATTAGTGGAACAACAATGAAGTTACTACACGGCGTACGGCTTTAGAAGGCATTGAGCTGAACCAATGCGTGCACACGGTGGCTGCCTTTTTCTATCTTATGCGCTAAAATGTGGACGTTGAGGGAAGGGAACGAGGAAAGCAACATTTGTTATCTCACAAATTGTCAGAACGTAAAAATGAAAGAATGATAGTGGTTTAGAGCGCTCAACAGCGCGGCCATCAGTGCCCTGAAAGAACCAATCATGCTAAAACTAGATAAAACATAACTAAATTACATCCATCCTAAATAAAACAAACATACTTCGTACGTCAAAACTAAATGAGACATGAAAACCATAAAACAGTTACACGGATAAAACTTTGAAGACTAAATTCTAAAATTCAGAGTTAAAAAGAACTTAAAAACTTAGGCCACCGCTTTCTGGTCGTCGGCCAGTACTTCTGCCAAGCTGGCCGGCAGCTGGAAGGACTGGTGTAGACGAGCCAAGTTAAAACAGTTTAACAAAACATACCGCACCGAGAGGGCATCCCCGCAAAGTGGGCAAACTGGAGCTGGGTTCTTCTTAAAACGATAGCAATGCGTAAAAACGCAGTAGCCAATGCGCAACCAAGCCAATTGTACTTCTTCTCGACGGATGTACGGCAGGAGGTTACCCAACAAACTGGATCGTCCTTCAGTGAGCGGAGCTTATTTACGCGCAGAGCGGACCCATCTGCGCGCCAGGAGGACGGCACGGCTCTCCGTATCACAAGGGAGATGAACGGTATGGTAACCTTGGACTGGGTGGTTGCGGACTTAGCTGCCGAATCCGCCAGTGCATTTCCTTATATGCCAACTTGACCAGGAACCCATGAAACCACCATGATAACGCCAGAGGCGTGTAAAACGTGGAGGTCATCCTGGATACGCTGTACAATGGGATGGTAGCTGTACAGCTGCCGAAGGCCCTGGAGTGCACTAAGAGAATCACTAAAAATGACGCAGTGTCCTATCTTGTGTCATCGAACATGTAAAATGGCCCGGTAGACCGCATAAACCTCAACACTAGAAATTGAGGTCTTGCTATGGAGGCAGAATGTATAGGGTTCGGTTCCATAGACAAAGGCACACCCAACACCTTTTGAGCTCTTGGAGCCATCAGAATAAATTAAAACTCGATCATTAAAACCAGATAAAAGCTCTAGAAAACATGTACAGATATTACTGGGAGCCATCATGGACTTCCTGTAGCGTGACAGCCACAGATCCACTTGGGGCGTTTCACGCAGCCAAGGTGGGTAAACCCTCTCGTTTTTCTTCTTTTTTTGTAATTTACGTCCTCCAACTTTGTCATATCGGACGGTGAATGAATTGGGTGAAATGATGCTCAAATGAGTCCAGGGTCCATGGAGCTTATAGTAACCGATATTCCTCTTGAAAGATAAGGGAAACAACGGGAAAACCCTCATCCAGGTAACTCACCCTGACCGAGATTCCAACTCAGGACCTCTTGAACGTAAAGCAGACATGCTACCATCAACGCGACCGAGGCGGATTGGAAAAGTTAGGAAATAAATTAAGAAAAAGAGATTCAGAGTAATAATCAGAAATTAGAAAGTAGTCAGCTAGACCTGGGAAAAAATTAGAAGAAAATATGCAGGGTACTAACCAGAAATTACAGAAAACCCTACAGAGGCAAGGAGAACAGTTACAAAATCTACAGTATGCACTAAAACATTCACAGGCAAAATTAAAGATGAAATAAGCATTGCTAGGAGTGAAATCAAAGAAAACGGAGAGCAGCTTAGAGAAGAAATACAAAAGCTTCTAAAGACAATTTCCAACAAAGTAAGCGAGAAAGTGCGAAATTAAATGAAGAAACAGCAAAGAGATTTGAAAGAAAAAGGAAAATCGCAAATAAAGAATCACAATAAATAAGGAATAAACTTGAAAAACCAGTCAGAGCGAGCAGGAGACAGCTAGAAAATTTGAAGATACACAGAGGTTATCTTAAGGACGTACTTTTTTGTAATATTTAACGCCCGCTTTTATTATATGCGGCACCGCATGCGGTGAAACTGATGATACATGAAATGAAGATGGAGTATCGGTAGAATGAGCGCCTACCACCCACCTATCTACCTAACACCTAAGCACCTACCTATTAAATTTTCTGCACATGACATTTTCTTCTAATTATTCAGGGAGCCTGAATGTAGCCTTCCGGAGAAGTCTCGCTTTGGAATGTAATCTAACATTGCCGAAACTTACCATGAAACCGAAGAAGTGAAAACAAAAATGAGTAACATGAGCTTAATAGATTAAGAGATTGGAATATTTTTATCATTACTTGGCTATATGTACAAATAGACACAAGGGAAGAGTAAATGGCACATGTTTTGCTTAGGAAACATACGTATAATGGTAATAAAATAAGACCTGAAGCTTTACTGGTGACGAATACATTCCATATTGAGACTTCCTGGGTTCGTAGATTTAAAAGTCAAGCTGCAGAAATTACAATATGCTCTTTATTTACGTAAAAATACACTTTGGTCAACCCTTACGGTAGTCGAATTACGTAACATACACCAATACAATGCTCAATGTCGTTGACCGCAAACAAAAGAGTTCTCTTTCAAAATACCGACCCTCTCATTAGGACTCTGCCTTTAACTAGCGATTGCGGCTCCTTTTTATACCTCACTCGTGATTCCAGACGTGTGTGGAATGTTCTCTATCAATCACGATGTCACTAGAATTTTCCAGTTATTTGTTTTTATTTGTTTCGGCAAACTCTTTATCTCCGCGTTGCCCTATCCATCGCTAATCTCTCCGCACCGCACCGTTTGTGCGCACGGCCCCGAGAATGCTCTCGACACTGCTCCCTCCTCAAGGCTGGTCGTCCCGCATAGCAACATCGTAGTGTGCCATACGATCCAGGTGTACCACCAACATCTTCCATCGCGGCACCCTTTGGATGCGATGGACCACGTCCTTAATCCCCTTTACCACCCTGTACGGTCCTTGCCATAGTTGTGTTGAAGTTTCGGACAGGGTCCCTTGGTCCGGGTACCTTATTTTTTTGCAAATTACGTCCTCCAACGTTAGGTCATATAGGACGATGCATAAATTGGGTGAAATGATACTCAAATGAATCAAGGGTCCATGGAGCTTAGAGTTACCCGACATTTATCTATCAGGATAAGGGAAAACCACATTGGTCCGGGTACGGCGGTACAACCAGAACAGATCATTTTACTGGAACCCTTGGCTGTTGGCTTGCCTCTCGTATCGGTTCTTAATGCGGTCGCTCGCCTTCTGGATGCTCTGGCAAGCCATCTCATGCATATCGTGGAGATGGTCCACCAGGTTGTCATCATACTCGGTTGCTGCATGTTTTGCTTTCGGAGGGGGGGCTCCCAAAGGCCAGGTCACAAGGGAAGCTTAACTCTCGGCCAAACATTAAGCGTCATCCCGGTGGTCTCGTATGTCGACGAGCGGTAGGCCAGCAAGAACTGTGGCACATTGGCGTCCCAGTCTCGCTAATGGCTGGCCATGACTTTCCTCAGGTGTTCTTCGAGGGTCTTGATGTACCTCTCCCCCATGCCGTTCGACTGCGGATGTAGGGGCGTTGGTGCGGTTCTTGTTCACTCCAAGGTTTTCCATGCCTCCATCATCAAGCTGGACTCAAAGCTGGTGCTCTGGTCGCTGTAGAGCTCTATCGCACCCCAAAGTGTCAGAACAGTGGCTCCACGAGGCAGTCTGTAATTGCCTTCGCCTACTAGTTCGGGATGGCTTAAACCACCGGCCACTTGGTGATGTAGTCCATGACTACCATCAGGCACTGAATGCCTTGGTTGGACGCTGGGAATGGTCCAGCTATGTCGACAGCGATGCGTTCGAATGGCGCTCCGACGTTGTACTGCTACATGCGACCCCGGCTCCTATTCTGGGAGCCGCAACTCACTGCGCATATGTGACATTGACGGCACCACTTCTCAGCGTCTGCTCGGAGCATCAGCTAGTTGCAGTGCTGTTGGAGTTTTTCGAGGGTTCGCTTCGCTCCCAGGTGTCTTCCTGAAGAACGAGCGTGCAGTTCCTCCGGGTCTGTGGCCACTCTGGCTGGTGAGTGTATTTGGCCCAAGTGGTTTACTTCTTTGCGCTGGTATTTCTTTGCGTTTAGCTTTAAGTTGGTCGCCTGCAATCTCTGTAGCACATTACTCAGATTGTCGAGATGGTCTTCGAAAGACCTGCCGGCGATAATGATGTCCAGATATAGCAGGCTACGTCATAGGTCAGTCCTCTCATCACCGATTCCATGAGGCGTTGGAAGGCAGCCGGTACGTTTCAGAGACCAAAGGGCATAACTGTGAACTGCCAAAGCCCTTGGCCTGTCGAGATTGCGGTCTTTTTCTGGTCTCTCGAGTCTAGAGCCACCTGCCAATACCCCGAATTCGGGTACAGGCTTGAGAACCACTGCGCACAAGCAAGCGTGTGCAGATTGTCGTCAATCTGGGGTAAAGGGAAGCAATCTTTCCTTCTGAGAGCGTACAGCTTCCTGTAGTCCACGCAGAAGCGTAGCTCGCCGTTCTTCTCCGTCACCAAGACCACAGAGGAACATCAAGGCCTGTCAGACTCTCTAATCACTCCCCTGGATCCCATGCTCTCTAGCATGTCCTGAACCACCGCTCGTTGTGCCAGCACTCCGCGTTAGTGGAACGCCGAATAGGCCGGGCGTCTCCGATATCGATGTGGTGAAGTCCTCTCTCCTTGCGGCAATAGTTGCTGTTACCTTGGCAACCCGTAAGGGGGTATCTGTGCCCTTCACCTGCTGTGGTGTGCGCGCTGTGGACCCTTAGCACACGTGGTACCTCTGCCGTTACTAGAGGAACCTCGGGCCGAACCCCTCCCGTAGGGGAGTTGTTCGGATGGGGTTGGAATCGCGGAGACAGTAGTAACCGATAACCTGAGAGATCGGCGACGTTTCCGGATGGGGTTGAGGGAAGCCATATATTCCCGCGTACTAGCCTGCACAGGTAGTAGAAGATGTGCTAGATCACCAGGCGTCCCTCCCGAGGTTGTTCAGTAGCGTAAGTGGCGTGTCCGCTTCCACCCTCGATGTGTTTTCGGACCCGATGGAGGCCTGTTTGCTTGTAGGTCTTGAACTATGGAAAGCCCCACGGAGATTCCGGGAACCCTTCGGTAACTCTCTGGTTTGAGAGGGAGGTCAGTGACAGCCCTCCACGTAGAAACCTAGTAGTATGTTACCTTGGCAGAAGATGTGCTGGTATTGTCTCAGCGGCTGTTGAAACTTCCCGAGCTCTTCTGCGGTGAGGTGGTCGATCAGCCTCTCTAATAAGCCCTCCAGCCGGGGCCCCAGGTGTTGCGCTGGCATCGGCTTTTGGGTCTTGTCGATTGCTGTCACGCTGACCACGGGCTCGGACATCCCCAATTCCGTACCGGCCTTGATGTCGTTATTTGTATCCGTTGGGTTAAGCATCATCATTTGTACCTCCTCGCGATACGGCAACAATATCCTGGCTACACAGAGTCGGTGCATAGGCGTCTTCCGGTCCAGCATCATCTTCTTCGACCGCTGGCCTTCCAGTCACGCCGTCACTACCACCTCGCTTCTCGCGGGGACAACCACGTCTTTCCTCAGGATGACCCTGCAGATTACAAGGTGCGCTTTAGTTTGCCGGAGTATCGCCTCTCCATTGAGCCGCAGGAACTTCCTGCCGACGTCGACCATCGCCCCGTTGCTCCTGAGGGCATCCAGTCCTACTATCACCTCTTCAGCCACCTTCGCGACGAACACCTAACGATGTACGACACTTCGTCTCAAGGTCAACTTCACCAGGGACTCCTTCTCCACAGGTAAGGTGTCGCCAGATACCGCCATAAGCTGCTATGGTCGGCTCGGTTTTCTCGATGGCAAACCCCTGACCAGGTTAGGTTTAATGACGGTCACGGCTGCACCGGTGACCACCAGTACGCTGCATGGCCTCCCTTTCAACCAACCGTCAGCGATGAGGTTGGCACCCAGACGCCAGCTTACGGCGCGCAGTGTCACTCGAGGTGTTGCTGGTGATGGCGCCGATGTGTCCCTGGCTACAATGGCCCTCACTCGTTTTTCGGCTGCTCTTCCTAGTGTGGGCAGCCTCTCTCCTGGTATCCCGGCTGGCCACAACCCCAAACATGCCATTAGGTCTTAGCCGGCGTCCCTCGGCTGGCCTTCGGACTCCAATGTAACGGACAATCCTTGTTCCCGACGTCGGGGTAGCCGTCATCTTGGCGGCCTCCATCCTCAGTGCTGCCGTTAGCGCCTCGTGGATGATTTTGTAATCCGAGCATTCGGCGCTGACGTATGTCCGTGTCCCTTACCCCGCAACGAAGATGTAGGCAGCTTCCCGGGATACGAACTCGGGTGGGAGGTCGACCATTGCTCTGCTTGCCAGCTGCTCAATTGCCATGGCCAACTCCTGCAGTATTTCCCCTGGCTGCTGTGACCTTGACTTCGATTGGCTGCGGTAAGCTGTGGCTAAGCGGTGGTTTGCGAAGCGGTTCCGCAGGGCCTCCCAGATGTCCTTGGGCGCCGCCGCTGTCTGGACATCGTTCAGCACCTCCGACGCCCGTCCCTGGATGCTATGTGGCTTCTTTCTCTGGTGATCAATTGTGCTTGGCCACTGTGTCGAACGTTTATGTACCGTCGTACTTTGGCGGTTTGACGCGCGCAGAAGTTACATCGCGTGCCGGCGCGTCGGCCTTTAAATCCTTCAACCTCGTGCCGACAGCGTCCTCCACCATGGCGTTCAGGAACTTGGTGTTGCCGTCGGCCTTTCCCTTCAGAACGTTAACGCGGCTTGCCAGGTCTTCGACGCGCTCACCCGGCTCCATGACGTCCTCTTTTACACCGGCCAACTGTTCCTCAAATTAGGCGGCGAGGGCCTCGTTCCCGGCCTTCATTTCAGTGGCCAGGCTATGGTTCGCCGCTTTCATTTCTGAGGTTAATTCGGCCTTCAGTGCTGTCATCGTCGCGGTCAGGTTGTTATTTGTGGTCCCCAATTTCTCGGCCAAGTTGCTATTAGCAATTTCAATCACAGGGGCCCTGTTGTTATTTGCCGCGGCCGTCTTCGCTGTCAATTTTGCCTTCATTTCTTCCATTTCCTGCAATTTGTTTCCATTGCAGCGTCCATCGTCGAATATCCCACTTCTGACACCATTTGTGACATTGTGGGTTCGTAGAATTAAAAGTCCAGTTGCACAAATTCCAGTATGCTGTTTATTTTCGTAGAAATGCACTTCGGTAAACCCCTACAGTAGCAGAATTACGTAAGATACACCAATGCAATGCTCCAGGTCGTTGACTACACACAAACGAGTTCACTTTCAAAACACAGCTGTACTGCGACTCTCTCATACTGACTCTGACTTTAACTAGCGATTGCGGCTACTTTTTATAGCTCACTCGTGATTCCAGACGTCTGTGAAGTGTTCTCTATCAATCACGACGTAACTAGAATTTTCCAGCTATCTAATTGTATTTGTTTCGGCAAGCCTTTTATCTCCGCGCTATCTTTACCTGTTTCCGAAAGCTTTTTATCTCTGCGTTGCACTATCCGTCCCTTATCTCTCCACGCCGCACCCTTTGTGCACCCGGCCCCAACAATGCTCTCGACAATATCTTCTCGCAAACAATGCAGGTGAAAAAAGATTTGTGATCAACGTTTCGCGTGCGTACATCGCCCCCATCATCAGAATATTTAAAGAAATGCTATAACCGCAAATTGAATAACTGGATATAACACAAATGTCAATAAATACTGTACACTACCAATATGCGCATTACTGAATAAAAGACTGTTTCAGTAAATTAAATTTTAGGTCACGAGCTGGCGTCAGTGCATAAAATTAACTAGGACAAATAAACGTAACTACTTAACTTTATGATCAAGTTGTGTAAATCTGTGCTCCTTAAGCCTACAGATTTCCATTTTAACGCCAATTTTCAAGAGGTGTGTGTGTAGTGTTTAACGCCCGCTTTTACTACATACGGCACCACAGGCGGTGACACTGATGATACTTGAGATGAAGTTCTAGCGCCATGTTTTCCACCACAAATCTCACTTTGCGGTCGTCTGGGATCGAACCCGGGCCGCCTTGGTGAGAGCCAAGTGGTCTAACCACTGAGCCACGGCGCGGCCAGTTCTTAAGAGGAGCTGGACTGTAATCCAGCATCAAGATTTCAAATCTTCTTCTCAGCTGGCTTGTTTCCCGAGAAGACATGGAATATAATTGTAATAATTGTGCAAGGAGTTTGAGTAGAAGAATTAACATTTACTTCTGTGGAATATATTATAAATAGGGCTAGGAAGTTGAGGAAAAATCCTTCTCCTTGCTAGTCTCTGAAGATAAGGCATAATATAGTATAGGGGAATTATGGTCCACTATAGGCCAGAAAATGGAAGATTTTATTTGTCCTTTTTTGGTTTTTAGCTATATTTTTATTTAAAGATTGGAGCGGTTCCGCTCCTTGTGGGTTGGATTTATATCACACGATGCGGTGACATATCTGAAGTTGGATTCGCCCCTTCGTGAAGTCTACGCCCCACACGCAAAATTTTCGCGCTCCCTCGGTGTGGCGACGCATGTAGAAGCCAAACCTTACCTTGATGTAGAAGCGATGAACCTTTGGTCTAAAAGCCGTGAAGATGAGGAAGTTCTCGAAGAGTTCTATAAATCCTCTCTCCGGCAGCTGCGGCGAGAGATGAGATGTGAAACTTCTCAGGCGTGTTATCGATACAAAAGGTACTTCACTTTTGGGCAACTATGGAATAAAATAACTTACACCGTTTCAATTTACTTGAAATTATATTTCTCGATATCATTTTCTTCTTTACATGCGACTTTTTCCACTGATGTATATAGTTCTTTACTATATATTAATTTTGTCCTTTTATTTATAAATGATGCAACGGTTTTTATTAACATATTTATCGTAGCGTCGCGTCTTCGATGTATATTTTAAACGTTTACTAAAAGTTCATAAATGATGAACTCCAAAAACTTCTCGTAGTTACAAGAAGTCTTTTACCGAAAAAACGACTACCCTCTTCGTGAGTTAAAGCCAGAAGAAAAGTTTTAAGAATAAAATCATTGGTTCTTTTTGTTGTTGCTAAGACACCGCAATACTTAATTCTGATTTGTCCTACGTCACAATTTGGGATTTCAATAAACCTAAGCATTTGTTGCATCATCTATATGGTCTGCTTGGTTTTTAACTTATGTTGAAGATGACCATGTTTACCTAAAATGTCCATGTATGCAATATAAGCTTCAAGGTCCATTTAGAATTTTTATTTGTTATTTTTGTCATTTTAGCTATTTGTTGACTTAAATGTTCCTTTTTTAGCATTTTCTTCTATTTTTTCTTTGCAACTTTAGCTACTTTCGACTACAGTTTTTCCTTTTCGGCAGAATCTAGCGTGCATTCCAATTCCTTTTAACTATAGGTACTCACTCCTAAGACTGCCTGCAGCACGTAACAGATGAGAGGACTCCTTGTATTGTATTCAAGTCATTAGCACCAGCAGAGAACTCAGTAAACCCTCTGTAAATATCCAGTTATTTTTACCAGCCTCATGACAATGACCTCGACCACAAGGTAAGACTTGATAGGTTCTTTCACAGCAATTTCACAGTTTGTAAAAGATATCCTGACCGTAAACGTGTCAAAAGCTAAACCTAGTATTATGCCTTTTTTGCACAAATTGCATCTAAATTTGAAGCAGGCGTAGTTTCTCCTGATGGAAGCAACTGAGATAAGCTTTCTGAAGTTGAATTTCTGAAACCCGAGGGTGATTGAACCAAGTATGATTTAATTATATATATTTCAATTTCTTTTTCCGGAATGTCCATTGTTGTTTGCTGAATAAGAAGATGCATTTCTTTCATGTTTTCTCGCTTTATGTGTTACATATCACTTGAATGTTGTACCTTCAAACTTTCTTATTAAACATCTAACTGAAAAGTAATTTATTGAGTTGTAGATATCACTTCTTTATGTCCTTTTCTCCGATCTTTAGGGTTTTTCGGATATTTTAGGCCTTTATCAAGCTCTTTTTTAGACAATTTATGTCCTCAAATTCCTAGCCATAATTTATACGAGGCTTGATCAACAAAGTCTGAGACTGATTTTTGTCTCATATGTTTATTACTGCAATTGAACGTTTACATTATATTTTTCAAAATAGTCCCCGCTACTTCAATGCACTTTTTGTAGCGTCTTTGCCAGTCCCTGAACACGTGCTACAGACCATTTTTTGTTGGGTCCTTGAGAATCTACTCACTTTTCTTGAGAATTGCTTCAGAGTTTTCAATTTGAATATCCCTAAGCTTTGTCTTTAAAGATGTGATTAAAAAAGTCACAGGGTGCAATATCGGGGCTATAAGGTGAATGTGGTAAACAGGTAATGTTGAATCGAGCCAGAAACTGCATGACTTGATTTGCGACGTGAGGCCGTGTATTGTCATGATGAAGTTGCCACCCAGTCCGAGAAAGCTCTGGTCGCTTCTTTGCAATGTACTTCCTCAGTGTAGCCAATACTGATGTGTAGTATGCTGCTATAACAGTAGTGTGAGAGGGAAATGCATGCTGGTAAGCCATTCCATTACAGTGAACAAAATGTGATCACCATCACTTTCCCAGCAGATGGAACAACTTTTGCCTTTTTTGAGGTTTGAGAACCTGGCGATTTCTACACTGTGCTGGCTTGTTTTCCTTCAAGAACATAATGATGCAGGCATGACGCATCAGCGGTGATAATCGAAGCTTAGGGATATTCGATTTGAGAACTCTGAAGCAGTGCTCAAGAAAAGTGAGGCGATTCTCAAGGACCTGACAAAGAATGGTCTGCAGCACATGTTCAAGGACTGCCAGAGACCCTATAAAAGGTGCATTGAAGTAGGAGGGGACTGCTTTGAGAGAGATCATGTAAACATTGAATTGCAGCAATAAACATCTGTGAGAAAATGAGTCTCAGTCTTTGTTGATCAGCCTTTACAATAATATAATAAAGTTTAATATAAATAAAATGTACTCACCATTACTGTTCTTACTCTTATTATTTTAAGTGCATTTTATAATTTGATTTCTCACTATTAATGTATAAATTAATATAAGAGTATGGAATAACACATATTTCCTTGCTTGTTAAGGTTTGTCGGTTAACCGAATTACCCAGATCAGACGCAATACTCAATTCCAGGAACCAAAAGAGAAACAATAAATATTTATGCTTGATACGTATGCAATCATCCGCGCATTCATCTTGGCGGCCAATGGAAACACCGAAAAGAATCAGTCAATATATCACTCAGAATCAAAAGTTAGCTCAGACCCGGGATAAAAGCGAGTATTTGTACCCAGGTTACTTAATGGAAGCATTTAAATAGGCTGCGTAACGCGCTTCTAATGCAAATGTTAGCAATTTCCAGACATTATACTTGCGTTGCATGTAAACGAACACAGTGCCCGGCCAGTGTGTGTGTGCTTGTGTGTTTGTGTGTGTGCTTGTGTGTTTGTGTCTGTGCTTGTCTGTGTGTGTGTATGTGTGTGTGTGTTGTGTGTGTGTGTGTGTGTGTGTGTGTGTGTGTGTGTGTGTGTGTGTGTGTAGTGTTTAACGCCCACTTTTACTACATACGGCACCGCAGGCGATGACACTGATGATACATGAGATGAAGATGGAGCACCGGTGGAATGAGAAGGTGGGGGAAACCGGAGATCCCGGAGAAAACCCGCCCCAGCGCCGTGTTGTGCACCATAAATCTCACTTTGCGGTCGCCTGGGATCGAATCCGGGCCGCCTTGGTGAGAGCCAAGTGGTCTACGCCTCGGTAGCGTAGATGGTAGCGGGTGTGCCTCACGTACAAGAGGTCCCGAATTCGAATCTCGGTCAGGGTGAGTTACCTGGATAAGGTTTTTCCCTTATCGTTATAGACGAATGTCGGATAACTCTAAGCTCCATGGACCCTGGACACATTTGAGCATCATTTCACTTATTTCATTCACTGTCCGATATGACTTAACCTTGAAGGACGTAAAATTAAAAAAAAAAATTAAAAAAAACTCAGTGGGTGGGCAACATAACATTACAAGATCGCGATGCAAGGTACCATGCGATTTACTGTACAAACCTGTTGATCCTACCAGTAATTTTAAATGTTGACATAAAGTGCTGCTATATTATTTACTTTGTTCAAGTTTTATACCTTCTTTATTTATAGATATTGAATGGATTTTCATTTTTGAAGTCATAGATCGTATTATTCAATTTGAAACTTCTGATCGGCTCGGAAGGTTTCTATATGCAATTTACGGATAAACTCTTGAGTTACGATTACGGTTTTTGTTGTTGTAATTTACGTCCTCCAACGTTAAGTCATATCGGACGATGAATGGAATGGGTGAAATGATGCTCAAATGATCCCAGGGTCCATAGAGCTTAGAGTTATCCGATATTCGTCTTTCAGGATAAGGGAAAACCCTGGAAGGAACCTTATCCAGGTAACTCACCCTGAACGAGATTTGAACTCGGGATCTCTTGAACGTGAGGCAGACACTCTACCACCACGCTACCGAGGCGGGCACGGTTACGGTTGTGTTAGGTTCCGATTTCAGTACACATGAGGCATTATCGCGATTGTGAATTAGTACATGATAACATCAATCGCAGAGTCTCACCTAGGCGGCCCAAATTCAAACCCAGGTGATCGCAAAGTGAGATTTGTGGTCAACAACACGGCGCTGGGGCGAGTGTTCTCCGGGATATTCGGTTTTCCGCACCAATTTATTCCACCGGTGCTCCATGTTCATCTCATATATCATCAGTGTCACCTCTGCGCTACCGTATGTAGTAAAAGTGGTCGTTAATCACTACATATTTCATTTCATTTACAATCGCAGAGCAAATAATGCTGCAAATACTTACCCGTTTTACATATTCAAAAAAAGGAAGCCAACAGAGACAAAAAGCACCAATGTAAAGTAGCTGAATAAATGTTAGCACTAAGAGGACAGTCAAATTAACCACCATTCCACCCGTACCCCACTAAAGATGTGGTGACATTCCGCGTGTAGTACTTCCGGGTAAGTGGGATTAATTCTGTAGCCCACCAAAGCTTGGTTGCTGAAGCAACAGGTTAAAGGGAAACAGCAAAGCATCGCAAAAGCAAACTAGTTTCCCATTCCAGCATTTCGAACGTTTGCTCTTCAGCTACTAAACACATTTTCATACTCACGTTGTATTTCCGAAGCCATTCAGGCCAAATAACGATTATTCATTTACGGAGTTTCAGCATGTGCATTTAATGAATGGTGATACCAAGTGATATATATATATATATATATATCAGGTGAGTCAGCTGTCCCTATTTATTCTTATCTATGCAACCCGCAGTTCACAGTCTAATATGAAAACATTGACTCTTTTAGCATAAAAAGACTTATTGCAGCTCTGACCGTATAATTGGTACTATCGCAACCAGAATTAATACTTACAGCCCTGAATGAGGACCAAGAAGCTGTGAAAAGCTTAAATAAACGACAAGTTTTCATGTATATACTACTAGCAAGGCGATAAATTATGTTTGCCCAAAGAGCGACATAGAATACGTGAAAGCTGGCCCAGTGCGTTAGTTAGCTGTTGGCATACGTTTGGTGATGCAAGGGCTACGTTCGATACGACATCACATTGTTTTGATTTTTTCCTTCTACAAGGCTTTCTTGTTTATATTTTAGTTACTACTTTAGTTGCTACTGGTTCTCTTATGAGTCAAATACATAAGAATAACTATACGATATCTCACCATATAAGTTGTGCCGAGTTCACTCTACCGTAAGGCTGGAGAGAGGCCCTTGCCCTTCAGAGGGAAACTACTGGCTATCTTTATCTTCAATTACGAATTATTATGTTTAACTTTGTGATCCCTTATTATCTTTACTGTATCTGGTGATGCAAACCATGTTACGCGGTTGGCTTTCATTTTTCGGAGTATACCGACGAAATTAAGACTAATAGTCTTTGTTTCATGTTTAAATCTTGATTCACTGTCCATTTGTGAAAGGTTTGAAACTTGTTTGAATTGATCAACCACAGTGACAGAAATAATAAAATATCTACTACGAACTGTATATTTATACATATCTGCCAGTGGAAAACATGGCTAATATTGTATTTTGTAAACGCCTATAATGCTATAAAAATGTTATTTGTATTATAATATCATTGTAGGCCCCAAGAGGTAAAACAAAGGTTAATACAAATTTTGAATGTTTCACGAAGGATTTGAAGCCAAGTTGAACTGGCACAGTGATAAAGTAACCTGAGAATACCATTTAGCCAACGCTGCGTTCCGAGGGAAGGTTAGTACACGAATAAATAGGGCCGGACCTAAGGCCCACCTCGAATCCTTACACGCTTTTCACAGCTTCATACAGTGTTTTGAGTTCGTTTTGATAGTTATAACACAAATAAAAAAACTGCATCCACCGTTAGAATTTCTGTATGAGTTAAAAAGCTCCGTAATTTGTGACAGAAACGAAAACAATATACCTAGTTCTTAGTAATTTTGACATGGCTGTACAACGAAAACACCTGTTGTCTGAATATTTAAATGTAATTGGTTTCACTGTGTAGATCTGCCATTTTGTGTTCCAATGTAATTTGAACTGATGCATGTGATAGCTTGTTCCTTCAGTGGCATGTTTAAAGGTGCGCGCGAAGGTACGCTTATGAATAAAAAATTTTAAACTCGCCTAGATTATTATTGATGCAGCTCTCCGTACCTGGGTACAATGCTTTTGGAATCGATATATATAGTGATTGATTTCTGTCGCATACAACACTTATGAACTGAATTATCTACTCCTCCTCTATAAACTGTTGTGCAAATCATCCATTAGAAGACATTAAAAAAGGCGTAAGTCACATATGTCGCTTAGCCGTTGCATAAATTCAATAATAAGTAGGCGCAGATGACTCAGCTGGTATATTGTGCAGTTGTACAGTGAAGGATAACAAGAGAAATATCTTCATCATAGAACCTTTCAGTCTATCCATGAATATCTACAATGAACAGGTTCCCTGCAGATTGATCGTTCAAATAGCTGTGCCAGCAGCTGTGTTTGGAGAGTCATACAGACGAACGTCTAATCCTTGAAAACGCAGAATTTAGGACCAGCCGACTTAGCTAACCACACTATTGGAAGTGGACTTTAGAGGATCACCTGTGAAACCTATCTTTTGTCTTTATTGTTGTTCACCTATGCAGCCGCTTTCACAAGTGATGTGCGAATGCGAAGCCACAGGAACAACATATATAGAATACGAAATTCCTCATGCCCTTTTGATATATGCAATCGTTGTGGGATCAATGTGAATAAATGAGATGACAGGTGGTAACTTAATTAGTCCGTACTCTGTACGTGTACAGCTTTTGATTAACGCATTCTCTGCATTCATGGAAAATATGCCTTTAGTAATTTAACGTAAAATGTGATTCGCGTGTAATGCGAGTTCCATGAATGTGATAGGAGCGTGCGGCAGCATTTATTTATTTTTTCCGACAACTAGAACTGTTTTAGCAGTATTTAAAGCAAATTTATACTGCATACGGAATCACAGACAGAAGCACTGCATGCAATGAAATATTTGGGAAGGAATCTTTTCAGGCTTAAGTTAAACATACCTCCCCGGCATTTACCAGTTATGAGGACTGAGGCAAAACTGAGGAAAGCCTCAATCAAGTAGAACGGTCCAGCAGAATTTGAACCTCGGAGCCCTGAAGGCGAGCTTTACATAGTCATCTCTCTCGATAACAGCTGGACTGTAAGATTCGGTCCTATTTTATCTTATATAAAAATCTCAAGAGAGTGGTGTTAAGAATAAACTTGTATTTGACGTAAAATCGCTGGCAAGAATAATGACTACGTTTGTTGAAATTCGTGGCACTCCAGAAATATGTGAAAGAGTTTAAAATCCATTTATTCATGTATGAAATATTATGTTAGCACTACCATTTTCAACAGTTACTCTGATAATTAATAATTTGATAAGAAAATTCTAGAGATATTTCAACAAATAATACTTGTATGCTAAAAAAATAAGGCATAATATTATACCAAGCTATGAGTTATAATCATTAGCTAGAAAATGCGAGTTTCGATGTAGAAGTCATTAACATTGTAACGTAGGAGTACAGGTGAAGCTAATAGGGTAGTGTAGCAAGGTAATTTCAGATTAATTGAAGTTCAGTCGACCAGAATACATTAACTCAAAGTGTTCTTGGAATTCGTGTTTAGCTATTGCAGACGTTGCTAATCACATAATCGCCTGCGGTGCCGCATGCAGTGAAAGCAGGCATTTCACACACAGTTCACACACACACACACACACACACACACACACACACACACACTATCCAAATAGAGGAAATTCTGAAATTTAGAGAGAAAATGGAATTTTTCTAATTTCAGTAAGTAACAGGAACCCTTGCGTCTCAGAAGCGAATTTGTGGTTTAAATGTTGGGAATACGTGTAATAAACTTCCTACGTGTTTTTACAGTACCGTAATCTGGGGTGACTATGTACCACGTTTTTGCACTCTTTAGAAATCTCTTCTTCGAATTTAACAGTAATAAAGAAACTCTTACTATTTGTAACACAGCAGCAGAAACATCACCCTTGTACTGCAATCAAGTTATTCCTTGAAGTTAACTGATACCCAAAAAAGATAATCAAATATGGCCCAATGTCAGATCATTAGATGGCCTACTTTGTGCTACCTGTAAATTCAGTACTATTCAAAGTGAGAAGCTTGTCAGGTCCAATGTCATTCCATGGACTGGGAGTATTTGTTCCAATAAAAAGAGAATATATCATCTTCATGTCAAATTATTGCTCTGTATGGTTGCAGAAACTTTTGAACTGCACTTCAATTGAATTTCAAAAATGTTACATTTTCCCCAAACTCTTTTCCATTTCAGGAATATCATACGATTCACGCTTGGACACTTTTACAGGTGGCTCAATTTTCTCACAACATACTTATATTCATGGTCTATTTTGTGTTTCTGATTAGGCAACATCCAGAGACGCCCAATTCTTTCCATGACACTAACTCTCGCATCCTGTTCATCCGGTGCTATAACCCTTCCTGGAAAGAAGTCCCCCTTATACCTCACAACAACGAAATCATCAACCGACAATTTTCTCGGATTTAGTCCCGATGCTGCTTTCAGGTTTACCGGAGATGGATGATCTTCACTGTCATCAAAGGAAAATGGACTGCTGGAGCTCTCCTGATAATGTATGGTGACATCTTCACTGCTGCTGTCAAGATCTGAAGTTCTAAGTTTCTTGTTTTTTCCTTTTGTTGTATACTTTGATGTTGATGGTCTAGAAAACACCTTCGGTCCACCTGCTGGGGCGGAATGCTTATTCTGAAACTTTGACATCAGTATGTTCCTATGAATATTATCCCTTTGTTGCGGTAGTGCTTATTGGCAGAGTTTTTTGTCTAATTTCTTTTAGAGCGTTTTATAATGTGAATTCGCTGTAATTGTGGTATGGCCGGGTTCCTGGCTCCCTTCGGTGTTTTTTTGGTATTTTGTCTATGGCAATTTATTATCGGTATCTGCAATGAAGGTAAAGCAGTGTGTTACTAAAATACTAAAACTGTATTCGATTAAAATGAACTGAACTACGTAACTTAATATACAAAGTAAGACACTATGTGCTTGCATGGGCTTAACATGCAATGATTTGTGGTGGCACAAAGTTACCCGCCATTTTCCTATATTTAGGTTTCTACCTCATTCAAAGGAGTGTCATATCTGCCACAGAGCTTATGTTTATTTGCAATCAATAGCCAAATAATAGTCTAAGCAAACAAATCTACCTATAATTTGAAACAGAAAATTCTTCACCTCTATCCAACTGAAATTTTACAGACTTCACTAAAACATGAGCAGACACATTTCCACAAATCTTCACAATGCTCCCAACTTTAAAAGAGTAAGCAGTTTACAACACAGTCACCAGGTGGTGCCAACACTTAAGCAAGTGTTAGAGTATTACTACAACCTTACGACATTTTCAAATACCATTTGTCACTGCTTTCTTATTAAGCACATAGATTGCACAAAGTTACCCTCCATGCACAAAGTCAGTTGACGGTAGTACAGAAGTGTTTACCCTCAGCAATTATTATCAGAAGCTGGTGGCGCTATAATTCCGAACTCAATTTTGTAGATTTAGCTGTAACATTAGCTCAACATTTCTGCATCTTAAGTCACCGTACACTTCAAATTATTATTATGGAAACTATTATTTTAATCCTCAAGTCTGGACATGCCAGTTAGCAGATATAAATCATGAATATAATTTCGAGAGATAAGGTTCAGAAACAGTCTGATGCGTCAAATGTAAATCCGCTTTAAATGGAGCGTTATTAAAACACAAATTTTTCGTCAAATAAACCGGTGTTTATGCTCACGCCACAATGTACGTGTCGTTAGATAAAGATCTCGCAATTGTTCCTCTATGGAGCAGCTGATAGTACCTAGATACATTTGAGGACGGGATTGGAGACGGTGTCAAAGAAATCGCCGACACCGTTTTACATCACCATAACCGTTTCGTAATCGACCCACTAATTCTGCAAATAAGTGAAGGAGCTGCAAAGACCGTCATTTTTTTCTGAATACTGTTTTTGTCACAATACCTTCTTACCGTTGAAGAAGCGTAAAATGTGTTATAATATATTCATTTATTTGCTAAACCTAAAAGCAGATAATCCCTTGTTGGCTTCTTCATATATTATTTCCCATCTTTTACGCTTTCAGAAGCGGGAAACATTTTTCCATACGGCACTGTAATACGCTGAATCCCTTTCTTATCTCTTATTTATTATTTAACACTCACTGCTTCCATAAACAAAACAGTGCCTTTTTATTCGTCATACTGTGTTTTCATTTCTTAGTGCTCCAGAAGAGCCGAATTTTTTCATTAATTCCATTTCCATGTTACTTATATCCTTCTTTTACGCTTTTGCAAGTACTGCATACTACTGCTAAACAAATAAACCAAAAACTTTATAATCCCATCGATATATTTTCGTTCTTTAGTGTAATGTTCTAAACCAGATCCTCATAACAACAGTAAGCAACAGAAAGCAAACTTTGGTCATTCGCAATAATGAAAAAGGCATAGTGAAAAAGATTTAATATGTTCGTTAAAGCTTGAACCATATCCTAGAACTCACTTTTATTTCCTAGTTGTAACAAGGACTCTACGCTATGCAATAGTGAGCTTATTTTAACTGCTTGACCACAAAACTACATATGTGGCAGTCGAATAAATGGCGTGCCTGTCTATATTGGATTTTACTCCATTGCCAGAAAAGCTTAATCAAGAGACTACACATTCCCCGTCTCAATATCACTGTTCTACTATTCCCTTCGCATTACTTTGAAATTGTGCGGTGTAATCCCGAAATACTCAGCATAACCGTAAAGCGAATAAACTACAACGAAATAGAGGTAACATGGTAGAAGTTAGTACCCACATAAGTCAGGAGATTTAGGTTTAACTATATAGTTATCCCAAACCAATATATAGAAATTAGAAAGAAGATTCGTTCATCTGTTAATAGCTCTGATAATGCTCCCATTCTTTTCGAGAAAAGCCTTAGGTCCGGGTAAAAATAATACTGCCAGCCTCACTTGGTTTCAATTCTAAGCCTCTGGAATTGCAAACTCATATATGCACACGGTGTTCATTTTTATTCGTTACTTGCCGGCCTCCAAGTTAGCAAGAATGACGTCATAGTTGACTGGGGAGTCTATCTTGAAATCATAGTGCCCTCTACGGAGAAGAAGCGGTAATTTTTGCGGAACAGTAAGCAAATTATAGCGCTCTTAGTGTGGTTCCACTGGTTACTAATACAACCAGCTTCCCCTTGGATATGAACACAAGAGCAACACTTTTTCATGGTCGAATGCTGCTTTCGTACCGGCACTAAAATTGGTGCAACATATAAACACAATTTAAACCGCTGCATAGAGGAATTTATGCAACGATATCCGGCATTCAAACAAGTCCCTCAGAGCGTAATGTTATCAAAAGTGACTAGGTACCGTCAAATTGGCATTCTTCTGTTTGCAACATAAACATCTTACGTTTCATCAGTATACGATATAAACTTTTGTCATTCTCACGTTTAATTAAAATGTCTATTAATGTTGGCATCTTTATGAGTTTTAACACCAATAGGTACTTCAAAAATTTCCAAAATATACGATCAGTTACTTGCAAGAGGAGACACTCGACGCCATTAAGTGACTGGTGCCAATCTAGAACCAACAGGGAACGTTATGACAGAAATGCCTCAAGCATACCTTCTCACAATACAGAAAATGTTTAAGGGGAAGAGAGAAAGGAAATATAAGAAAATTAACAATACGAGTATCTACCAGAGATATTTTTTGTTTAGACTTGGATAAAAGCTTTGTACATATTGTAACACTAATTTATTTTTCATTCCTAGCGCATGTTCTGCTCATTTTCTGGTTTGTAATGAAGCGACATTGTGGGTGATAGAAAAGAATTGAGATCAAATTGAAATATTTCTATTTTATGTGTCAGGTTTACAATATTCATGTATGCCTACTATAACAGAAAAATAGATTTTCAAGGTGCAATAAGTGTTCATTGACTTATAATTTCGTATATTCTTCACGGTATACTTTTATGGCTGCATAATTAGCCTTGCAGTGTATTTTAAGAGGTCTCAAAGCTGCTGTCAGCACATCAAGAACGATCGTATGCCGCTAGGGGAATCGTATATAAACTCGCTCCATCAGCGATGCTATTGATGACGTCAAATTTTGCGCGGTAAAATCACAGATAAAAACGAACACCATTTAGAGGTTATACCATGAAGGGGGACACTTTACGTATGTCCCCTGTGGTCTATGTACGACATGCTAGCTTCTAGTTCCTGTGGTCACGGTTTTTTTTTTCTTATTTAACCGATTTTTCATTATTTCCGTTTATCTTCTTAACTGCTTTCCTAGTTTCACAAATATTCACTATGCACATAAACACCAATGCCCAAGGCGGGACTCGAAACCGCGATCCTCTACGCGGCGGAACACTAGAGACATACGCTTTAGCGACCATGGCTACGAGGGCCGGCGTTCAAACCTGACCAAGGGCGATGGACTTCTCGGGAGGTAAAGGTCCTTAGTAGTGCTTCCTTCAGATGGAAAGTAAAGCTATACTTTTTTGTCGCAGATTTACGCAACATAAAAGAAAATCATGCCTGATAAAGAATCCTTTGACCACACTAAAGTGCCCTTTCACGTCTGGTATAGGATGGGACGTTAAGAACCATAGCAGAGAACAAACATACAAAAATGAATCGACAGAGACACAGCAGGACATCAGGACGCAGACTCCTCAAAGCGAGTGAGGTGGTTTTACCCGGTGAACCTTGCTGAGTCCACCCCTTTGCTCAGTGCCTCACAATTATGGGTTAGTGATGGGCGAGGATTAAGGACTGGCAAGAGTTATAATCGGCCGAGGATTTCTGCAGGGTAGCTCCGCATGAGTTCTCTTATCAGGACTACAGGTTGTGGGTGCGTCCTAACGGCTGGTGCGTTTCTGGCAGAAATACCTCGACTGTTCAGTCCTTAATTTTCCTGTCTGCTCCCAACCTGTGAAGTCCAGATTCTTGAAGTAATGTTGCACGTGTCGCTGTGTCCGCAGTCTGTAATGTGATATAATATAGAAGTACTGGTATGCATTGTCCGTGAATGACGAGTGTTTGTATATAACTGTGTGATTTCCCCCACACGTATAAACTTAACTGTTCGAAGGATCTCTACTTCATTGCTCGTGGACAGAAATGAAATATGTAGTGTTTAACGCCCACTTTTACTACATACGGCACCGCAGGCGGTGACACTGATGATATATATGATGGAGCACCGGTTGAATGAGATGGCGGGGGAAAACGGAGGTCCCGGAGCAAACCCGCCCCAGCGCCGTGTTGTCCATCACAAATCTCACTTTGCAGTCGCCTGGGATCGAACCCGGGCCGCCTTGGTGAGAGCCAAGCGGTCTAACCACTGAGCCATAACGCGGCCTAGCGTGGACAGACTTCTTGTACGTGGAGTTCCCCTAGGTGCGAAATACGGAGCGCTAAACCGTCTAAATTCAAGGTTCCGGAATTGCTTAATTTGCCCTTTCCTGACCTTTTTTGGAGTTTGAATAAATTGCGTGACAAGTAATAGATTCCTCAAAGGCTGTTTCGTATCCGCACTTTCGATAAATGTTCAGACGATCCAGAATCTATGAAAGAAATCTGCACCGACATATCGGCAACAGGATTCGATTCGCGAATTCCCTAAGAATATAGCTAAGGGTTTCAAGGTTTGTCAATAGGTGAACTGTCTGCCCGAGAATATTAAGGAACTTTCGCTTTTATGACGATGATGATCATAATCATCATCGTCATCGTCGTCGTCATCGGCGTCGTCAACGTCGTCGTCATCGTCGTCGTCATCGTCATCGTCATCGTTATCGTTATCATTATCATCATTATCATCATTATCATCATTATCATCATTATCATCAATATCATTATCATCATCATTATCATCATTGTCATTATTAGTTGCTTCTGACTTATAGGGACCGCTTTAAGAGGCTTGCGATTCCTTCCTCAGGGAGGATTTTCCGGTATACCTTCGCTCCTCTTAATTGGAAAAAGCCTTGGAGATACCCTGCATTTAAGCTCGGAACGTTTCCTTCCCAAACTTATATTTCTTTCCAAATTTTTAATTTCATGTATCATTGGTGTTCACTTTCTGTGGTGTCTTTTGCAAGAGAAGCGTGCACCGCTACGTAAAATGTCGTTTGGCAAAATAAGGCCCCATAAAATGTTTTGAGACGGCGCTCGGATCCCTTAGCACTCGTAATACATCTGCTTAACTCAGATAGGTAGAGGATTACTTTACCGATGAATTACTGCAATAAAATCAAACGCTATACCCGTGCATGTGATACACAATGAACGCAACCTATACCGCTCGCAAACGTTAAAGCCATATGAACCCTGAACAACGCTCAATCGGAGCGCTGTTGCCAGGCGTGGTAACGACGATGCTCCTGTGCCAGTGACTTCGCGCGCTGGGGAGAGTCGATGCGCAAGCGTTACTCGCACCTTCTGCTAGCGCTAGAAGATGGAAGACAATTCAGCACGGTCATATTTCACAGACTGGATTTTACTAAAACGCATACCTTAAGATATACGAGCACCTGCTCATCTTAGCCACTGAGAAACAATAGATCTTCTTTATCGTTTCACTTCTTTGCTTTCACAAATATTTTAATTTACAGGAAAATAAAATTCCTGGGTGATGCCTTTGTGGCTTGTTGCGCATGGAAGTGAGTTAGCCGATTTTTGTATGAAGATATGTTTCATCTTCATAGAAAACCGACTTCCTGCGTCACTAAACCTTTTTATGGCACTTAAATATGACACGCGCCAATTTCTCATATACCTTTTCTATAATAAGACCTTGTGGTTCCTAGTTTTCTTCCACTTGGAACCTATGCTACATAATATAGTCCTCAAACTAGTGCTCCCCCCTTTGACAGTGGGCACAGTTTACTCCTGAATATACAAATAATAAATTGTTTGGCGAATTACACACCTATCAAAGTCATCAAAGACAGTGAGTGATTGCTTCTGGTACACGGTGTACTTTCCAGATATTTCAAAGGAGGTCCCTTGTGCCTCAAATTTCTCCCCTTCTTTAATTATTCTACGAAATTTTCTCTCAGATACTTTTGTTGCTGCACTCACCCTCCCTTGCATTTTATTAGTATATCGCCAGAAACTGCTTCCTGTATCAGAATAGATAGACATTATTAATAACCTTTCATGTTTGGCTGTGAATTGAGTTTGCACCAAGTTTGCTTTGAATTGGAGGTATTTTATTCTAAATAAGATAATACATAAACGCACACACATACACCCACACACAAAAATTAATAATCACAATTTATAAAACTTTAAAATCTTAACGTGACGGCTATGAAGCGTTAGAAGTTACCCGGTCAAACCTCTCCACGACACTGGCCATTTCAGTGTACTGCGCATGACCCAGGATGTAGGCTCGACAACTGGATTCTAAACGACTGCGCACACGATCTGCACCGGCACAGAACCATCGTCCCTACTGTACGGACAGAGGGACATGTGGAAAGCACAATGCTTGCGTTTAACTACACACTTTTGAAAAATCAAAATTCATACCATCTAACAAGCAACCATTTCTTAATATACACAACATGGAATATAAATTCTTAAATTTTGTCAGATGCTTTCTAATATGACGTCAACAAACGAAATTTTTTAAACACATGTTATTATTAGTTACATATAACCACCATAATTGTTTTCACAAAGAATCCAATGTTTAGGAGAAATAAGGTACTCAGTGATGTATAAAATGACCGTGTTAGAATTTTTATATAGTGCAGTATATAGACAAAAAATATGTTGAGTTTGAAACCATCATTCTTTCCCTTAAAATGCACAGATTTTAATTGTTTAAAAATTCAAAATGTTTTATCTGAAAATATATATACGGTCATTTTATTAAACATGATGGTCTGTGCCACTAAAAAAAGTTTCAGACCTCTAACATAAGTGGTTTCTGAGAAATGTGTACCCAAAGATGTAAAATTGCATCTTGTGGGAAAATGCAAACAACTAAAACAACAGGTTTTCCAGCTAACTCACCAAAAGTTACAACATGCCTGCACCATAATCCTGTACTTTTCTGCACCAGTTTTAATAACAATGATAGCTCTACAGTCACAAAACTCTTCTCAGCTCCACTGTTATATACGCAAAAGCTGTTGTCATCATCTGGTTGAATCTGAGACAATTTTTTTCTAGAAGCTGAAAATGTATTGCAACTAGGAAGGTTAGATACACTTTCAATGTCACTGTTTTTTGTGTTTTTACGACAAAACACTGCCTTTCTCCAACCTAAACGCTTTACTCTACCCATATTTATAGCAAAGCTTCATACCACCTTGAATAAATAACACTCAAGTCGATAATGTGAACTGTAAACAAAACTGCAACTATAATCCACATATACTTCAAATGTAAACAATTCGCCACATTGTGAGAGCCTTCTGAAAATACACATGCAGCCACATCTGCAGCAGAGATACCAACAACAAGCATAAAATTTGCCGCATAGCTCTGCTGCCACAAATCACAAAGTTATAACAATTTTAATTTCAATGGTTATTTATGTACTTAAAACCGGGCGTGAACATGGTGACGCCATATTTAAATCACCATTTAAAGGGCTTAAATATTAAGAATACGTATAATGGAATATATCATTGGATTCGTAAAATCTTGCAGATTTTTATAAGACATAAATAAAAAATTCGACTTTTGAGGCATTCACACATCCCACTGTCCTTAAAATCGTAACGTGACGCTACTTAAGCGTTAGAAGTTACCCTGTCAAACGTCTCCACGATAACGGCCATTTCAGTGTACTGCGCATGACCCAGAATGTAGGCTCGACCACTGGATTCTAAACGACTGCGCACACGGTCTGCACCGGCACAGAACCATCGTCTTTGCTATACCGGCAGAGGTTCTGTACATAACACGTATTACTCGCCAGCAAAGTTTCTGCCTATTTTACCCGTAATTAAATAAATATTACCAAAACATAAACATATTAGCTCGACATACGTCACAGCAGCGGAACATCAAGCAAGATTTTCAATCCAATAACTTGCTTTCCAACTTCGTCGGTCTTTCCCGGAGAATGAAAAACAGACACGCTCCTTTTTATAACCATGAAGCTGCCTCACTGCAAATTCGTGACGCTGTATGTGCACTACCTACACCATCAGCTTCTACACTTAATTGCTGCGTTTTCTGAAAGATCTATGCTTGCCCTATGTTCTGGATTGGAGAGATTTCGTAAAAACGTGTTCGCATTAAATATAGTTTTATGCTCTGAGAATGAATCACTTCACGTTTGTTAATGGAAAAATCACTGCCTCAGCTTCGATGGACATATTCACGCATTCAGATCACAAACATTGGAGAAAATATATGTGCCTAGTAATAATAATATAATGCCATATTAGCAATATTTCACCCCGAATTTGACTCACGACTTAACGATGCAGTTCACTGTAAAAAAATAGCAAACGCTAGTCTGAAGTCGAATTGAACATTAACTGGGTCTGTTTCAAACTGCTTGCAGGACGTGAGCTATTTATTTATGCTTGATATAATTGTTTTCACAAAGGAATGTTGTTTCTCAGGCTCATCTGTATTGAATTAATGGATGTTGGGTGTAACCATAAGCATAAAACGTGCATCGCTCGCGTTCTAAGAATTGTAGAGATGGATTTTAGTACGGTCTTGATCATAAAATTAAATTCTTTCTTATTATGAGAAATGAAGAATAGGAAGGCCACAGGAGAAGATGCAATAAATGCAGAGTTATTGAAATATGGTGGACCGATACTAAATCAAAGAATTTTTAATTTAATTAACAATTGTTGGAATGAATGCAAAATCCCAAGATCCTGGACACATGCTCGAGTTATATCTATTTTTAAGAGAGGTGCTCGAAACAGATGTGAGAATTATAGGGGAATAAGTATTTTAAACACAGGATATAAATTATTTGCAAGAATCTTTAGTAAAAGGTTACAAACCATACAGATGTTCTACTTTTAGAAGAATAAAATGGTTTTAGAAAAGGACGATCCTGTACAGATGCTACTTTTACAGTTAAGCAGATAATAGAAAAAAAGAGAATTTAATCTGGAAACACATATAGCTTTTATTGACTATGAAAAAGCGTTTGATCTTGTAAATCGGAAAACGTTGTGGGAAATCATGACTCGAAGAGGCTACCCAAATCATTTCATTAAAGTTCTAAAATCTATATATAAGGATACAACAATCAGCATACATATTGGAAATGGAATGTATAGTAAATGGATACATACAAATCAAGGTGTAAGACAGGGTTGCAGTTTTTTTCCTATCTTATTCATAACTTATATAGATAATCTGATTAGAGAGTGGATGTTTAAGATTAACGGAGGCATTCATCTTGCACCAAATTTTATTCTTAAGACGATGCTATTTACGGATGACCAAATAATTATAAGTAAAACTGAAGACGAAAGAGCAGTATATATTTTACAGAAGTTAAGAATAAAACAGAAACCATAGCGTTTCGAGGTAAAGACACTGTTAGAACCAAAATAGTAATTGATGATATTATCATAGAGCAAATTACCGGTTTTAAATATTTGGGAACATATGTCAGTTATAAATATGAAAACGATTTTAAAAATAAATTACCAATGTTTCAACAAATATGCGGCATAATAAATAGAAGCCTGAAAGCTAAAACCAGAAAAGAAACACGGATGAAATTTTATAAAGTAATGGCTGTGCCTGCTTTTCTTTTTGGTTCTGAAAAATAGACATTAACAAAAGCAGACAAAAACAAGATACAGGCTGCCGAAATGAGATTTTTAAGAGCAGTAAAGGGATGTAATATTTTGGATAAAATTCCAAATGAAAAAATAAGAGAAGATTTAGAAATAAGTTCTTTAGAATAAAAAATAATAAATTATAGAAATGAATGGCGAGTTCATACTGAGAGAATGCCGAGAGATAGGATCCCAAGAAGAGTTATAAACTATAAACCTAGAGGAAAGAGACATTCGGGAAGACCACAAAAACGATGGTCAGGCATGTTTTAAGCCGGAATAGGCAGCATTGTCTAGCCCTTGGAGTGAAGAAGAAAGACGAAGAAGATTATGAGATCGGCATCTGTCATTTTCAAATATTACTATTTAGTTATGCCTCCTTTCCTCACCAATGCTGGTATTAGGAGTCGCTTGGTTTCCCTTAGAGCGAGGAAGCTGAAGCTTATTGACCTGATGAGATCAGGGTTTGGGGTCGGCCTAACGCCTGGGATGAATTGATGATGGAGCAATTGGTAGAATGATGGTTGGGGAAATCGAAGGACCCGGAGGAATCCCATCCTAGCGCCATGTTGTCCACCACAAATCCCATTTTGCGGTAGCCTGGGATCGAACCCAGGCCGCCTAGGTGAGATCCAAGCGGTCTAACCACTCAGCCATGGCGCGGCCTAAATATTAATATCCGAGCGTAATTAATGAGATAATGCTTTCAGTTCAGGCGCATGGGATGCGGGTATCACAATCGGCAACGCTGGAGGAGCAAGCTTAGGATTCGCTGTAGTCTGCAGTCTGCAGTAGGGCCCGACTCCAAATGCGTTTAACTTTTGCGAGGATTATAGTGTGATGATAATTAGTAAATAAGACTTGCACATTTCTAAACCTTTTCTACCCCTAAATTTGACGGCACTGTATTCAGTTATTGTAGCACCATAATAAGCAATTTGGAAAAGTGTTTTCTTTCTTACACTCATTGCGGAGATTACATTGAACAGAAAAGGGAAGCACAAGGAGGCCTCGAACCCTTAGGAGATAGTAAGTACGCAGGCAACAAGATGGGGCTGCAGTTTCTTACAGCCACCTATGCGTCCGAAGGACGAGGCGAATGTACGGATGTTCGCTCAGATCAGAAGGTGGTACTTGTGAAGATCCAATCCTTAATAACCTCAAAATATGCCTACTGTCACCTTTTAGATAGTAGAAACCGGACAGTTTTAGCCACAAGTAGCCCACAATGCAGGGCACCTGCATATGAAGTAACAACTAAGTCGATGATACGGCGAAAGCATATTTCACTGCCACCGCGCCCGCCTTGGTGGCGTGGTGGTAGCGTGTCTGTTTGAATCTCGGTCAGGGTGAGTTACCTGGATAAGGTTTTTCCGGGGTTTTCCCTTATCTTGAAAGACGAATTTGGGGTAACTCTAAGCTCTATGGACACTGGGCTCATTTCAGCATCATTTCATCCATTCCATTCATCGTCCGATATGACCTAACGTTGGAGGACGTAAATTTCAAAGAAAAAAATAAACTGCCACCCCCTGCAGAATACCAACATACATCGCCTAATTCCGCAGGGCTGAAAACAACTACAAGAAAATGAAATGGAAATGAAATGGAATTCCACAATAGCTTTTCTTACAAATCACCGAAAAGTTCCAACGTTAGCGTGCAGTCCTCCTCGGTAGCGTAGATGGTAGCGTGTCTGCCTCATGTTCAAGAGGTCCGAGTTCGAATCTCGGTGAAGGCGAGTTCCCTTACGGAGGTTTCCCTTATCCTGATAGACGGATGCCAGGTAAACTCTACGCTCCGTGGACTCCGGACTCATTTGAGCATCATTTCACCCAGGTCATTTATCGTCCGATATGACAGCGTTGAAGGAAAAAAATTACAAATAAATAAATAAATAAAATATCCAAGAACAGAAGACGGGATATAGCGAATACGAGCTACAAGCTTCACCATCTGAGCCTTGTTTTGTGTCTGTGTATATAAAAAAATATGATGGGATAGAGAGCAGTGTATCTCGTAAATAAAATTCTGTATAGACACCAAAATTGATAATTAAACCAAGGAGCTTGAGGAATGAAAAATAAGCATTTTCAGGTTCCTTTGTTTAATCGAAAAGACTTTCTCTTTGTTCTGTTTCCTTAAACAGCACCATTTTTTTTATTAAAACCACGTTAGTCATATAACGAACAAAAATTAAATATTAACCTATCTGTGAACAACTTTTAAAGTCTCCTTCATTTACAATAAGCTGTGTATTTTCACGAAAACAGAAAAACTTGCTTTACGATGTGAAAAGTACGTACTTAAACAAAGATGAAATGTGTAGCTCTTAACGGCCACTTTTACGACATACAGCACCGCAGGCGGTGACTCTGATGACACATGCAGTTACAATGGAGCACCGGTGGAATGAGATGGTGAAGGAAACCGGAAATCCCGGAGCAAACCCACCCAGTGCCGTGTTGTCCACCACAAATCTCACTTTGCGGTTACCTGGCATCATATCCGGGCCGCCTTGGTGTACCTAAACAAAACTTAGAATTTATGTAATATGAAACTTCTTGTAATATTAGACGTTTCTAAAACTTTGTTGGTTGAATATTTTTAGGTTCCTCCACCCGGAGTTTACTTTCATACCGATTTATGCCACGTGTTAAGAAAACGTGCTAAATTTTATTTCTGAAGCAGTCATTAAACAAACTGGAGCTGATAATTGATACTGAAATTAATTTGATGTTATTAGTATGAGATTTTTATGACTTCATCGGTCTAACGATATATTTAATAGTTAAGATAAATATTTAGATTCAAATTAAAGGAGATATTTATATATTATAATTAGTTAGAAACTAAAATAATAAATAGAACATAAATAGCTAATAACAGTAAAAATAACCAATAAGAACTAAGAAGAAAGAAAATAAATGAACTTCACTTGAAAGCAGTGGTAGTCCAACGGACATATTGTGGAAGTAGCATCACTCGCTGGTTAGTATGACGCCAACTCACTTCTCGTCTAGTGAGCCAAGACAGCGGACCGATGTAGTGTTCCGTCTCGTAAATTTACAAAGAAATACGCAAATTATGAGAATAATTGTTTTAAAAAGGAGTGAATTAATAATATATGTATGATCGACATATACCGTGAAATTAATATTGGCCATTAAAGCAGTAAAACCTGAATTAAAACGTAAATTCTGTGTATTTCGTAACACCTATGCATATCCTGAAGGTTACTTCTCATAGATCTGCCGAGCAAGTCTAAAAATAAATATTGGAGCTGGTGAGGTCGAGATTTTTAACGACGCGATCGCACGGAGAGAAGGCATCATGGTATATAATAAGCCTGTTATATGGATAATGTTCAGTCATGAGGAAGGGCCAGGTAATCCCGTCGAGTCTGTAGCGAGTTTTAAACCTTAAACACACGGTGTAGTACGAAGCGTGTCCGTAAAAATAGGTCTGCTATTTTATTTAATATAGAAAACATGTTTATTGTCAGTGAATGTTACATTGATGGAAAGGGGGAACTTCCAGCTATTTTGCAATATAATCGCCATTGCGATCGATGAAGTTTTGCATGTGCTGTGGCAAGTTTTGTAATCCCTTGTCACAGAACTCTCCCGCCAAGTTGCGCAGGTAGCGCTCAACCTCGTTTTCCAAATCATCGTCGGTCTGGAATTGTGTTCCACCCAGGTGTGATTTCAACTTAGGAAACAGATGATAATCACTAGGGGCTAAGTATGGACTGTAGGGGGGATGGGCGAGGATGTCCCATCCGACCTGGGCCAGGAGAGCATTTTGGGACCCACCTTGCCACAATGTTAGGTCAAAGTCTTGTCAATCGCAGTCTTACTGACTTCAGGGATAAGTTCGTACAGCTCGCGAACTGTCACACGCCGATCTTTAAGCATTTCTTGTTCCAGTTTTGCAATTGTTTCGGCTGAAACCGAAGACCGACCAGAACGCTGTTCGTCATGGACGTCTGTACACCCGTCTTTGAACTCTCTGACCCACTTTCGCAGGTTTTTGTCATCCATACACTGTCGTCAATAGACTTCGCATAACTGACGATGAATTTTAGTGGGGGTATTGTCATTGACACTCAAAAACCGGATCACTGCACGCAACTCGCACTTAGCTGCGGAAGTGATAGGAAGCTCCATCGCAAACGACTGCCCAGCCAAGACTAATGATTGCAACAGGTTCGTTGTGGTGGGGATTTGAAGGGGTGAAACCGAGCTACACGCCAGTGTTGCCGGATCATGCATAATAGCGCTTCTCGCGGCTCCAGCGCCTTGGAGACCTTATTTTACGGACATGCCTCCTAGATATGCTATATTAGGCCATACACAGCTTACATTTTTCAGTCTGGTTTTTTTTTCCTATAATGCTGTACTGACTGGCTTTTGTCAGTTATACATCAAAATTTTGAAATATTGCAGTTGTACTATTGTACTATTGCAATATTACTATTATATTATAGTGATTTTGGATAAAAAGGCAAAATCCAAGCAACTGCAGTCAAATGGTACCGCGTCAAAATCCAAGCGTGCCAACGCACCAATTATTTTACTAGGGCCCTTCCCGTCCTTTACTACAGGCTTGACTGCGGTTGCCTAAATTCGAACTCACAACGTTTAGCTTTGAATGGCCATTATTTATCGCTTTAAATACCATGACTATTCGAATGGATTGCGTTGAGGCACCGCAAAAAAGCGGTATGAAAACCGGTTTACGAATTACAGCAAGAACGGCATACATAGCAAAATAATTCAGTCATTTAAGCGTTAAAGTAGCAAATCTTGATTAAAAACATAAATTTTCTGTCTTTCTTAACAACACTTACGCATATCCTGGAGGTTACTTCTCATAGATCTGCCGAGCAACTCTGGATATAAATATTTATGCTGGTAAGATCTTCAAGATTTTTAACGACGAGATCGTACAGAGAGACGACCTCACGGTATATAATAAGCTTGTTATATGCCTGATGTTCAGTCATGAGGAAAGGCCAGGTAACCCTGCCGATTCAGTACCGCTTATTATGTTGCTGCCGAAGACACCGTACAGAGGATGTCAAAATCACTCTGAATGTCAAATATGATACAAGAGGTAAAGCATATGTTCTATCTTATGTGACAAAAACTTACGTTTTATATATATTCCGTTCATAAGTAGTATTAAAATTGTTTTCTGATATAAGAATAGGAAGAGTTGTCTAGATGTGTTATTCCAGCTGCTTCCAATTAATTTAACACACTGATTATTCTTCTTATAACTCGCCGGTACTTAAGAGTTTCGAGAAGCTTACAACATAATAGCTTTACCTTCAATGTCTGGTAGTCTTTTAGGGCATTTGTCCGTATTACTCAAGCACCAACAAATATGAAGTTCGTTCGATTAGTCTGGTAAATTTCCACGAAGGGATGGAATTTTTTGTTGCAACTTTGTGGTCGGTATGCTTGATTATTCCAAAGATTTCACCGAAAATTTGAATGTGCTACAATATACAGTTCATTGTTGACAGCTATCTGGACTGATCAGTATGATAGCTGCGATTGAAAGAGGAAACAACAGAGTTTTGTGCTGTTATTGAACATTTTTATTTGAAGAACTGAACAGCCATACAAATCAAAACTCAATTGGATGGGGTTCACATAGACGCTGCACCAATATTGAAGACCATTTACTTTTGTATAAATGAATTTAAACGTGGTTGTAGAAGCACCAAAAATGAATAGCGTACTGGTCGCCCAATTGAGGTCACCTCAAGACCCCATTGAAATAATCCACGATATGGTTATGCAAGACCGCCGATTCATAATTTTGATATTGCTGATGCTGTAGGCATCTCAACTGCGCGAGTGCATAACATTCTGGATAAAAAATTGCGATGCAAAATCATTGTAAACGAAGCGTGACACGAATGTTCATAGTCGACCAAAAGCGCATTTGGAAGAACACTTCTACAGAATGTCTGGCGATGTATAATCGCAATCTGCAAGATTTTTTGCGCCGATTTGTGCCCATAGATGAAACTTGGATCCATCGTTACACACCAGAGTCGAAACAATAGTCAAAATAACTGACAAAATGGTAAAAGTGCACAACAGAACGCAAAGACCATTTTGTCAACTGGTAAGGTGATGGGCACTGCTTTTTGTTTTGACTTCTCAAGAAATAATACTCATAGAGTACTTGCAAAATGGCAGAACCATAACTGAAGCCCACGAGGCTTCATTTCTGGATCGTTTGTAACATGAGTTAACTGAAAAGATACCGAGATTGAAACGCAAAGGTTGCTTCTTCACCAGGATAATGCACTATCGCACATATTAGCCATAGCAATTGCGAAAGTCCATGAGTTGGGTTTTGAATTGGTTTCTCGCCCACCTTATTCACCACAATTAGCCTCAAGTGATTTCCTTACTCTTTCCAAACTTGAAAATTTGGCTTGGTGGTAAGATATTTGCATAAAATGAAGAAGTGATAGTCACCATCAACGAGCATTTTGCAGTCCTTGACAGAACCTATTCTTCCGACGGAATGAAAAGCCTGGAAAATCGTTGGACCAGGTCTATAACCATCAATGGAGACTATGTGGAAATATAGGGTGAGATGTTGATGAAAAAATTTATTCTTGGGTTTTTACCAGACTTATCAACGATCGTTTTTCATCGTCTTTGGCCTAAGGATAACATACTAGCTTCTAGTTCCCGAAGTCATAGGATCAAACTGATAGAGTGCGATGGATTTTTCGGTCGTAAAAATCTTTCGAGAGGGAAATAAAGAAGGTGGTCCCGTGTAGTAGCTTTACGGCACGTAAAAGAGCCTCAAATCTGACAAAGATGCCTAGGAGCATATTTTAGCGGTCTGTCACTCACTATGAGACCGGGAACCCCAAAAGTTAAACGGTGTCCATAAATAACAGTTGAGTCCGGAGGTTCTACTCCCATTAGTCCTGGACCCGTAGCACCAAGACCCTGGCCTCTTTCAACCAGGGAGTATCCGAGCTGTCCCAAAGAGCGCCCGGCGTCCTCCGTGTGGCTGTCCATAGGGTAAGACCAAGGTTACTAACAAGCCCACCCCTCATCTGGTCCAAGGACACAAGACGGGATGAACGTGGATACGCCACCTACACGCGCCAACACCAAAAGGTGAAGGCTACCGATATGACCTCGGTGGGGCCGCCTGGCGATCTAGCACACCTTCTACTAGCTAAGCAGGCTAGTACCCGGGAATATTAATGGGTTCCCTCAACCCCATGCGGAGACGTACCCGAATACCCATGGATATCGCGAACCACTGCCCCCTCGAGACCAACCCAATCTGAACAACTCCCAATCAGGGAGGGACACGAATGTTCGGCCCCAGGTTCCTCTAGTAACGTCAGAGATACCACGAGTGCTAAGGGTCCGCAGCGCCCGCACCACGGCAGCTGAAGGGGACGGATCCCCTCCCCTACGGGAAGTGTCCATAAATAACAACTCAGTTTCAATTTACCAATAAATATATTCAATTAAGTACACGTTAACGTTAACGCCAGAGGTTCTACCCCCATTAGTCCTGGATCCGTAGGATCAGGGACCGGGCCTCCTTCTCCTAGGGAGTTACCGAGGTGTCCCAAAATTGCGCCCGGCACCTCCGTGGGATAGGCAAGACCTAGAGACTAACAAGCCCCCATCCATCTGGTCCTGTGGAATTAAGACGGGATGGAAGTGGGTACGCCACTTACGCGCGCCAACTCCAAAATGGGAAGACTACGATATGACCTCGGTGGGGCCGCCTGCTAATCTAGCACACCTTCTACTAGCTACGCTGGCTAGTACGCGGTAATATTAATGGCTTCCCTCAACCCCGTCCGGAGACGTACCTGATCTCCCACGGGTATTGGAAACCACTGCCCCCTTGAATCGAACCCAATCCGAAGAACCCCAATCAGGGAGGGGCTGGAATGTTCTGCCCGAGGTTCCTCTAGTAACGTCAGAGGTACCACGAGTGCTAGGGGCCCGCAGCACCCGCACCACGGCAGCTGAAGGGGACGGATCCCCTCCCCTACGGGAATTCAATTCAATTAAGTACAGCACTGTTTGAGCGAATTCTGCTGCCTTCCCTGTAGTCAAGTAAGAAGTGCCAAAAACCAAATGTTTATTAAGACTCAGGAAAACGCAGGATGCGTATAAGTGCGAGTGACTTTAGTCCCTTATGATAAACCAGAGGCCATACTTACCCTATTGTCCCTAAAACATATTAAACAACAATACACCAAATATAAGAGACGCCCGTGTGTTAGTAATAAGCAGAGAAATAAGGGGCATTTGCCCAAAGTAATAGCTTTACACATATATGCTAAACAAGAGAACACCAAAACTTGAACATAGCCATAATATGATTGTACATCCCAAATTACTTTTCGATACGTTGTGCGCAAGTATCTATAGCTCTTCTTGTTATGAATTTCACGTTTGTGCCTACTCTGTTAGCTTTATCACAAGTTTTGTTATTCTCGCCTTTGCTCAAATACATGTAGATGTAGTGAACAGTTATGGTGCGCACCAACAGTTCACACTTCGTACAGAGTTTGACACTTCACATGTGTCAAGCTATGTACTTCATTGCTCAAGAAGATGCCGAGGTGAAACGGTACCATGTGGTTGCGTTCTCATTATCTTTATCAGAAGGCGAAGAAAAGTTTCGACAGTTAAGATTATTGTGCTTCTGGAAAGCTTCTGCTGGAAGGACTTTAACGCAACACACAGCAGACGAACAAATTCGGAGTTTCGGAAGCAGGACTTTTTTTCCATTATATTGTATCTTGACGGTGGCCAGACTTCCAGCATAGGTCCTCTGCCCTCGAAGAGGTTTTTCTGGTGAATATCCCAAGCCGAATGATAATGATGATGATGATGATGATAGTTGGCGCTACAGGCCATGTAGACCCTTGGCCTCCCTAACTACCCTGTTCCATTCTACTCGGTCCTCTTCTTTTCTTCTCCAGCCTTTACCTCCCAAATTTCTCAAGTTATCTTCTACATCATCTACCCATCTTTTCCTGTGTCTTTTTCTTCTCCTTCTGTCATCCAGCTTTACTATCAATATCTTCTTAACTACACTTTGTTTCCGGCATTCTCTGCATATGGCCAATCCACCTTATTTTACCTTGTTTAATTTTCACTACTATATTTGGTTGTCCAAAAAGGCACTGTAACTCCAAGTTAGTCCGCATTCTCCATCCATCCAAGTCACTTATCACTCAACATATATTTCTCAGGATCTTCCTTTCCCACCGCAATAACCATTGATCTTCTCTGGTTGTCAACACCAAGCTTTCTGAACCATACATTACTATTGCTCTCAGTACAGTTGTATATATTTTAACAATATATACAAGCCGAATGCCGGAGCAGATATCAAAGCTAACTCCAGCTATTAACTCGCGTAATCCTTCAAACATGAAGCATGATATGAAATAAATAACGAGAGTCAGGAAATTACAATCCATTACAGCATTCACCTACCATTGGTAAAAAAAAAATTAAATAAATATGAATAACCTACCCCGGTATGTAGTATCCACCCCGAGGTATATATTTATATTTATTTATAACATTTCAAAAACATATAAAACCACATACGAATTTGTTTCAGATACTACTACTACTACTACTACTACTACTACTACTACTACTACTACTACTACTACTACTACTACTACTACTATTACTACTATTACTACTACTACTACCACTACCACCACCACTACCAGTACTACTACTTCTACTACTACCACCACCACCACCACCACCACTACCAGTACCACTACTACTACTACTGCTACTACTACTACTACTACTACTACTACTACTACTACCACCACCACTACTTCTACTACTACTGCTACTATTACTACTACCACCACAATTCTAAAAAGTTAAGAAAAACTAATTAATTAAAGAAATACATCAACTATACGACTAAAACACTTCTTCTTTAACGTCCCTATTTGTGCTACTATCGTTGTGTTAAGAAATTCTTGTTCCTTTATCCCTTTTAAGGTCGGGCCTGAGGAACCAAAGTTTTGGATCCGATAGAGAACCAGGATAGGTGATCAGCCCAATGCTTCGAGTGAAGATGCAGGGAGTGGATGATATATATACGAGGGCGAGATGAACGATAGGAAATATGATGATAGAGCAATTACTGAAATGCTGGCGGGGGAAACCAGAGGACCTCAAGAAAACCCGTCCCAGCGTCATGTTGTCCACCACAAATCTCTATTTGCAAGTCGCCTGGGATCGAACCCGCGTCGCCTTAGTAAGAGACAAGTGGTGTAACCATTCAGCTATGACGTGGCCTAAGACTAAGCAGAAAAAAAAAATCAACTCCTGTTTTAAAGTTGCTGGCATCCAGCTCTTACATCCGGTATCCAGCTGCTTTTTTGAAACAATCACAATTCTTTGTAAATATTTTTGTAGTGAACCGCCAACGGCAGAAAACCAGATGAAAGATTCCAAATTCAGAGCCACCGGCCTGACGGAAATCGAACGCAGCACTTCCCGAATACGGACCACACACGTTACTGCGGGAATAACTAGCTTGATAGTAGGTCTACTATATTGTGACCTTATGGGTTCGTAGAATTAAAAGCCTTGTTTGATGAAATTTAAAATGCTTTTTATTTCAGTAGAAAGACGCTTTGTACACCCCTTGCAGGCTCTAAAAATGACGTGTAATACACAAACGCAGTCTCGCATTGCTTAAGCACACGTAATAAAAAACGAAAGAAATCACTTGGGGTATACTTCAAATCACTACAAAGATTCACACACACACACACACACACAATTAACAGTTCTCAACTGGCAACTCCATTAACAACTGACCGACAACTCTACTCTTTGCCGGCTTTTATACCCCAGCCACTCTCTAGAGACGTACCAAAGTTTCCAGGACTTTCGTGGCGTAGCAAGAGAACAATGGAGCTATCTCTGTCTCTTTCTCTATCAGTTTTCTTCTCACTCGTTGCAAGCATTAAACGCCCGTGTAGCTCTCTGTCTCCTTCGCACGCACCCGGCACTGGTTTGTCGAGGCACCAAAACAACAAATGCGATCGGCGACACTGCTCCCTCTTCAAGGCTGGTCGTCCCGTAACAGCACCATCGTAAGGTGCCATACGATCCAAGTGTACCACCATCTTTCCTCGAGGCACCCTCTGGACGCGGTGGACTACGCCGTTAATTCTCTTTAACACCCGGTACGGTCCTTGCTACCGCCGTTAAAGTTTTGTGCAGCGTCCCTTCGTCCAGGTAGGGCGGCACAACCACACCAGGTCACCTAGCTGGAATCCTTGTATGTTGGCTTGCCTGTAGTGTCGGGTCTTCATGCGGTGCTCGCCATTTGGATATTCTGACGATCCATCTCATGCATGTCGTGGAGATGGTACACGCGGTTCCAAACATACTCGTTTGCTGGCTATTTTACTTCCGAAGGGCTCCCAAAAGCCAGGTCACAAGGGAGGTGTAGCTCTGGACCGAGCATTGAGCTGCTGGCGTCATTCCAGTAGTGTCCTGTGTTGGTGAGCGATAGGCCAGCAAGACTGAGTACGCGGTTAGGTGGTCAGGCGCCCTCTCCAGTAAAATTTCCAGCCGGTGCCGCAAGTGTTGCTTCGGCATCGTCTCCTAGGTGTTGTTGATTGGCGTTACGCTGAAAATAGGCACGAAGCTCCACAAGTCCGTCTCGGCCTGGATGTTAGTATCGGTGTCTGTTGGGTTAAGCAGCCTCACGGGCACCTCTTCCCGGCACGGCAAGAATGTGCTAGATACACAAAGTTATTGCGCAGGCGCCTTCATGTCCAGCATCATGTTCTTCGTCCACTGGCCTTCCAGTCGCGCTGTCACCAGCATCTCGCTTCTCGCTGGGACAACCACATCTTCCCTTAGGATGACCCTGAAGTTCCGATGCGTTTTCCGTGTTTCCGGAGTATCATGTCTTCTCCATTGAGCCGCAGGACTTTCCTGCCGATGTCGACCGTCGCTTCGTGGCTCCTGAGGGCATCCAAACCCAGTATCATATCCTCAGCTGCCTCCGCGACAAATACCCACAGACGCATGGTACTCGGTCCCAAGGTCAACTGCAGCAGGTCCTCCCTCTTTACAGGAAATGTTTTGCCCGATACCATAACTAGCTGGTATGGTCGGCTCGGTTTTCTCGACGGAGTTCAGGCCGGTCTTCGGCCTCCATTGTAGCGGACACTCCTTGTTCTCGCGATCGGGGTATGCGTTACCTTGGTCGCCTCAATCTTTAATGCGCCCTTAGCGCCTGTTTGATGGTCTTGTGGTCACCGAGAATTAGTCGCTGACGTATCTCAGCGTCTCGTACCCCGTCGACGAAGGTGTAGGTGGCTTCTCGGGATACGAATTAGATTGGGAGGTCGACCAAAGCTTTGCTGGCCAGCTGTTCGATCGCCAGGGTGAACTCCTGCAGCGTCTCTCCTGGCTGCTGCGTCCTTGATCTCAGCTGGTAGCGGTAGGCTGGTTCCCGAACCGGTTCTCCAGGATCTCCCAGACCTCCGTGGCCCGTCTATAGAGGCTGGCTATTAGCTGTGCGGTCTCTTCTTCTGGCGACCACTTGTTGTGCATGGCCGCTATGTTGAATTGGTGGCGGAAGGCTTCGAAACGTTTACGTGATGTCTTACTTAGGTGGTTTGATGCGAGTAGATATTTTGTTACGTCCTGGCGCACCGGCCGTCAGATCCTCTAATCTTCTGTCGACGATGTCCTCTACAATGGTGTTCAGGGACTTGGTGTTGCTCGGCCTTTCCCTCTAGGTCGTTAACGTGCTCGTTCACTTCACTCATCTGCTTGCCAGCTCCGTGGCGTCCTCCTTCACGCCGGCCAACTGCTCTTCAAATTTGGTGGCGAGGGCCTCGTTCACAGCCGTCATTTCGTTTAGTGCGGCTCTCACTTTTTTCACTGTCGCGTCCAGGTTGCTATTTGCCGCCTTCATTTACGCGGCCAGGTTGTAATTTGCCGCTTCCGTCTTCACATCGAGGGTGTCATTCGCTGTTCTCATTTCTTTCAGCTCTTCTAAAATCTGGTCCAGTGCAAGCCTTCTTTGATGACACTTAAAATGATATTTATTTCAGTAGAAAGACACATTGTACACCCCTTACAGGCTCTATTGTGTGCCATACACAAACGCAGTCTCAGGTTGCGTAACTAACTCTCGTTACGTAATGGCACTATCTCTGTCTCTTTCTCTCTCTGTTTCTCTCTATTGGCAAAAGTTCAACGCTCGCGTAGATCTGTCAATTTCTTTCGCACGCACCCGACATTGGCTTGTCGCGGCTCCAACACAAAAAATGCGATTGGTGACAATATGAATGACAATATTTGTTTGGTATCATATGTGTTACACACACACACACACACACACACACACATATATATATATATATATATATATATATATATATATAATGTGTCAATTTTTTCATGTGATTACAGTTGAAAATAGCCATGGAACGTTACAGCAAATGGCAAAGCGTAACAACTGTGAAAATATATTCTCAAAATGAATCATCTATTCGCCAACGCTTCCGTGTATTGCGTGATACTGGGCTGTTTTAAGACTAATTTTGGCCTCGATCGGATATTATGGATCTCAGAAACATCTAGTTTGCGGCATACTCGCATACCAGAGTTAAATAGATTGGGTTCATATGTGATTTGGACTCCAATTGGAGCTATGAGTTTCACTTATCCTCAAGCGTATGGTTGTGGGAAATGGATTTTGGTGGTTGTTGGCTACTCAGTTGTAAACATTTTGTTCGTTGCAAAATTATTTAGTTTCATTCTTACTAGGTTTGCTTTTTGACGTATATCGGTGACCACTGTTAGTAAAATTCCTAATAGAAATTCAATTTATCGGAAACCCTGGATTACTTGTTTAAAGTTACTTCCGCGCGGTTTCTATTCCTTCTTTATGCGTCAACTACTTTGCTCTAATAAACTTCTACTGCTTCCACTTACGCTGGTTGCGCTATTCTTAACTTCCCCACATTTCGGACTTATAAATCTTCGCTTCCCCTTCTTAACGCGAATGAACACGTCCTTCCTGTCATAGTATCACCTTTTAAGTAAGTGTTTCATACTTCGCGATTCAGTTCGAACCTTATTCTGATCCCCTCTCTAAATTTATCACATGAGCAAAGTAGCTCACCCTTCTCAAATCTTACATTATTATTGGTTTATCATTTATTTCGAATTTTCACATTGGTATGCAAAACTCATTTAAATCACTGACGTTCAGTCCACCCTGAGTTGGGGAACGCCTACCCTGAGTTGCTTGTAACGGTATACATCGTTATCACATCAGTGAAGTAAATCCCTATTAGGGTTCATGCTCAACTGCATTTTGAAAACCCTTTTGTCCCAACACATTCTTGGCTGGAAGTATACTATAGTTCTCAGACATTGAACTTTTACTAGCACAAAAGAGTAACGGTTCTCCCTTCCTGTCTCTTCGAAGTGTACAGATTTTTACAAGAATTTTCTTCCTTGCCTAGATGCTAGTATATATGTTATATTAAATTATGTTCTTCCCTTTTTATTCTTTAAGTCAACCGCTATTTTAATCATTACTCTATCCATTCTAATTTCATATTAATATAACAAGATTTTTATATTAATTTAGCAAAGCATTTTCATTAATCTACCTTCTTTTTAATTATCTGATTTCAATTAATTCTCCGCAACCTAATCGCTGCCTAATACTGCGGTTACAAGTTCCAGTAAGATGGTACCACATGTCATGCTGCTCTCGGAACAATCTTTTGAAGGACAAGTTCAAGGGTTGCATCATTTCCGCGGTGGTGACGTTAACTGGTCCCCGAGATCATGTGATTTATCCACTCCTAATGACATTAATTATGTTATAAAATAAAAAAGAAATGAAGCTCTATCATTTATACAACGTGTTTTAATTTCAAATGTAGGAAACTCTTGTTGAAAGACACTATTTCAGTGTGTTAGTATCGCTTTCTACTAATGGTGGTACTGCATTACATCAAAGATTCGATTGAATCAAAGAGGCCACTAAATAAAGAAATACCTTTTCTCAAAAAATAAAAGAAGGTGCGTGTGTGGCTACACTGTCTATGGACAGTGTAGCATATCTGTTGAGCAGGACTTCTGTAAATTTTGGTAGTGACCTAAGTATGGACATCCGCCTCCTAGTCGTTCTTAATCACATCTACGAGATTAGAACGCAGTAGGAGGCGATGAGACATTCCAGACTGTGGATCCCATATATGCAGATCCTAAAAACTCAAACTAGCTCTTAGCGCTTTCTAAATAAATGATAAATACTCATTTTGTCAAGTTTCATAAATAAATTATACAAGTAGCCTTTTGCGGAAATGGTACACCAATCACCTTCTGTTGTAGGTATTTCACTTGCAAAGAGAAAATTGAGTTTAATAATAAAGTACATTCTCTGAAACTATGTCTGTATGGAGGATAATATAGATGCTGCATAGTTATTTGACATCTCGCAAACAGACCACGAACTAAATTAAGAAAGTAATTGTGCAAAAATGCTGTAGTCCATTTACGTTTACAGAAATCATATAATCGAGACAGTAGTAGCGCAATTACATCGTATTTTATTGTATTTATTTCATCCATGAAGGACAAAGGATACTGTAACAAAATGTTCACTTTAGAGTTTTAGGGTGATGTAGCTCACCCATAGTGTAGCTTCATGGTTCTCAATATGGGACAAAACTACTTTATAAACTCACACATCTCCATTTCGTATTCGCTCTATTGTTCTTTATTGTTTTCATTTTTAGAAATAACCCTACGATTTTAATTTTCTTTGCTGTTGGTTTGCAAATAGTGTCTCTGTTAATTCATCTCTGGATAGAGGATCCTATTTTTGTTCCGTACATAATCTCTTCACCTTTTATCACCTCACAGTCCATTAAGCAATTATAAAACTACATACTCAGGCTTTCACGGCTGGCGTTAATCCAGTATAACGTTGTTTACGGGTTTGAAGTCCGTGGTCCAGACGATGGAAAAATATCTGACGTATCGCCCGTATAGGGGTGAGCCGTGTAGTCTCAGCCGGCATGCAGTGCCGGCCACCACCGTGATACCCATTTTCGTATGCATGTGGCAGAAGTTTCCAGTAATCAGTAGCAAGTTTGTGCATCCACGTGCTCTGTAGTCGGATATCTTCTTCCTCTCTTCAGCTCTTTGTCTACTCTGAGTGCTAGATTATAGTTACTGTAGCTCTTAGCGCATGGAAGATATTCTGAGGCCTATAGCAGCACTGTATTTGCGATCTCTGTAAACCAGTGAGCTAAGTGAAAATAAGTTCCCATGATTTTGTATTCTACTACTGTTCTTGTGGCAGTGTAATGTACCACTGACAATCTATATTGTAAATGAAAATGCAGTGGTCGATACTGCAAGACATTTTCTACAAGCCTTATAATTCTAGATTTTCTACTTTCAATGTAGTAAAGTACTATAAATAAATGTCATTACATTATACATGTCCTGAGGTAAGAGAATACTACAGTAAAATTCCGATTAAAAGTCAAAAAACTTAACACGACCGATACTGTACGACCTTCCCCAATAGTTCAGGCGCTCTACCAAGCGCCAGTCTAGTTGTAACGAGCCAGGAGCGTATCTCTGAAGATGCCCAACGGAGTTACAGGTGAAACGTCAGATGTTTTTTCATCGTATGGACAACGTTCTACTAAATAATGAAACCATATATTTCACGCAGAAACTTCTCTATTTCCTACTGTTCCTTTTTTTTCAAAAAGATATCGTGTTGCGCATCTATGTCGAATCCATCGTTTTAAACTGGTCACATATGTATGACTAAATCTTACTCCTGTCACCAATTTGGTTTAACTATGTTGTACAAAACTAAAGAAGTCTATCGAGTGAGATGGCTCAGGCGGTTTCATCCGTAGCCCGCGTTCAGGAAGCCCAGATTCGATTCCCGTAGCCGACCTACCTTACCTTACCTTCGGGGGTTTTCCCGGGTGGTCAGACGAATGTTGGGTAAGATAATTACATCCCCCGAATTTCCTGTCCCTCCATTTCATCTCAATTAACATTTCACATCATCCCTAATCTGGTGGTCTCTTTCAGAGTAGAAGTGTCTGCGGGTGTCTCGGCCGCCTTCCTCCTCTCGCGTCATCCCTCCTCTCGAGGATGCCCCACTTGGGGCTTAGGTGCAATGAACCATAGGTTTCCGTGCCGCCGAATCACCTCCGTAGTAATTCTACTCCTGAAGAACTATCTTCACGATTAGCCCATGTTTCTTGTTTCCCTGCATCTCCCAGTCTAAATCTCACTTCTTATTATTGTCTCCATAAAGCTCGTATATAAATTTCTTTTAGAACTTTTTCCATATCTCCAAAAACTCTCTCTTGTATTACACCGTTTTGAAATGTTATGCATTCTTATAATAAGCTGTTTTCTTTTGTGTCTCTGCGAGTCTCTAATATTTCAGTATTATCTCCAATACTACTCCCTTTTACCTCATCTTCCCTAAATCTGTCAGTGCTGCTCCACTTGGTGAGCTCTTGTGTAATCCAGAATTTCTCTAATCTCCCCTTTGGCTCTCCCCAAATTTCCACTTCATACATATCCTTGACTCAAATAAGCTTCACATAGGCTCTCTAACCATTCTATTGTCAATGTATGGCTTTATATAGACACGTTATGACAGCTTTCATGGCTAATTTTTCAAGAGAACAAACTATTTCTCTGTTTTAGTAGTTCTCGTTTTATAAAGCATTTTTCATCTATTTTATATTATTGTGATCCTTTCTTTAACGCCATCGCCTTTGATCTTTCATGCTTAGCCTTAGCGAATGTGAAGTGCAAAATAGGTTGGCAAGGACAACATATTATTTAGGTTTAGTCGGAAATACACAAAAATCTCGTTTACCCAGATATCATTTATCCGGATCAAACTTTTGCTACGCCCACCTCTGCAGCGTATATGGTAGCGTGTCTGCCTCAGGTTCAAGAGGTCTCGAGTTCGAATCTCGGTCAGGGTTAGTTACCTGGATAAGGGATTTTCCAGGGTTTTCCCTTATCCTTAAAGACGCAAGCCAGGTAGCTCTAAGCTCCAAGGACCCCGGACTAATTTGAGCATCATTTCACGAATTTCATTCATCGTTCCGATATGACAACATTGTAGGAAGTAGATTACAAAAAAAAAAAAAAAAAAAAAAAAATCTTTTGCTTACTTATTTGTGCTTAGTCTGCCTTTTGGTCTCTTAAGGTCACTGGGAGGTTATTTTTACCCAGACAAGGCTAATTTTTACTAATATTAAAATTTGAATATATAGAAAACTAAACATTATCAGAAATTGAAATTCGGCATGATTACTGTATAAGTATGTGTGCATTTAACCACTGTATAATATTTAAATTACTTTTACACAGGTACATGCAAAAGGGGCATAAATCACACCGTGTGTCCTGAAAAATATTACATCCTGTATTTGAGGTGCACTTTACTTATAGGAATTTAAAGCTACATGCACCACGTTTTATCCTAAATAACCAAAGATACAGTTTTATAATATCGGTTAAATGAAAATCACATATAGTTTATACTAAGCACATGAAAAATCAATTAGTTTTAGTAAAAAAAAAGAAAGATAGTATTTTCAAGGACTGTAACATTTGCTTTCATCCATTTTATAAATCACATGAGTATAAATGTTAGCCGAAAGTGTTCAAGGAACATTGAAAAATGACCAATACAAATTTTGTATCAATATATTTTATAGTTTTTGAGAAAAATGCACCTAAAGTATGGAAAATCAAGGTTTTGGGAAATCAGGATCAAAGATTAAGCACCATTCTCAGGAAGTGGGCGTATCATTACATCGCCATGTTTAAATTTACGAATTAAAGGGCTTTAATACTAGCTGACAACCTATGTTATATATCATTTTAAAGCTGGATAATTATGTAATTTTTGACATTAAAAACAAAACAAAAAATGGATTTTTTGAAACCTATCCACCTCCCAGTGTCCTTAAACGCAGCACACATTTGAAGGGGGACACATTTAACATTATTCACAAAATATAGGTGAGCGTATTGATGCCTTTAAATACCAAAGTACCTTTTACTTAAATCGTGTTAGTGCCAAAATGATTTTCTGTTAGCTTAGTCATCTTCATCCACTAATACATTGTTTAAGTATAGCCCGAATCAGCAACGGTTTCACCTAGTCCAAAGTAAACGAGGTCTTCGAAAGCAAATCCCTACAGCTTAGGGCAAGTAAACAAATTTTACAAGAGTGGATCCTCTTAAAAAATTATATTTAAATCACTTCCTAGGAACGTACTGGGAAAATTATCTCAACAATTCCCGAAGTATTGTGATGAATAAGACCCGACGCGCTGCTAAGATAAAGAATAAGTAGTACAACGTTATATTCCGTGAATATTTCGGCAAACAATGTATGGGCCCTTAAAAAATTAGTGGCAACACTGCGTGCATTTGGTGCTATCAGCGATAAATCATTTAAGCTGATGACATTGGCAAATAATGGCACCTGATATTTGTTAGCTGTGAGTTTTAAGACAATAATTTCATTTAATAAGACATTTTAGTAAGTAATTTTAGGCTTGTTACTTTTAGTGCTCTAAATATGATTAGTAAATATGAAAAATGATGCTTCATTAAAATTCAGGTTGTTTCATTAAAGCAACATTAGGATATTATGGGCGAATAATATTGTGACTTTGTGGATTCGTGAAATTAAAAGTCCAATTGCACAAGCTCAAAATGTTCTTTATTTCCACCGAATTACAGTTGGAGCACTTGCCCATTACATAAAATTACGTAGCGCACACAATTAAAATCCACCAGTTCGTCTGTCACAGGTCCACTCCATTCTCACAATTATGTATAACTCCTCTGATACTCGTACACAGTCTTCCAGTCTGTTCCCTAGCACGGCGCTCCTCACGGCTGCTCGCCAAGAACTGAACTGACTCGTCCACTGCGTCCCGGTGTCTGGAGGTTTCGCGGCTCAGTGAATCATCCCGATGGTTCCAGACGTCAGAGGGAGGGGAAAGAGACGGTAAAGTGCCTCATGACACTTCCCTAACCATCCCCTTCAGTGAACGCCACAAGATAAATGGGTAGGCGTGAACTAAATGCCTCCTGTCGCCCACACAGCTGCTAGCAGGTCGTGCTTTCCGATAATAATGTGACAATATTTTTCGGACCTATGCGGGCGAATGCATTTCGTAGAGGACGGGAATATGTTCCCGTTGTGTTATATGATGGTGCTCGCTCTCACACACCTGCCACTGTTGTTAACTTACTTTCGCAAATGGAACGGGGAAATTCTGGAGCATCTTCCATATTCCCAAGAAATGAGCCTATGTGATTTCGATCTTCCTGCGAAAATGATATTCCTACTTAGAGGAGTTCGCTTTAGAATCAGATAGGCAATTACAGCAGCAGTAGCTCAGGCTGTTCCAATATGAGGACAACAAGACGCTGTAGATGGCATCCGTCGGCTCCCTGATGTGCAGCAGCGAGCTCTTTATGTTGGAGGAGATTACTTCTAAGCACTGCAACAATGTGACTGCTCCAGAAATGTTTTATTTGTTGTTAATTCAAATTTTACCACTAATTACTGAATGACCTAAGTAGATCCACTCGCCAGGAGCATTTTCAACATATAGGGTAATGTTTGAAGGTGAAAACGAAAATACAATCGAAGTACAGTAGCGAGAATAGGGTCAGTGTTATTACCTGCTAAAGGGTCCTTTAAATAATTTTGTGTAATCAAACAGAACAATAAAACTCTTGATAAAATTTAGAGCGTGCATTATATTATAATGCACACTTTAATATAAAATAAACAGTACATTTTAAAGTCCTGCGGTATACAATATATATACAAAGTTAATTGTGAACAAACGTAAGTACTATCCATATGTGAGGGCAATGAACATCTAGTTATAAGCTGACACGTACTCTTAACGGTACCAAATTGCAGAACTTGCATACTTTGAAATTAGTTAAGCTGGAATATATCGATTTTGCTTTCAAATATAACATGTCGCCTATGCGTAAATCTTGTGTGGAACCATCGATAAGTAACGCAACACATGTTTAATGAAAAAAAGCCTGCAGATATTACCGTGTCCAAAATATGAACGAAGTTTCCTGCAACATTTCTCTTTAAGCATTTGAATGCATTTAGATCCTGAAATACTGCCCGGACTACAGAGTTAACGATCGAACTTACGCATTTCACGGGTCTTAGCTTGACAAGATGCTCTTCAACAGAGTCAAATATTCATAGCGCTTTAAGCGCAGAGCAAATTATAATGGCCGAGTAACTTCGACGTAGATTATGTTGGAACCAGACGTCGAGACATCGATGTAAAGACCGAAAGATAGGGATGTCGTCTCTCTACGTATCTTTCCCTGCACAGCTCCGCAGCTACGGATTCAATTCCTTCAGTTTCACCATTCGTTAATTGCACATGATACCATTCTGTAAGCGAATAAGAATTATTTGTATTACTATATACAGTTTAAGTAATCCCGAGAAATGATAAGTGTAAAGGAAAATGTGGTCAATACTTACGATCACTATGCCTCCTCTCTTCAAAATTAGGTAATTTAAATACATGAATAAATAAACGGGACAAATTTAACCTCATACGAATAGTAATGCTTTTAAATAGCAGGTCACCGTTCATCTTGTGTTTTCAAGTGGGAATCCCACATTCAGCAACAGTGGAATACGAGCCATCTTTTATAGCACGGAGTAAAACATACCCGACTTTAATGTTCAAATGATTTGATTAGCCACATATGTAAAGACACAAGATAAATTGAAACCATGTATTAGCCATAAAATAATTATGTAAGGTATATACTAATCATAGAAATCTTATATAATTATGTACAACTGTATTACTGGAACTCACAAAATTGCCTGTTTTGCATGTAACAATATTTTAGACTACGTGAGAGCGTTCGTGGTTCCGAAATTTAAAATAGCTTAAAACGTGTCTCTGGGAGAAATATGGGAAGATGTTTGCAACATTTTACCAGAAACTCCATTGTATTTTGACGAGGAGTAAACATCTGTTGTCCCACTGTGATATGTTTAGTGAACGTGAGTCGGCAGAATCGGAGTAAATGTACCACAAAGTCAGAGGAAGACCCCGTGTCACGTGATATACAGAGTGATGTGATAAAGCAGTAGGACCAATAAAATTAATTTAAAGTGACATCATGGCAGATCGGCGTTTTCAAAAGCGGGAGATTATAGCCAATATGGATAAAGCACATGGAACTTATGCTCGGAGTCGGTATACTATATAAGTAAACCTTGAAAGATCCTAAGAGCAATAGTTCTTCAGTCATCATTCTCTTTCAGTCGTCAAGATATGATTTATTAGTTTTATGCAGTCTTAGCACGAAGTTAATAACTATTAAACGTCAAACCATGGCACAACAGCTTCTACTAGGCCAAAGCCTGCTAACCCGCCTGCCGGCTTCACGCCGACATATACAAAGCAGAGATGGGCAATCATCCATCCGATACGGGCAGTATATGTGGTCAGCATCTCGGTACCTCTAGCCGGAAATTTGGCTATATAGACCGGAGTCCGCTACCTATCGTAGCTCCTCAATTTCCTCACGTTAAGTTATAATTTTGCTTCGCAGAAATTCGGCGTGCCACAGAGCGATTCCGGCTTCAATTAAGTGTTATAATGGAGAAATAGAAGGGTATTGTGATTACCAAGTCCTGACGAGTCGCTAAGTACCGTAACGTTATCTTCTGCAAACATTTCGCAAGCAATAGATGAATTCGCAAGGAATATCTCCATCATATGCGAGTGATATTTCAAGATGAAAACGAAAATATAATGTAATTACAATAACGAGATTAGTGTCAGTGTTGTTACCTGTTCCTACATCCTCTACCTGAGATCTACGTTCCTGCTTATCACCACAAGTAAAAATCCTTGTCTCTCCACTGTGGGAATTCCAACCAGAGTGAAAACCACAAAAAGAACATGAATCTACAGAGACAGAAGCCGTCCCTCCTCTCCAATTTGGTTTCCGTCCTGCGCACTCTACTTCCTAGCAGTTGCTGCACGTGTTGGAAGCTACAGCTCTGGGTTTCCAGGACAAGGCATATACTGCGCCAGTATCTTTGGACGTCGAGAAAGCCTTCTCTAAGACCTGGCATGCGAGTCTCCTTTACAAAATCATCAATCTGGAGCTACCTACTCAGATTACACATCTCTTACACTCTTTCCTTAAAGACAGATCTTTCACAGTCACTGTGGCGCGAAAATTATCTACACGAAGCTCCATCAGAGTCGGAGTCCCCGAAGGTTCTGTGCTATCCCCGAGGCTTTACAGCGTATAGGTGGCTGACCTTCCATCAACCAGCACGTCAAAATAGATAGCACAATATGCATACGACGTGCTGTTACGTCGTACAAACAAACATCCCCGCAGAACTTTCAAACCCATTCAGCGAAAATTGTGCCATCTCCAAGAGTAGTGCAGGCCTTGGTGATTGTCCATCAACACGGAGAGAAACCAAGCCATCATGTTTACCAAGCGACGCTTTACCGCCAACTTTCCCAACTTCACTTACTCTAGGCAAAGGATTAGTTGGGAAAATTCTATCAAATACATAGGAGGAAACTGGATAGAGGACTAAGTTTTTGGGAGCACATCTGGGAGTTATCACATCGGCCGTTCATAGTTTTGGCTTTGCTTTACCCTCTTTGGCGGTCCCTGATGCCCATTCCCCTTATGTTGCGTCTCTTTCACGCTTTAGTCCTCCCTCTCATGCTTTACGCGTGTGAAATCTGAGGTATGGTCACAGCCTCTAATCTGCTACTGTTCCAACGTGTACAGAATAGGTGACTTCGGGTTATCTATTCTGCATACAGAAGTTTCCCCGTGAAGTTATTTCCCGAGGCTTCATCCCTCCGATATGTGGAGGATAAAATTAGGCGCCGGGCTACGAAATTTTCCGACAGTTTACCGTCTCACTAGACAGGCCTACTTAGATATCTTGGGAAGTACTTAACCCGTGAACGTCGTTTTAGGCGACTTCGGGCTATCTATTCTGCATGCAGAAGTTTCCCCGTGAAGTTATTTCCCGAGGCTTCATCCCTCCGATATGTGGAGGATAAAATTAGGCGCCGGGCTACGAAATTTTCCGACAGTTTACCGTCTCACTAGACAGGCCTACTTAGATATCTTAGGAAGTACTTAACCGGTGAATGTCGTTTTAGGCGATACGGCTTCCCCGCATGTTTTGTGGGCAGTACTGCTAACCAAAAGGCCCTTATAGGAGCTAAACATTATTTCCACCACCCAATATTTTGCCTGCAGATATAAAATTCAGCTCTTCCCAGTTTACTAAGAAATCCAACAGCGGATTACCAGGGCCCTGCCCACAAGTCTGCAGACGTTGAGGAGAAATGTGTATGCTACCTTTCTTCTTTCCTCCTACCTAATTTTTACCAGCTAACCTGAAACATCCACATCCAGCTATACCGAGCAGGTACGCGTTTTGACCCTCCTAGGGCTGCTCCTCCGTCCGCCAACAGCGATGACGACGCCGGTCTTCAAGATTTTTAACGACGGGATCACACGGAGAGACGGCATCACGGTATATAATGAGCTTGTTATATGGCTAATACTCAGTCATGGAGAAGAGTCAGGTCACACTGCCGAGTCAGAAACGCTTATTACCTTGCTGCCGTGGAGACCGTACAGACGATGTCAAAATTATATGACATGTCAGGTATGATAGAAGAGGTAAAGCATCGTTTCATCTTATGTGACAAAAACTTACGTTTTTGATATTTGATGTTCTTAAGTACTATTAAGAATCGCTTTTCCGAATAAGAATAGGAAGACTGGTCTAAATGTTTTATTCCAGCTGCTCCCGTTTAATTTAACACACGAGTTTTTTCCTCATATAACTCACCGATACCTAAGAGGTTCGAGACGCTTACAGAATAATAGCTGTAGATTCAATACCTGGTAGTCTTTTAGGGCATTCGTCTGTATTACTCAAGCACCAGGAAATACGAGCGTCGTTTGGTTAGTCTGGTAAACTTCCATGAAAGGATGGATAGTCTTTGTTGCAACTTTGAAGGCGGTAATCTTGATTATTCGAAAGACTGTACAAAAAATTTGAATTTGCTACACACAATTCATTGTTGACAGCCAACTGAACTGATCAGCGTGATAGCTGCGATGGAAAGTGGAGAAAACAGAGTGTCGTATTCTTATAAAGCATTTTCATTTCATAGGCTGGACTGCCCCCAAGAGAAAACTGAGTTGGATGGAGTTCACGCGGAGTCAGCACCAACACTGAAGAGTGTGGTGTTTTAGTACCCGTCGACAACAAGGTTATTTGGGCCCTCAACACTGAAGATCATTTACTATTGGATGAATTTAAACGTGGTCGTAGAAGCACCGAAGATGAATGGCCCTCTACTGTCGTATTCTTATAAAGCATTTTCATTTGAATACTGGACCGCCGCCCAAGACAAAACTGAATTGGATGGAATTCACGCGGACTCTGCACCAACATTAAAGACTATTTACTTTTGGATCAATGCATTTAAACGTGGCCGTAGAATCACCGAAGATGAATCGCGTTCTGGTTGCCCAATTTAGGTCATTACACCGGACATCACTGACAGGATCCACGACCTTGTTATGCAAGACCGCCGAATCAAAGTTAGTGAGATTGCTGAGGCTGTAGCCATCTCAACTGAGCGAGTATACAATATCCGGCCTGAAAAAATTGCAAAGAAAGAGCCGTGACCAAGATTGGTGCCGTGATTTTTTCACAGTAGACCAAAAGCGCATTTGGAAGAACATTTCTACCAAGTGTCTGGCGATGTATAATTGCAATCCGCAAGACTTCTGGCGGCGATTTGTGACCGTGGAAGAAATTTAGATCCATTATTACACATCAGAGTCAAAACAGCAGTCAAAACAATGGTGAAAGGCTGGTGAAAGTACACCAAAGAAAGCAAATATTATTTTGTCAGCTGGTAAAGTGATGGCCACTATTTTCTTTTTTGAGGGGAGGTTCTCCTGGAATAATACTCATGGACTACTTGGAAAAAGACATAAACATAACTGGAGCTTATTATCCTTCATTGTTGAATCGTTTGCAACATGAATTGACTGAAAGGAGGCCGAGACTGTAACGCAAAACATTGCTCCTTTACCAGGATAATGCACTATCACACACATCAGCAATCGCAATGACGAAAGTGCAGAAGTTGGACTATGAATTGATTCCTCACCAACCTTATTCGCCAGACATAGCCCCAAGTGACTTCTTCCTGTTCCCAAACTTGAAAATTTGGCTTAGAGGTAAGCACTTTTCATGAAATGAACAAGTGACACTCACCGTCAACGAATGACGGAACCTATTCTTCCAACGGGATTACAATTCTGGAGCATCGCTGGGCCAAGTAAGTGTATAACCATCATTGGAGACTACGTCAAAAAACGAGGTGAGGTGTTCACGAAAAAATATATTCTTTGTCTTTTACCAGGCTTAATGGACGACCTTCGTATGTCATCGTCTGTGGTCTAGGAATAACATACTAGCCTCTAGTTTGTGAAGTTACAGGTTCAAACTCGACAGAGTGTGATGGAATTTTTTTCGGACGTAAAAATCTTTCGAAAGCGAAACAAACCCTGGAGTGTCGTGGCGTTGGTTTACGGCAGGCAAAAGAGCCTCTAATCTGACATGGATACCTCTGAGCAAATATCAGCGGTCTTTCACGCACTATATAGAATGAGACGCCGTTCTTTTTGTACCCTCATCTGAAAAGTGCGCTCGGAAGACGGAGAGTTTCGTCAAATGGGGAGTCAATCACCTTCGTGAAAAATTATTTTGCAGAGAAAAGCGCCGAATGCTATTTGGACAGGTTACAGAGATGGGAATATCGCTGGGAAAAGTGTTGTTGGAGTTATAAGGAGACCTGTTGAGAAAAAAACATACTGACAAAAATGTCTTGTACCCTTATTAGGTCAGAAAATTTTCAGATCACCTGTGTATCTATAAGTACTGATAAATATATTTCTTTACCTGATTTAACTTGTATTTATTGTTTCGCTTTATTTTACAGTTTTCCCCTGTTTTATACATACACACTATACACACAAACACCCTTGCCCAAGGCAAGACTCGAGCCCGCGATCCACTACTTGGTGGAAGCTACACACACACACACACACACACACACACACACACACACACACACACACACACACACACAAACAAACACACTAACGACCATGACTGCCGGCATTTGTTTGTATTTCGAGTCAGGTCTTACAGTCAAGCAGATAGCAACTGTTATGTACCCAAGCGAACAGTACACTTATATAAATAGGCACCTATGAAGAGACGCATCGCAAATCATCTGAGGCCCGAAGCCCGTATTCACAACCATTTCCAGAGAGACGTGGACCTTCTGCAGGTGTTTTAGAGTACAGAGATGCGCTTAAAAACCGAAATATCTTTCCATGTACGGCGTGCCGTACAACATTTTTTTAATATTGCTAATTGTGAAGCACAAATTTTTGTATTGTGTGTTGTTTACAATATTTTTATTATGTGTTGCTTACATTTCCCGAGCCCAGTAACCGAACCCGACACCTCCGGTAACTCACTCCAGTGAGTAGGCGCTACAGCGGCAAGGTATGGTACCAGTTACATTAATTATGCGTTGGTTTCCAAGCTCGGGGCTTACGTTTAGTAACCTCTCTTCTCTGTTGTTAACGCGGCCCCTTTACTGACCTGCTTAGGCAAACCTTTCGGCGTCCGTGTTATCCGGGAGTAGCTAGGCGGTGAGACATTCCGGACTGTGGATTCCAGACATACTGATGCTAAAAAATAATTGTAAGTAGTTCTAGCGCCTTCTAAATGAATGATAAGTACTCCTTTTGTCATGTTGCATAGAGAAACTGTACGAGTAGCCTTTTGTGGAGGTGATACAAAAATCACCTTCTGTTTTAGGTATTTTAGCTGTAAAAAGAAAATTGAGTTCAATAGTAAAGTAAATTCTATGAATCAATCTCTCTATGGAGGATAATATAGATGCTCCAGAGCTGTTTCACATCTCGCAAACAGTAAAGTCTTCTGACAACGAATTAAATGAAGAAAGTCACTATGTGGAAATGTTGCAGTCTATTTACATTTTAAGAACTGGTATAACCGAGAGAGTCTGTAGCGCAATTACATCATATTTTATTGTACTTACAGTATGCGACGATAGTTCTGTGCCGGTGATCTACTTTCTTCGCGCACTGGAGAGAGTCTATGACCAAACGTCACTTCCATCTTCTGCTAGCGCTAGAAGATGGAAGACAATGCAGCAAGGCCATATTTTACAGACTCGTCTTTACTAAAATGCATACCTAAAGATATATGAGCACTTCCTCATCTTAGCCACTTCTTTACTGTTTTACTTCTTTGCTTTCATAAATGTTTTAATTTACAGGAAAATAAAAATCTAGCGTGATGCCTTTGAGGCTTACAGCGCATGGAAGTGAGTTAGCCGATTCTCGTAAGAAGATATGTTTCCTCTTCATGGATAACTGACCTTCTTTCGTCTCTAAGCCTTTTTTGGCACTTAAATAGGACTCGCGCCAATTTATCATATACCTATATATATCTATACACGGTCTCCACCGGCACAGAACCATCGTCCGCACTGTATTTCATTAATCAAGGACAAATGGTAGAGTAACAAAATTTTCACTTTTGAGTTCTAGGGTGTTGTAACTCAGAAATACTGAAGAATCATGGTTTTAAGTGCGGGACAAAACTACTTTAGTAATTCATACTCCTCCATGGTATATTCGCTGTTTTCCTTCTTATCTTCCTTCGTAGAAATAACCCTACGATATGTTATTTCTGCTGTTGGTTTCCACAGTCTATTCATCATATCACAGTCTATTAAACGATACTCAAAATTCTTATATTTTTCATACAGAACCGTCTATATTTGCTACTCTATCTCTTTTGTTCTCAAAAGAATATCCTTGTGCATATTCATGCCCAAACGATCGTTTTAAACTATTCACGTAAATGACTGCATATTTCTCCCGTCAGCAGGTTTAGTTCACTGATTTGTACAAAACAAAAGAGGTTTATTTTCATGATGGGCCCATGTCTCTCGTTTCTCTGTATCTTCAAACCTGCATCTTACTTATTACAAAAATCTTTCCCAAACAACTCTCTCTTTGTATTACGATCCTTGAAATGTTATGCATTCTTATAATAAAATATTTCCTTTTTGTTTCTGCGACTCTAATATTTCAGAACTGTCTCCATTATTATGCCTTTTCACCCTGCGTTCTCTGACTCTGCCAGTTCTGCTCCACTTGGTGAGCTCTTGGGTAAGCCAGAATTTCTCTACACTACATCAATTTTAACTCACCCTTTTGGATCTCCCCAAATTTCCATTTCATGCATATTGTGGCTTTGTGGGTCCGTGGAATTAAACGTCCAGGTTGTTGAATTTCATAAATATTCTTTATTTCCGTAGAACGACAGTTTGTACACCCTTGGCAGCATAATGACGTAACATAAACCAACACAATCTCTCGTGGCTTTTCCACACGCAAATAAACAAAAGAGTTCACTTTCAAATCACAGCTGCACGTGCACAATTATCGAGTCCAGTTGCGACTCTCCCTAAACTAGCCACGGCTTATTTTATATCTCCACTCACTGTTCCAAAAATTTAGTGGAATATTCTCTAACAATTAAGACGGAACCAGAGGAAAGACGAACTTCCATTCATCTGTATCTTTATTTTCTCTGTTTCGGCAAGGTTTTATCTCCACGTTACACGATCTGCCCCTTTGTTCGCGCCGGCCGCACCTGTCGCAACAATGCTCGTGACAATATCTTTGACTCAAATAAAGCTTCACACAGGTTCTCTAACCATTCCGTTGTCAATGAAGGGTTTATATAAACATGTTAGAACAGCTTTCATGGCTAATTTTCCAAGAAGACAAGTTATTCCACAGTTTAGTTTTCCTAATACAAATAAATAAAATAATATCATATTATAACAATGCAATGCGACGTAAGCACTGTTATGAACATCGTTATTGGTTGGCATGTATGTGTGTACGTATATTTGAAATTACTCAGAGCTGAAACGTTAACATCTGATATGACGTGATAAAAGAAATTCTTTGAATAAGCCAGGGTGTTTGTTAAATTCGAGGAGAGGAAACAATACACTTCCCGCTGGTCACAATATATATTTGTTTATGAGAGATTCGTAATCTCTATTCACTCTAAAGAGTTCAAAGCTCTTCCGCTTAAAAATCATGAAAAAGTATATCAGCTGGATCAGTGAGACACGATCCACCTTACTACTGCCAGAACAATCCAAATGAGTTAATGTGAGCTGAAATTATGTTGCAAACAGGAATAATATTTTTAAACTGAGTGATGTTGAGCCACTTATTGATGAAGAAATTGTCAGGGAACACAGCAAGACTGGGAAAACTGCATGAGCCATCAGATAAACTACAAGAAGACAACTTTTGGAAAGAAATAGCAAGTTACGAGACTTTGGAACCTATTATCATAAATTTGCAGTACTCAGACGATGATAACAATGATGATGACGAAGTAACATTCACAGCTATATGGATGCACCACTGTTATTTTCTTTAAATTAGAAACGTAGGTAATTCATAAACTGTAATGAATTTTGAACTATATATGTAAACCATATGCGTAATATACGGATATCCATGTTGTAATTGTGATTTGAACTGCATTATTATAAAGCTTTGGAAAATTCACTTTACGTTCCCTTACATCTAGCGCCAAGAAGTCTCGCAAGTATGCGAGAAAGAAGGAAATATAAAAAGAGTGGGATAACGAGGTGGCAACACTGAAGGCTCTAACGCATCCTTTTGGATACAATCCAGAACTCTTCCCATTTGAAACACATAATAGTGTGGAACCTACTTAAAAAAATTATAATATTTCAATCTCCTCCCACGAACGCACTGGAAACATTATTTCAACAATTCCTAAAGTATTGTGATTAACAAGTCCCGACACGCCGCTAAGATAACGAATAAGTAGTACAACGTTATATTCGGCAAACATTTCGGCGAACAGTGAATCAAATCGCCAGGAACATTTTCAGCACGTGCGAGTGATGTTTCAAAGTGAAAACGAAAATACAATGGAAATGACACAGGGAGGTTAGGGTCAGTGTCATTACCTGCTAAAGGGGCATTTAAATAATTTTATGTAATCAAACAGAATAATAAATACTTTGATAAAATTTAGCCGCCTTTTGAATCAAGTATAGTTTTGCATTATAATGCCCACTTTAACATAAAATAAACAATATATTTTAAAGTCCTCCGATATACAATGTATACACAAAGTGAATTGTGAACAAATATAAGTACTATCCATATTTGAGGGCTATGACCATCTAATTATAAGCTGACATTTACCTTTGTCGGTACAAAAACGCAGAATTTGTATATTTTGAAATTAGTTGAGCTGGAATAGAGTAGCGATTTTTTTTCAAATGTATTGTGTCTCATATTTGTAAATCTTGCGTGGAGTTATCGACAAGTAAGGCAACACTCAGGGGAAGGTCATGCAGTATCGGCCGGGTTAGGTTGTGACTTTACTCTGTAACTGCAATCTTACTGTATTATTCTCTTACCTCAAGACATGTTCTATAGATGTTATAATGTAATGATTTTTATTTTTTATTTATGCATTACACTGCCACATATACAACAATAGTAGAACACAAAAGTATGGGAACTTATTGTCACTATTTCTGCTCAGTTCACAAATGTTTAGCTCACTGGTTTACAGAGATTGCAAATATAGCGCTGCTATAGGTCTCAGTATATCTTCCGTGCGCTAAGAGCTACACTAACCACCATCAAGCACTCAGAGCAGACAAAGAACTGAAGAGAGGAAGAAGATATCCGACTATAGCGTAGGTGGATGCACAAACTTGCTACTGCTTACTGTAAATACTGCCACATGGAGGCGAAAAAGGAAATCAGAGGAGTCGCCGGTACTGCATGCTGGCCGATACTGCAAGAGTCTCCCCTAATTATGTTTAATGAATACAAATATAAAAAAATATGAACAAACCTTGCATATATTACCGTTTCCAAAATATTAACCTAGTTTCTTGCAACATTTTTGTTACTATGATAAGCAGTTGAATATGTTTGGATCCTGAAATACTGCCCGAACTACAGAGACGCCGATCGAACTTCGTGAGGTTCTCGATTCTTAGCCTTACAAGATGCATTTCGGAAAATTCAAATATTCATAGCACTCTAAATTTATGCGCAAATATTTCTTGTACTATTATAACAACCACGTAACTTTGCCGTAGATGATGTAGACACCAGTCCTTCGAAACATAGATGGAATATCCTTCCCTGTACAGCCACGCAGCTACGAATGTAAATCCTTATTTTTCGCCATTCATTAATTGCAGGTGTTCCAATTCTACAAGCGAATAATCATTATTTTTTACTGCATAATGTTTAAGCAACGTCTAAAATTCCCAGTGTAAAGGAAAATGTGGCCGGTACTTCTAATCTTAATGCCTACACATCTCAAAAATGGATCATTTAAATATAGACAAATAAACGGGACTAATTTTACTTCATAAGAATAGTACTGTGTTTCAATAGTAGGTCACTGTTCCAAGCTTTATATCTTGTGTTATAAAAATTAAATCCCATACTCATTACCAATTTATAGCACGAAGGAAAGCATATCCAACTTTGATTTTGAAAGGCTTTGATCAGCACCATAATGTATAAAGGCACCAAATAAATCGAGAAACTATTTGAGCTCTAAAATAAAGATAATATATAATCACAGGGATCATATCATATAATTATATACAACTTAATTACTGTAACTCGCAAAATTGCTTATTTTGTAGGTAAGAGCATTTTAGCCCATGCGAAAACCTTCCAGGTTCCAAAATTTAAGATACCTTAGAAATTGTCTTTGGGGGCAATATGGGAAGATGTTTACGACGTTTGACAAGAAGCTCCTTTGTATTTTGGCGAGGAGTAAACATCTATTGTCCCACTGTGATATGTTTAGCGAAGGTGAGTCGGAAGAATCGGAGTAAATGTACCACATTGTCAGTGGAAGGCCCCGTGTCACGTGATATAGAGAGTGATGTGATAAAGCAGTAAGACCAATAAAAATAATTTAAAGTGACGTCATGGAAGACCGACGTTTTCAAAAGCGGGATAAAGCCAAGAGTGATAAAGGATATTGAACTTGTCCTAGGAGTCAATATACAATATAAGTAAGATTTAAAAGATCGTAAGAGCAGTCGTTCTCCAGTCGTCACGCAGTCTTTTTCAGTCGTCAAGTAATCTTTCATCCGTCTTGGACCATTCTTTGTACAAAGGGAATAATTGTTAAACGTTAACCCATGGCGCAACTTGGCAAAGGCCTGTTCAACCCAACCGCCGGCCTCACGCTCACATACGCAACGTAGAGGTGGACGATATTCCAACCGATACGTGGAGAAGATGCGGTGTGCATCTCGGCAGAAGAAGCCGGAAAGTTGGCTTTCTATACCAGGGTTCGCTACCTACCGTAGCTCCTCAATTTCCTCACGATAAGTTATAATTGCGCTCCGCGGAAGGTCCGCGTGTCACAGAGTGATTCCGGCTTCCATTAAGTGATATAAGGGAGAAATAGAAGGGTATTGTGATTAACAAGCTCGGACGCACCACTAAGCACTGTAACGTTATCTCCTGCGAACATTTTGCAAACAATAAATAAATTCACCAGGAATATTTCCATCATATGCGAGTGATGTTTGAATGTGAAAACGAAAATATAATCGAAGTACAATAGCGAGATTAGTGCCACCGTTCTTACCTGCTCCTGCATCCTTGACCTGAGATCTACGTTTCTGCTTACTACCACAAGTAAAGATCCTTGTCTCTCCTTTGACGGAATTCTAGCCAGGCTGAAAACCATACAAAAGACGTGAATCTACAGAGATAGAAAACCGTACCATAAGAGAAGCCGTGAACGAGCTTCGAACATGAGATTACAACCCGAGCCTTCCTGCAGATAACATCATCTAAACTCAGAGGCAACTACCGAAGCGCATTGAGCAGCCCACGTCACTTCAAAAGGTATTAATGAATAAAAATATAAATAAGTGAATAAACCTAAAATATACTATCCGCTCCTAAACTACTACTCCAGAACATATATTCAGACTTTGCATTAATTCATAAAACACAGTTACATTTATATGTTTTACCAAGTTACTCTAGATAAAATAATTACAAGTGCACAGTAACCTCAGAATAATAATTAAAAATAGAATATAAGCAAATGATAGTAAAATATATATTTAGGTACATTTATAAGGTCCAAATTTGCTTCTATACCTACTAAAAACAGTAAAGCTTAATAACTGGTGTCCAATTACTGACTGCTGTTTAAGTGCATTCACTTTGGACCAATGAAAATGTACTGGTGACCAGCACAAGACTACAACTTCATTATTAGTCTATTTATATGCTGAAAAGTTTTGGAGGCATAAAGATAAACAAACAGTGACCGAAAAATTATTATTTTTAACAAGAGATACAAGCATAGTAAGACCGAAAGATGATATTGGAAAGGAATGGAGTTTGAAGTAATTAGGAAGATAGACTACTGTAAACCCACAAAAAGAAGGCAAGATAGAGAAATGTGTGACAGTAATCACTTGTACTGTCCCAACGGTGTTTATGCTCGCCTTTCCAGTATGACAAGGATGGAAGGTTCGTTAAAATACACAAGTGTCACATAACTCACACATGCATAATATCTATCACTACAGTTACTGCAACAAACATTTGATCTGGCAGCATGGGTGATTCATATACACTGTCATACACTCATTTCCTAGTAAACAGATCCGCTACTGGAGCAGATAAACAGTTTAAGCTCCTATGCCCTTCATTCCCCTCTAGCCTTCTTGTCCTGGGCATACAGTACCTAGAGGCAAGTCTCAGTAGCGCAAGGAACTGGCATGCACATAAAAAAGGACAATGTTATTAAAGAAGAATCAATTAGGTAATCAGAGACTGCTCTGACAATATACCAGAAACGCACACTAAGGGTCTAGAAAGAGTATACGAGTAGTGCAAGGTAGTGAAGCGAGGGTGTTATACGCAGCAGATATATGGCGGTGGAGGCCGGTAAAAGGCTGTGAAAACGTAGATGCAATACACAGGAATTTTTGCAAAATAACCTGTGGTTAAAAAAACAGAAGCAGAACTAGATAGAGTGGAAGGTAAAGATAAAATAGTACAAAGAGTAGTCAAGTGCTGGTTCAGAATAAATCTATCATAGTAAATTATATATATATATATATATATATATATATAGCTTTACAAGAAAACTTTAATGTACCAAACAAAAAGAGCACATTCGGAATGGGGAAGATAAGATATAGAAATGTGGGAAATGTTCACATGAGCAACGTAGAGGTGGGTGATCGTCCGACTGATACGTGGAGGAAACGTGATCAGTATCTCAGCAACCCTAACCGGAAAGTTGGCAATCTATTTCCGGAAATAGCTACTTATTCCTACCGAATCGGAGTAGACACAGGTCCTCTACACGATACTTAAAATCTACACGCCACACCCGGGGTTGAACCCGGGGAATTCAGTGGCAGGAAACCAGAGTAGAACGCTCTAACCCAAAACGCCAAAGCGCAGGCCATATGCCGATGATAGATATTTAAAGATTGGTTGAGAGACGGAAAAATTGAAGTAGGTATGCAATAAAGAGTCAAAACGAGTTATTGCTTGACAAGGACGGTGTAATGAATTTAAGTGGACTTAGGGGTAGAAAGATAGGGAAGGAAATAGGTAAAACGTAGCAAATTGTGCTATAACCGGTATTATATTATGGAATGCAATGACATAGGGTGAGAGTCAGAGAAAAGACAGGAAGGAAGGGATGGAGGGAGATAGGGAGAGAGAGGCTGGAAGGAAGGAAGGAAGGAAGGGAGTGAGGGAGGGATGGAGGAAGGAAGGAAGGAAGGATGGAAGGAAGGAAGGAAGGAAGGAAGGAAGGAAGGAAGGAAGGAAGGAAGGAAGGAAGGGATGAACGGAATGAGGGAGAGAGGGAGACAGAGGCTGGAAGGAAGGAAGGGAGCGAGGGAGGGATGGATGGAGGAAGGAAGGAAGGAAGAATGGAAGGAAGGAAGGAAGGAAGGAAGGAAGGAAGGAAGGAAGGAAGGAAGGAAGGAAGGAAGGAAGGAAGGAAGGAAGGAAGGGACGAAGAAATACTATAAAATTGGAGAAATTTTCCAGTAGAGCTAAAATTACTAATATTTTTAATTTTAACTTCGATGTATACATGGAGAACGAAGGAAAATATTTAGAAAAAATAACATTGAAATGGTTAAAAGAAATGTGAGAGATGTGGAGAAGAGACGGAAAGGAATAAAACAGGTGTAAAATAAATAATGAATACAGTAAACTTCCCCATTATATTGTCACCCGAACGTCGGAACTCCCGATAGAACCGGCCGGCAGTAGGGCCAGACGAGAAGCATTTAGCCCACGCCTACACATTTGTCTCGTGTCACTAACTGAAGGGATAATTAGGAGAGCGGCATGAGCCCTGTACCGTCTCTTTCCCCTGCCACTAGACGTCTGGAAACCTCGGGATAATTGTGCGCGCCGCTAACTTTCCAGAAACGGCGATCTTCCCTATATAAGGCCTGCAGTTGGCGAGTCAGTTCAGTTCTTGGCGAGCAGCCGTGAGGAGCGCCGAGTGAGTGAACGGACCGGAAGACTGCGAACGTGCATCGGAAGAGTTGTGCGTAATTGCGAGTGCAGAGTGGACCTGTGACAGACGAACTGGTGAATTGTAATTGTGTGCCCTACGTAATTCTGTGTAATCGGCAAGTGTTCCAACTGTAATTTGTTGGAAATAAAGAAGATTTTGAGTTTGTGCAATTGGACTTTTAATTTCACGAACCCACAAAGCCACAATGTATACAAAAGGATGTGAAATGCGCATTGGGGTGAGAAACAGAAATAAACAGCTCTGTAGGTAGTAATAAACTGTAAACTGTGTACATTTTATGTCTAAGAAGGTAATAAGTAATTCGTTAATTACTTTAGCATATTACTTTAAATATTCATCTATCTCTATGTATATGAACAAATATATATATGCATGTCATATATAGTTTTAATTTACCAGTGTCGTTTTATTTATGCTGCATATTACTTATTTAATTTTTAAAATATACCAACTAGTCTCAATAAAGCAGTCTGGATTTGATCCCAGGCGAAGGCATGTGAGATTTACTGTGGACAAAGTGACATAAGGGCAGAATTCCTTCGGTTGCTCCGGTTTTCCTCGCCATCTCATTCAACCGGTGCTCCATCTTCATTTCTTCTGTCATCAGTGCCACAGCCTGCGGTGCCACATATAGTAAAAGCGGGCGTTAAACACTACAAAGATATACCAATTATGTTGTATCTACCATTTATAATTTTATCACAAAATACTAAACTTGCTCTAATTTAACCAAACACTAATCTTCCTTTTATCACCAAACAACCACTACCTTTTACGTAACCCAGAGTATTTCACTTCAATTACATCCTTCATTTGTTCCAAACACGAACTCCCCTCCAAAACTCCAACACTTCCTGTTGTTAATGACATAGTAGCATGTACAGGCCTCCATATGTTACCTTAACTCCACTAACAATTCCCCTCACGCCGCAACTAATCTCCCAACTCCCTCTTAGTAATTGTTGTTTCTTTACATTTTGGAATGAATCTATTCCCATCTGTTTTGCTCATATAGTACGTTAATGTTACTGTAAGTGTTTACTTAAGTCAGGATTTCCTAGAATTGTACACAGGGGTTATATTAGTAAATGTTCTCTTACTTTTACATAGGTGTCACGGGCCACGTCTCTTTGGCTTCATGCCATTGAGTCATCTAATAATCATGATGATGATGATGATGATGATATTGGTATTGGTAATATTATTATTAGTATGATATTATTATAATGTTGCGGCATTGTGTATTGTATATACTTCGTACATATCCGCATAGGGAATTCTTCCATTTTTCGCCCACTATAACGTGCCGAAACATTGATTCTCACAACTGGGTCTCGGTTACTAATCTTGCACAAATAGCCGAACGGTTATATACAAGTATGTAAAAGCTAAAGTTAGAAAGGCTCGAATCCCAGACATCATTTAGATTTTTTTCTTTCCTTCTTTCTTTTCTTCCTTTTTTTGTAGAAATACGAAATGTGTATTAGCACATCGTAATATAACTTCCAGTTGTCAAGGTTTACTTTATTTAATGACATTTATTTACATATATTAAAACTAAAACACCCACTATCTTTTTAAACTAACTGAAATGAATGTTTTATTCCTGTATGTAAAATCAAATACAAATAAAAATCAAATTATTATCGGGTGTGTAAAACCTCTGCTTCTAATATTGCCCTCTTTCTACGGGACATGGTTACGACCAAATCCCTAGTGAAATTTTCACAAAGCATACTTTATATTCTATGCCACCAACTTCATAGCAAATGAATGAGCCCGAGTGTTTATACGGCCAATATTAAGGCAATTTTCTGATAGCATTGCATTTATTTTGAAAACTGTAAGGACATTTTATTTGATTTTTTATAAATGCATGTGTTTAAAATATTAATATACATCTTCTGAAAGAAAAATACAAGTTATTGCTATTAAAGTAAAATTAATAATAATAAGTAACATGCACATAAAGGACTCGAATTCACGTTGGTATCCTTACGAGACACATGCGTTTTACCACTCCCCCAATCATGCATACAGCCGAGCCAGAAAGCATTTCCCTATCTATCGCATAGCATTGAAATGAAGGCAGAGTGGTATCAAAGCGTATATTGGAAAAATTAATTGCTCTTTCACACTAGCCGTGTCTAGGTCACAGTAGAGAAAGGTAGAGGCATGCTGAGAACTTCAACGCCTATCCGGTATTCAAATCATTGAACTTTTCAGTCGGACTCTACCTTTCCAAAACGTGTATTCTGAACGTAGCGTCAGCGTATGCTTCCGATGTTTTCCGAAACGAACTTCGTTTCTGGCAGTAGCTCTTTTCATTTGTCAACGGGTGTATGTATCTGTTATAGGTCCGGTTACAAAAAGCACTGCTATGAATTATGTGCACCTATAATTATGCTATAGTTCAATCAGTTTAATACCTGATGATGACCTTTTACGTCTCGAATTAAATGGACATTAAATACTTCTTTCTAAAAGAGGCATGTAGAAGTGTAATAAGTTGTTCCTCAAAGTTTGAGAACTGTTAACCAAAAGGCTGGGGTTTATTTAATACTGACTATAATGTGAACCAATCATCAGAAATTTGTAACAGTATGTCATTATTTTAATCAACTGAGCAACCTCACGGAGAGTGGGACATCCGTGGTTCACATCACGGATATCGCACTGCATTTTTATGTCTGGCTCTACTCATTCAAACCACAGCCTACACACCGCTAATGTGCAGTAAATAATTATTTCAATCAATTTACCTGAATAACATAGTCGTTTAACTAGCCCGGAACTTATGTACTGTCACCCAATTATCGGAAGGCACAACCAACTGACAGCTAAGTATGGGACAGGAGGCATTGAGGCCACGCCTACCCATTTATCTCGTATCACTAACTGAGGGGATGCTTAGGGAAGTGTCACTGGTCGCTGGCCGCCTCTTTCCCCTCCCCCTGACGTCTGGAACTGTCTGGATATTTTATCTAACCCGGAACTTTCTACATAGGTCAGTTGGTCTTATATAAGTTACGCGCCGGGCTGGAGAGAGGCAGTTCTTGGCGAGCAGCCGTGAGGAGTGCCGTGCTAGCGAACGGAATAGAAGGCTATGTACGTGTATCAGAGGAGTTGTACGTAATTGTGAGTGTGGAGTGGACCTGTGACTGACGAACTGGTGGACTGTAACTGCGTGCGCTATGTAATTCTATGTAATCGGCAAGTGTGGCAACTGTAATTCGGTGGAAATAAAGAACATTTTCAGTTGTGTAATTGGACCTTTAAGTTCACGAACCCACAAAGTCACAGTACTTACATCATAGTAAACCGCCACAAAAGGTGCGTGTCTCATAGCATATGAGAACCCCTAATGGTCTACCGGGAAACATACGAGTCAATTGGAGAATTTAATGTCATGTTGGCCATAGTAGCTCAATTGGTTGGAGCAACCACATGGAGAGCGGGAGATCCATGTTTCAAATCACAGATATGGCACTGAATTTCTCAGTCTGGCTCTACTCATTCGAACTATAGCCTGCACACCGCTAGAGTGGAAGAAATAATTATTTCCATCAATTTACCTGAATAACATAGTTGTGTAACTATGAAGCCTGGGACTTAAGTACTTACAGCATATTAAGTCGCCACAAAAAGGTGCGTGTCTCATTGTATATGAGAACTCCTAGTGCTCTACCGGGAAAACATATGAGTCAGTTGGAGAATTTAATGTCATGTTAGCCTGTTGGCCATAGTAGCTCAGTTGGTTAGAGCAACCGCACGGAGAGCGGGAGATCCGTGGTTCAAATCACGGATATGACACTGAATTTTTCTGTCTGGCTCTACTCAATCAAACCTTAACTTACACACGGCTAGTGTGGGAAAATGATTCTTTACATAAATAGAGTTTTCTATTTATAGCTTACACACTAAAGGGCAGTGATCTCTGCCCATATCAAACTTGTATCCCTAGTGTATTAGTCTTCTCGTAGCTCACGGATAGGCAACGGTTACTCGTATAGTGCATTAAGCATTTCTCTTTATTTATCCATTCCACTGCCGGGGCTTATTCAAAAGTTTTTCTCTCTTATTACGTAAATTTTGTGGCATAAAAAAATTGGTTGTGTGTTATGGCATGAAAGCTAGGGAATGGTGCATGTAACAAAACATTCTTTCTGAACGGAATGAAAATTTGATTATTTTTGTATTGAATGGAATGAAAAGGCGGCTTGTTTGTTACGTTATGTTGCCAGAGGTCTGGAGGAAATGCCATGTTATCAGCAGAGCTAGGATGTTCGTACCGTTTTCCATGTGCAGTGTAAGAGCGACCAGGCATGGCTACACAAGGCAGTGCTACTAGCGAGCACAAAAGTTCATCATAGAATGCAACTCATTACTGCAAAACAGGTATAACTGCATGCCACAGAGCACGCTGTTAGGAAGGAAGACATTCGAGTAACATCTTTGTTGTGCTTCAAGGATGAGCAACTAAATTTGCTGTAAACCATTGTAAGTTTTCTAGATTTGTACTTATTAATGTCCTTACTTACTCCTTATTTACATTTCAGTGGAATACTTAGCAAACATGGAAAAAAGAGAAGCCAGAACGAGAAACTAAATCAGCTGAAATCATTAACAAATTTAGGGACATAAAATTAGTTTTTTTTCATTTGAAAAGCTTCAAAGTACATTATTGTTTTTAGTAATACAGCCGCTGATGAGGAAATTAGTAGTAAAATTCCTGCTTTGGCATTTTGTCTAATAAGAGTCTTCAGATATTTAAGAGATTAATTTTATTATTTGGATATTATTTTACACTGGATCAGGAAATGTTACAATCCGCGTTATAATTGCTTGGGTGTTGCCACAATGTGCCTATTTAAATAATGAGATCAGCCAGAAACAAACCCGTATGTGCTATATAAGAATTTTTATGTTGTACATAATGATTTAAATAGATGTGCATTTACAAATGTCTCATAGGCAGGGCAGGAACTTAGGACACCAAAACACTGGAACGAGGCGAGTGCAGGTTGCGAGATAGTGATCCACGGAACCTCGCGATTCTGATGTACCGTCACGTTCCGAGGGAGGGTCTGAGGGGAGACATCGAATATTGAAATGTATGATTTTTAGGGGCGGTGGAAAATGCTTCTGAAAAAATAAACCAAGTGTCTGATGATACTAATAGCAACTATGCTAAACAAAACTGCAACATGTTCATAAAAACAATCTGTCATTTTCGAAACTGTGTGAAGTGCGAAATTGTTTAAATAGCAACACAGATTCAAATAGAAACTGCTTCAAGTATGCCGCAATCACATCAGGCGATGCAGAGGGAATATTCTCTCAATACAAAAGTAATCTGTCAGACAGTAGAGCAAGTGAAAGAGCAGAGCCAGACTGAAAAATTCAATGCCATAGCCGGGATTTAAACCACGGATCTTCTGGTTGCCGTCCAGCCGCTCTAACCATTGAGCTACTATGGCCAACGTGCCAACATGACATTAAATTCTCCAACTGACTCTTGTTTTCCCCGGTAAACCACTTAGGAGTCCTCATAAACACATGAGACAACTCCTTAATGGCGACTTACTATGCTGTAGGTACTTCAAGGCCCGGGCTTTGTAGTTCGTACCACTATTAGGTACAATTAATGGAAATTAATTGTTCTTTCACACTATCCGTGTGTAAAACCACGAGTCAGTTGGAGAATTTAATGTCATGTTGGCACATTGGCCATAGTAGCTCAATGGTTAGAGCGGCTGGACGGCAACCAGAAGATCCGTGTTTCAAATCCCGACTATGGCATTGAATTTTTTAGTCTGGTTCTACTCCTTCATAGTGCGTCCTACACACGGCTAGTGTGAAAGAACAATTAATTTACATTAATTGTACCTAATAGTGGTCCGAACTATAAAGCCCGGGCCTTAAAGTCCTGAAAGTACAGTAAGTTGCCTTTAAGGTAGTTGTCTCATGTGTTTATGAGAACTCCTAGTGGTTTACTGGGGAAAACAGGAGTCAGTTGGAGATTTTAATATCATGTTGCCCATAGTAGCTCAATGGTTAGAGCGACTGGACGGCAACCAGATGATCTGTGGCTCAAATCCCGGCTATGGCATTGAATTTTTCAGTTTGGCTCTACCCTTTCACAGTGCGTCCTACACACGACTAGTGTGAAAGAACAATTAATTTCCATTAATTGTACCTAATAGTTGTCCGAACTATAAAGCCCGGGCCTAAAAGTACTTACGGCATAGTAAGTCGCCATCAAGGTAGCTGTCTCATGTGCTTATGAGAACTTCTAGTGGTTTACCGGAGAAATCACGAGTCAGTTGGAGAATTTAATATCATGTTGGCACGTTGGCCACAGTAGCTCTTTGGTTAGAGTGGCTGGATGGCAACCAGAAGATGAATGGCTCAAATCCCGGCTATGGTATTGAATTTTTTAGTCTGGCTCTACTCTTTCATAGTCCATCCTACACACGGCTAGAGTGAAAAAACAATTTATTTCCACTAGAAAAAGTCTCAAATTTGAGAAATTACGAATTACGTAGGGATACATAGCAATAAAATGAGTGACGATAGTTAAACTTTTAACAATGTTATTTCAATAGGCCTGTGTATTTGTTCACAAGAGAGAATGAATAAGCTTAGGGACTTTACCATATTATTTAGATATACGCGCTTAGTCAAGAGCCTTTGTTTGTTGTCGTCCACCTAGTCTGCTGTATGTACCCAAGGTCGGAATCTGGTGTAGCGTGCTTTACAGACGTCCTTCTCCCTCCCTCAATTCTTTGTAAATAAACCTACAAAACTTACTAGTTTCGGTGTCTTTAAGTTCTAGCCCTGTTCATAAGTCATTTTTATCCTTGGACAACCGGTTTCAGTGCCTCTCCGCTGTGTGTTTCTTATTTATGACTTGTTTGGATGCTGCGAGAGGGGCAGTCGCAAACTGCATAGGGAACGACGAGCGGTACGAACCTCCTAGCCCTGATTATCAGGTAGTGTTTAGTTATACATTTTAAGACGTTGTTGAATTAACATATGCGTACTTTAACGTTCAGTCGAACGTTTGTTTGTCAATAATGTGACTTTGTGGGTTCGTGAAATGAAAAATTACAATTGCACAAACTCAAAATGTTCTTTATTTTCACCGAATTACAGTTGGAACACTTGCCGATTACATATAATTACGTAGCCCACAATTTCAATTCACCAGTTCGTCTGTCACAGGTCCACTCCATACTCACAATTACGTACAACTCCTGTGATACACGTACACAGCCTTCTAGTCCGTTCGCTAGCACGGCGCTCCTCACAGCTGCTCGCCAAGAATTGAACTCTCCTCCAGCCCGGCGCGTCGCTTATATAAGACCAACTGACCAATCTAGAAGGTTCCGGGTTAGATGAAATATCCCGACTGTTCCAGACGTCAGAGGGAGGGAAAAGAGGTGGCCAGCGACTAGTGACACTTTCCTAACCATCCCCTCAGTCAGTGACACGAGATAAATGGGTTGGCGTGGTCTGAATGCCTCCTATCCCCCACCCAGCTGTCAGTTGGTCGTGCCTTCCGATAATTGGGGTGACAATAACTACAACCAGATATAATTCTATACAACTTATGATCAATATTAGTCGATCTGGGTAGCACAATTGCTTGTCCCATTCCGAAGGCAGTCGCTAAAATTTTATGCTAGTTTAAAATTAATACCCGATTAAATAAGGTTGGTGTAACTCAGCTATGTTATCATTAAAAATTAAAATCCCCTTGATTTCAAGATGTGTTTTAATACACAAAAACTATATTTGGAAAACCATAATTATATTAGTGTCATTAATTTGCCAAATTATATGTACCTTCTTCACTAAAATAAAGCACTGGTACATTAACGTTTCAACTGTTACGCCACTGCTGACGCAAGCTATGACATGTGGAAATGGAATGGCAGTGCCAGAAGTTTTCCACATGGAGTGTGGTGATGAGTTTCCAGAACCCTGTCCTTCTCCAAGGCAGTTCTGAGGGACATTTCATAAGTTACACGTATTGTAATCAAAATTTTACATGTGCATGGAACCACACGAGTGATGGTTGATAACACTCGTAGTGTTGGAAAGCCTTAGGTCAATCTGTCTGTGGGCCAGCTAAACCCAAGAACTGCATTTAACTTTACACCAATGACCTAGATATTCGTGTGTTCAATTTATTTTTATGTGGAAAGACACAAAATTACTAAAGGTAACATTAACGGAGGGACAAATATTTGTGTTAAGCAGTAAATAAATGCTATGCTGTTGACATTAAACATTTAAATTTTACAAATAAGACTGTGGCAAAATAGTGAGAGGTATAACATATACATACAAATGCAATTATTTGCAAAGCTTATAAAGAAAATGCTCAAAGGAGAAATCGCCTTGGCTTTGGAAAAAAAAATTATATTTGCCTGTCTCTAGTATCACTATTGTGACTTTGTTGCTTCGTAGAATTAAACGTCTAGTATGCAGAAATTCAAAATTATTTTTATTTCAGTGAAAGGACAATTGGTACGCCCCTTACAGGCTCTATAATTACGTAACATACACCAACGCAGTCTCTCGTTGCTTCACCACACGTAAACAAACAAAAGAATTCAACTGCGGTACACTTCAAACAGCTGCACTCTCAGTTAGCAACTGCGGTATAGTTCAAATGCCCACACATCGCACAACTCAACTGTCCTAACTAGCAACTGACTTTTTATCCATTCGTGGTGCTCTTTTACCTCCAGTAACTGTTTCTAGAAATTAGTGGAACGCTCGGTAACAATCGAGACGGCATCAGTTAAGACGAAACTGCCAGACATCTATCTGTCCCTTTCTCGCTTTCGCCAAGCGTTCAGTGCTCGCATAGCTCTCTGTCTCTTTCTTTTTCCGCTTCTCTCTCTCTCTCCCTCTCTCTCCCTCTCCCTCTCCCTCTCCCTCTCCCTCTCCCTCTCCCTCTCCCTCTCCCTCGCCCTCGCCCTCTCTCTCTCTCGGCATTCACCCACGCGCGAGCCGGTAGCAGCAATACAATGCCTGGTGACACTATTGACAAAATGTCCAACTTTTATGACAGAAATGGTTACCTTAGGGAAAAGAAATCTTTCATCTAAGTTAATACATGCAGCAAGTACCTAACGTTAAACTGAGTTAGAAGTCCCTAAAATATTCTCTCAGTCCTTTAGAAACTTTCTGTTTCTGTTGATATAACTCTGTGCGGTTAGTATTTAATTAGAGCAATTTCATGCCCGCCTCGGTGGCGTAGATGGCAGCGTGTCTGCTTCACGTTCAAGAGCACCCGTGTTCGTATATCGGTAAAGCTAAGTTACCTGGATAAGGTATTTTCCAGGGTTTTCCCTTAGCCAAAAATACGAATGTCGGTATCTCTAATTTCTATGGACCCCGGACTCATTTGAGTATCATTTCATCAATTTCATTCATCGTCCGATATGACTTGGAGGACATAAAGTAAAATAAAAAATAATTTCACCGAAGCAAAATATTATCAACTAAAATACTGAAAAATAAGACCTGAGGCTTTCCTGGAGATGAATATGTTTAAGTTATTCTCGGGAAGCAAGACAGGTGAAAAGACGATTAGAAATAGATGTTTCGGGAGCGTATATCCCTCCCATCATCAGGATATTTTAAAAACAAATAAAATTAATTAAATATTTATTAAATAAATACGTTTTGCGGTTATAACACTTAATAAATATCCTGGTGACGGGAGAGATTTACGCTTCCGAAACGTCGATTTCTAATCGTCTTTTCATCTGGCTTGCTTCCTGAGCAGAACTTGAGCATGAAATACTGAAATATCAAAAACTTACTTTACTAGATGTTTTCGAATCAGATATGAATTTCTGATCTATTCTATAAAGGGAGAACCTTCTATGTTTCCACACGCAATCTGATGAGAAAAGAATACACTCAATCGTTTTTCTATATTTCTTTCCCTCCAGAAAAGCATTGACCTTCCTATTCGAATCAGAATGTTTATAGGGTTGGTGCTTTTTTATTACCTTGAATCAGAAATTGTCCACTTTGTGTTATACCTCTAGCACTTCGCAGAGATTTATGAGTTTTTAATTTAGCATTTTATACCACTTTGAAGGAAAAGAGTATACGAAGAGAATGTGTTTTGAGCAGGGCAGGAACTTTGGACACCAAAACATTGGAAAGAGGCGGGTGCAGGTTGCGAGACACTGACCTACGGAACCTCGCGATCCACTGCTGACCTGATTTACAGTCACGTTCCGAGGGAGGCTCCGAGGGTCTGAAATGTGTGCTGCTTTAAGAGCAGTGGAAAAAAGTTTGTGATCAAATAAACGAATTCCCTGATGATACTATTATGTATTTCAAGTGGGAAGGTGTTTGTCCTTAAGCGCTACTAGGTGAGCAACCAATCGGAGTCCTGTGGTGTTGTCGTATTGCATTCCCGCTAAGTGCTGTGTGAGGAGCGCCAACCTAATTAATCTATGAAATATAATTCGCGTTTGACAAAAATTCGGATTTTGCCAAAACTGATCCATGTGGAAGGTAGAGATTAATTTATCTAACATAACCATGAAAACCTCATACTTTTAGCTCAAATAGTTTTTTCTAATTCAAATAAATAAACCAATATTACCTTTATTATAACAATAAATCGCGACGTAAGCACTGTATGAATACCATGATTGGTTGGCATGTATGAGTGTACGTATATTTGTAATTACTCAGAACTGAAACGTAAATGTTTGACATGACGTGATAAAAGAATTACTTTAAATAATCCAATTTGAGCGAGAGGAAACAATAAATTTCCTGCTGCCCTGGCAGAACGTGTCTGGTCACATTATATCTTTATTTTTGAATGGTTCGTAATCTCTATTTACTCTAGAGAGTTCAAAATGGTTGGTGTGTATGTATGTACATGTACTTTTAATTACTCAGAACTGAAATTTAAACTCCTGACATGCCGGTTGAAAGCTGTGAATAAGTAAAGGTGTTAAATTCGAGAAAGAGCAAACACTTCATTTCCTGTTAGCATGTGAAGTGCTGTATGCTTATGTTTATGAATGAATGCTGGATAAGAAGTGTTTATTTACTCTGGAGATTTCAGTCAATATCATTCAGTTTTTCTTTACACAACCGTAAAGTTGGAGTTAAATAGTGCAATGGCTCCTTGAGGTGAATTTAGTGGCGAGTCAAAAAGGCAGGTATAGCGAAGTCAGGCTCGAAGTATTATTTTTAATGTGTACATGTTTTTCAAAAAAAAATCGGAAACAGAAAATAAAAATGAGTTATTTCAAAGAGTACTTCCATTTAAAAACACGGAAAAAGTGTATCAGCTGCATGAACTTGCAATTGAAATGGGGCACGAGGTAACACGCTTCCCACTTTACCTACCACTGCAAATATAATCCAATTGAGTTGGTGTGGGCTCAAATAAAAAGAGAGTTGAAAACAGAAATAGTGCTTTTAAACTGACGAACCTTAAACGACTTGTTCACGAAGAAATTGATAAGGTAACACAACAGGACTTGGACAGCTGCGTGAGGCACGCAAAGGCCTTCAAGAAGCCAATTTTAAGAAAGAAATAGCACGTGCCATGATTTTGGAACCTATAATCTTAAATTTGCAAGACTCAGGCGATGAAGACAGTGACAATGACGAATTGTCTCTTAACGGAAGTGATAGCTATATGGATGAGCCACTGGCAGCTCCATTTGATTAGAAAAACAGGTAATTCATAAATTATAATTACAGTTATAGTATTTAAAAATTATACATAATATGCGAAAATGCTTTTTCCAATTTTGATGTTGGCAACTGAATCATTGTAAAAGTTTGTAAAATATAATTTGCCTACCCTTACGTCTGCGCCAAGCAGACGTGCATGTTGTATGAGTGTGCGAGAGAGAGGGAAACATAAAAAGAGTGGGGTAACCAGCTGGCAACGCTGTGTGTGATGTTGCATCTGATTAGTTGGTCTCCAGAACCCTTCACATTTGAAACACCTAATAATAGTAATTGTGTTAAACAAAAACTTCAACGTGTTCTTAAAAACAACCCATCAAATTCGAAACTGTGTGAAGTGCGAAATTGTTTAAATAGCAACGCAGATTCAAATATAAACTGTTTCAGGTATTCTCTAACCACAGCATGGGATGTAGAGAGAACATACTCTCAATACAAAAATATTTTGTCGGACAATAGAACAAGTTTCAAATTTGAGAATTAACGAATGCACGTAGTTATACATTGCAATAAAATTAATGACTATAGTAAAAATATAAACAATGTTATTTCAATAGACCTGTGTATCTGTTCACAAAAGAGAGAATTAATGAGCTTAGGGACTCTCTCATGTTATTCATACATACGTGCTTAGTCAAGAGCCTCTGTTTGTTGTCATTTGTAGTTTCGGTGTCTAAAGTTCTTGCCCTGGTTATGAGCAACCGATTGCTAAACGTATTCCTTTACATTGTGACTTTGTGGGTTCGTAGAATTAAAAGTCCAATTTGCCGAAATAAAAATCGTTCTTTATTTGCGTAGAAATACACTCCGTAGCAGCAGAATCACATCACAATCTTCCAAGGTCGATAGAAAACAGCTGTCGTTACAACAACAATATTTTTCAGCTGTTTACTGCTCGCCTGACTGTTTTACAACTGTCCGCTGGCGTGTCACAATCTCTTATATATTACATTCATAAATTCGAGAGGTTTCTGTTACAAATAAGAAAACAACTTTTTTTTCTGTCAATCAAGATATCAACAGAACCTTCCAAATGTGAAATCCTATCTGTGCCGACAAGCCCTTTATCTCAGCCATGTTTATTTGCCGGCTTTTTGTGTACACTAGCTGCGCTATCGTTAACTACTTATGCAAGCTCTTTATTACCGTGAAACATTATCCGGCGTCTGTTATCTATTTGCGCCGAAACTTTTATGCCCGTTGCCGCGACAATATTCTTAGACAACCCATGCACATAGACTTAATCAGTTTGTCAGTTTCTAAGGGCATTTGTTTGCTCAAATTTTTCTTGACGTTCTGTAAGTCTGAAACTTCCCTTGCGCTAGAAAACCGTTTAAGTAGTCTGAAAATAATGGTGCATGCTTTCTGGATGTTCAAATGACACCATCCCGTACTCCAGCATTTTGTTTCGTCATTACAGAATTTGTTTTCATCGCCTGTCACAACACTCATCAAAATATCATCACCTTCATTTTTGTTTCCCTGAGGAAGGAGTTGCGTAGTAGTTGTTCTCTAAACTGATCTTCGGTCAATAAACGTGGTTCGTGATACAGGCACAAAATTTTCATCAAGCTCTAAACCGTTTCCTGAACTGCTTTATAAACTATTGCAAGTTTTGCTACGATCTCATCCACAGTGACATATCTTACTTCTCTAATAAAGTTCATCAACTATATCCTTGTTGCTCACCGTGGAGATAGTTCGAGGAAATGTTTAATCCACCTCGTAAACCTTTAGATGTCTATGCACAATGAAATCTGAGGCGAGTTTGAGCAGCTGAGTCTTCCTCTCTAACAAGCGATTTAATGACAGTATGCTATTGAAACGAAGCATTGATTTTGGCCGTTTTGCAAATACTGTCTGCGGTCACGTGATAGAAGCAAATGAGGTCATAATGTGTCAACATATAGTGTAAAGTCTGTAGATTACGGTAATGCAGTCGGTTTTATTACATTTCCTTGCAACAAAGACTTAGTGACAGCTTTCAGTATGACCACCATAATTTCAGTAGATTGCGACAACCAACTTATACCCTTTGAAATAATATGGATGTTAAATTAAAGTCACCTTGTAAAGGATTGATATTGGGATGAAAATAAATTTTGAGCTGAATCTCGTTAAAGTAACTGAGAAAAGACGGGTCGCACTCAATACTAGAGGATAACACAAAAAAGTCATTCTAATGTAAAACCAAAATAACACAAAATATACTCATGAATCAGTAACCCTGCTTAATAAAATCATGCAACGTACCTCAAAGATTTTTCCGTCATTTGTGTCCTTTGTAACTCATAAATATACATTTCAGTGTCTATGCAGATCGGGCAAACTGGATATTTGAGCTTTATAGGAGTTCGCAAAATTTTTAACATCTCTTTTCTTAGTGAATGTTGAACTTTTTGTCGCGTCTAGGCTTACCCTCCAGATAGCAGTTCCTCCCGCATTTCCCATTTGATATTTTCATTTGAAAAATAACCCATGAATTGCAACAAACTTGAGGCATTCATCCCCCAGCACACCTTTTAGTAACGTACTAAAACTTACCAACCCACCCTACAGATTAAATGTAAACAGTAGAACTCAAACGTAAAGGTTCCTGCAACTGGGTAAACAAGTTACTGTAAATTGGTCACAAATTTAACCTGACGCTATATTTAATGGTTATATCGTCATTAATTGTACAACTGTGGTAGTAATCACGATGCCCCAAAATTCAAATTTTATATGTACTTCAAAGGTAGACGGTCAGCGCCAGAGGAGCCAAGCCCCACCAACAATATTACGCAACTTATAGGCGTCTTTTAATTTGAAGAAAAAATAATTTTATGTCTTGCTCAATTGTAATAAATAATCATTACAAACAATAACTTATTATACCATACTTCTTAATGGTTACCGAAACTTGTTACTCGCGATGCTGTACGTACACGACCACCGCGCCAGTTTCCTTCGCGAAGCAGAACGTTGAGTCAGTTTATAAGGGACCCGCGGTCACTCCTTACCTGTGAGAGTCTTACCCCACCCCACCCCCTCGTTCTCCTACTCTCCTCTTCCTACATCGCTCTCAGCAACGCTTCGGGCCGGCTAGTTACGGCCCCTTGTGGCCCCTTACATGAAGTTTTAGCATTTGTATGATTGTTGTTGGTGTCTTAATTATTTAGTGGAAAAAGTGGGTAGTTTTAAAATGAATAGAGTATATTATTTATTTAAAAGGTACAGGTAAAATAAAAATTGAAATTAAACGATTAGGTGAACATCAACCGAATGATTTTACATTCACGCAACAAGATTGCAAAAACCGGAAGGCTTTGTGTAACAGTTGGTTTAATAAGAAATCGTGGCTAACTACAAGTGAGGAGAAGCAAAGCGTATTTTGCTATTACTGTTTGTTATTTGGTGAAGGACGACGGTAGGTTCTAAGAACTTGAAACATAAACGAGTTGTAAAACACAATTAAGTCACTTCACTTACAAAATGCCTGTAAATTTCAGTTATTGGGAACTTAAACATTGCTGCTCAGATTTGACTCTGCATATAAAATATCAATCCAGAAACACAGTGAAATAGCCACTAAAATAAATACATACTGACAACAGAGCGATAAGATTGTATACAATTTTGCAGAACCCATTTATAGTATTTACATTATGTTTATAATCCAAAATTGAGGGGTCAAAATGAAACGCGGAAATGAGCAAGATATGTCAATATTCTTACATTTTTTATCTCGATAAACTCGACAGTATGTTAGATGACCACGTCAATAGTACCAGTACTGTAGTAAGTAAATATACTTCACATACTATAGGGAATGTACTATTAGAATATAGAATTAGAATAACCAGTAATGAAGAGACATCCGAACCCGTACACCTATAAACGGATATGAAGTTTACGAGTCTCGCAGTATATCACTGCCGACATTAGTCCCGGGGAAAACACGCAGGGATAGTCTGGTTCGCAACGCGTAGCTTTTGTTCCATGACAACCCACTGCTCGCCATACACGTAGATCTGCCTTTCAGGGAGTGCAAGGTGTTTGACATATTGTATTAATAGCATTACTTTCACAACAATTATTGGACAATCTCCATTCTAAAAATCAAAAGTTTTCAGTATTATCAACAACTATTAAACAGCTTGAAGAATGTACTTTCGAGCTCTAAAAGCATTCGAGGAGGTGTCTGTAAAAATTATCAATATAGAGGTTAAGCCAACTACCAAACGAACAAAAAATTAACTGTCCAGTAATCAACATAGAAATACTGGATTTTCAATGCTCGTAATATAAGAAATAAACTAAGTCTCAGACAACCATATGAAAATGATTTGTACAACTCATATGCAACATTAACGTTATGTGACATTGAACGAGCTTTCTCCCAATATTTTTCTACTGTTTCAGCGAAGGGCCAGAAAATTTACATTGGACAATTTATGAATGAACATGGTTGTTCACTGTAATTCCTTCAACGAAAGCAATAAGAAGGATGGCATATTATTGTAACGTAGGTTACATTTTGTATCCGTACCGGAGTGTACACAAACAGCGCTTCGGTATACTTGTTGACACGGACCTTTGTTGATGTCGCGCTTGAACTTGTATAGTACCTGTGCGCGTACATTTATTTCTAAGGTGTACCGGATCCGATGTCTGGTAATGTAAGACACATTTTTAATGTCTACCTTTCTCACCTTTCTCTGAATTACTTGGGTTCCCTCAGAGCGAGCGAGCCGAAGCATATTGACCTGATTGATGAGATCAGGGTTACTGTCGGTTATATTTTTGTGTAGGCTAACGAACCAACAGACATAGCTTGCCGCAGTCAATTTGTCATAATTTTACGACACTTTAAAGGATGTAGACCCGTTGAAAGGTTCCTCTCTTTTGAAGACATTCATGATCGAACAACCAATGGTCTCAATGTTGTTTTGTTAAAGAAGTCACATCCTGTTAATGTTGAAATAAATCTCATATGTCATACACGCGATGGTGCCATGGTAATGAGTGGTAGTCATGGAAATCTCCTGAATTTAATGGCGAAATCTTTCTGTTATGCCACGTACGCACGCTGTTATGCCCTACAAATTAAATTTTGTTATAGGAAATACAAAAACAAATGTAGTTTTCTTTTTTTTCAATTTAGTTCCTTCGAAGTTAAGTCATATCGGACGATGATGAATGAAATGATGCTCAAATGAGTTCAGGCGCTCTGGATCTTGGACTGACCTGAGATACACCATTCACGATAAGGGAGAACCCCGGAATAAGACCTTATCCAGATAACAAATCCTGACCGAGATTCGAACTCGGGACCTCTTGAACGTGAGGCACACACAAATCTATCTACCCTAGCGAGGCGGGCAGTCATTTTTCGCCAAAATTTCTGGATTCATATTTTTCTTGTATTCACCAAAACGCAGTGATCTGTTGCGTCAGTTTGCGATAAACGCATTCCAGCTGCTTCCACAACAAGATGGAACGTTCAATCAATTTAGTGAACCACTTTCATGAAAAAGTTATTTACTACAGTTTTTTTTGAGAAGATGGTGCAGGATGATGAGTGGGATTATGTAACAATACGGAAAGCTCTTCGTTTTAACAATTTTCTAAACAATCCAGAATTTTTGTTTCTTCTAATTCTTTATTTCTACGTTATTATCTAAAATGCCTACATTCTAAAATAGTTCAGATGCACAGTTCCGATAGTGTTACAGTATCTACTGTTTTGCAGTATTTTGAATCAGGCTGTGTCTGAAATTTGTGAGAACACCAGAAGATACTAGGTTGATGATATTCCCCCTCCCTCAAGAATGCGACCAAGTTACGGTTGTATAGCGAAGCTTGATTCACATTCCAAAGCAGTGTGTGACACAGTGGTCAACTAAATGAAAGGTCCATTCCAACAGTCTCATGTATCCAATACTTTTGGAATGATTGACCCAAAGAAATGTATTACATTCAGAGAAAATTTCCCTGATGACTAAGAAAATTTCCCTGATTACAATCGCATTATCTCTTAACAAAAGTTAAAAACTGAACTGTCAGTGATTTATCATGATGCTACATTCAAAGATATTTCTTCTGGCAGAGAGCTCTTTGGCTTTTTGATTTAATATTTCTTTGAGAAAGCATTTCACACATTGCACTAACAACTCCAGTTCCAATAGCCGAGGCAGAGAGAAATTTCAATACATTGAAAAGAATTAAGTCTTTCCTTAGGAACACCATGGGCCAAGATAGTATTAACTCCTTGTCTATTTGTTCCATTAACAAAGAGGAAATTCGTAAAATCCCTAATTTCAACAACAGAATAATTCAAACGTTTGCCGCCCAGAAGAATAGACGACCTCAGCTCTTGTATAAGTAACACTGCCACTTTGTGAGTTCTGAGAAAGAAATGATCAATTTCCATCAAATTTGGATAGTCAAAATGAACAATTCAATACCTGGATTTTAAACAACATCCCCTGCTTACCGTCCAGACGCTCTTAAACATTAAGCCACCATAGCCAACGTGCCGTCATGACAGTAAATTCTCCAATTGACTCATATATTTTCCCGGTAATACACTAAGGGCTCTTGTATTCGAGATACACTGTTCGTGTATTAGTTAATAGTGCATTATTAGTTATTTGATGTTCAAAAATATACAGTGTTTTGAAATATTCCTGCTATTGCAAGTGATTGACAATGAAACAAAATTCGCACTGTTTTAAAATGTATAACCCATATTACTTTCATTACAAGCATCTTCACATCTGGCCCCACCAAGAAAAATGGTGACGAGCCGCCACTGATGTACTTAAAATATTTTTAAAGTCATAATGAAATAAGTAATGTCACAAGTGACTGTATTGTTTAATTTAAATAGTGCGTTGTCAGTAGTTGCTTTGATTATGGTGGGGTGTGTGATGCCATGCCACGTGCCCCCTCTCACCTATGATGATGTATGTACTCACGCGTCCAAAAGTATTCCGAAGAACGAGGGGGTTGGAGAGGCAAGGGGAACAAAATCCTATGATCGTTTACTTTAGCCTACTGAAAGCAAAGGTCAAGTTTACATGCTGATTAACACTGAGCTACCCTCCAACGAACACTGCAGATAGGTGACGATGAATTATCCTGCCTAGCAGTCTACCCAACAACAAGAACAACAATAACAACAATAATGATAATGATAATGATGATGATAATAATAATAATAATAATAATAATAATAATAATAATAATAATAATAATAATAATAATAATAATAATAATAATAATAATAATAATAATAATAATAATAATAATAATAATAATAATAATAATAATAATAATAATAATAATAATAATAATAATAATAATAATAATAATAATAATAATAATAATAATAATAATAATAATAATAATAATAATAATAATAATAATAATAATAATAATAATAATAATAATAATAATAATAATAATAATAATAATAATAATAATAATAATAATAATAATAATAATAATAATAATAATAATAATAATAATAATAATAATAATAATAATAATAATAATAATAATAATAATAATAATAATAATAATAATAATAATAATAATAATAATAATAATAATAATAATAATAATAATAATAATAATAATAATAATAATAATAATAATAATAATAATAATAATAATAATAATAATAATAATAATAATAATAATAATAATAATAATAATAATAATAATAATAATAATAATAATAATAATAATAATAATAATAATAATAATAATAATAATAATAATAATAATAATAATAATAATAATAATAATAATAATAATAATAATAATAATAATAATAATAATAATAATAATAATAATAATAATAATAATAATAATAATAATAATAATAATAATAATAATAATAATAATAATAATAATAATAATAATAATAATAATAATAATAATAATAATAATAATAATAATAATAATAATAATAATAATAATAATAATAATAATAATAATAATAATAATAATAATAATAATAATAATAATAATAATAATAATAATAATAATAATAATAATAATAATAATAATAATAATAATAATAATAATAATAATAATAATAATAATAATAATAATAATAATAATAATAATAATAATAATAATAATAATAATAATAATAATAATAATAATAATAATAATAATAATAATAATAATAATAATAATAATAATAATAATAATAATAATAATAATTAATAATAATAATAATAATTAATAATAATAATTAAAAATGACGATGAACACGACGACGATGATGATAATACCAGTGGCGGTGGCGGTGGCGGTGGCGGTATACTAAAAGCTGGCCAGGATGACTTAGGTGCTGGCATTCTGATCCCAAGGTTGCGAGTTCAGGCCCGGTCTAGTTCGATAGTTTCTACGTGAGGCTAAAACTGAAATGCATCCCATAAACTTTGACATATAAAGAACTCCTTCGTGAAACCTCCGACATGCCTATGACGCTAATGTGATTTTGTATATGATATGTCATTATCAAACAAAATGGTTGTTTTATTTATTTCATTGGTCGTTAAGTCTTTTGGTGTCAAGACATTTGTGAACTTGGTGGCTATATTAATTGTAGCCGCATGTCCGTGTAATGTGTTCTTGAGAACTGTAACAAAGTAAGTAATGTATTTATTTCCGGAACAGGATACAGCTAATTTTAAGTAGCACGCAGTTTTGCATGCATCGGCATACATTTGCTCGCGTTTGTACAAAGCTTCCTGCGTGTCTTTGTGTGCCGGCCATGCCCCGTGCAGGTTGTTATGCTTCGTCTGTATCAGGTATGATGGTCCGGTGGACCATCTTTGTAATTATTTAGTTCAGTAAGTTAATTGTAATTTCAGTTAGTGTTAGCAAATCTTTTGTAAAACTGTACTAATAGAAAATCTGAACCTCTGCGCAAAGCATGCAAATCCCGTGCAAAATCTGACCATGCGGTATCATGAACAATTAACATCCATGGTCAGGTCATCGCAATATGTAGTATTATTTATCCAGTTTCACTAAATGCAAATCTCCTCAGTTTTTCACATTACCGTTCCGCCAAACGATAGTGAAGTGCGTTATAAATATTAAAAGGATGTGCAAACTATGTTTCTCGTATTTAACATTATGAGGCAAGCACCAATTTAAGCATTTTCAAAACACATTAAAAAGTGCTCTGCAAGTGACGGAAGTTGAAAATGCAGGAGTACAAGCGTGTAAGAGCATTTTGGGCTATATTTCATACATTAGCGACAAATCATCAGCCCTAAATATAAGTTATGTCTGAAAAACTTTCATCACGTTTAGGTGATGTTTATGCCCATGGCATCCAAACTCAAACCAATTTTGTTGAATATGGAGTACTAGGATACCCTTTTGGTCAACTTATTATAAACATGGCCGAAATTTCTAGACCTCCTAATAATGGCACAAAATGTGAGGCTTAAATTTTCTGAAATATTGAAATGGTATATTGTGACGACCTGTTCTTTGTTCGAATAACTTAACTTCCTTTTGTTAAATGTTCTATTCGTGTACCAATTTGAAGGACTTTTTACAAGTTTGGAAAACCTGGGTTTCAGAATGTGTAAAAAACTAGAAATGTCCCCAGAATTTTCAAAATGATTTACGGTACGCCCAGTATAAGACACGATTTCTGGTCACACTTTTTAACATCAAGTTTTCAGTAACCTGAATTCTTTTATATTACAACTAACGTTTCGAATAAGTTCACTTTAAATTCGGTTAAAATCATTCTGAAATAGTGATGAAAAGCAATGTATATATTTTAGGTGCTTTCTGATAATATTTCATTATTATCGAACTTTATAAACTTATTACGGCTAGCCCAAGTAGTTCAGTCGGTAGAGCAACTGTCTGTCGTGCGATGGGTTCCGGATTCGATTTGGTGGTGGGGAAGTTTCTCCAAACAAGATTATTCGCTATGTTCCCTAGAGCCTGGAGGTATGAATGAAAGTGCAAATGTGTGCTAGATCTAATGAATAAAGATCCTTAAGTACTGCAACCCAACGTTTACGAGTTAACACCATCGCCAAGGAAAATGGGCGTCAATATGACTATTGCAGTTTAAGGTGGGGTACAAATGGAACAAAAATCTTGTTACAAAACATAATGTAGAGAAAACGCTGCCTAATAATGAGTGACCGCGCATGATGAAGGCTATGCAAGTGTTCAAATAATTCATTCAGTGCAGTATTTTCACATCATATTTTTTAGAAATGTTTGTCAGAACAGGTTTTTGTGCATTAGGTAATTAAATGAGTAAGCTGAGAGTCATTGAGTATTATTAATATACGAGGCTCAAAGTTTATACGACGGGGTGTCATATAGTTTTAATTATCACCTGGTAGTTGTTATACTAGAAGGATGAAAATTTTTCAGAGCCATCATTGATCCCTCGGGATATAATGTTGGTAGTTTATATGATTTGAGTCATTTTATTTTTTGACAGTGAGTGCCAGAAGTAACTGAGGTGTAAGGTTGAGAAAATTGAGGCTCGTAGAGTGATAAAGTTCCTGCATTGGAAGAGCAAAACTGCCCGGGAAATCCATGACGGCTGTTTATGAAACGATTTCCCATCGTATGACACTACTGAGATGTGGAAAAGGAATTTTCAAGCTGGTCGCATATACCTGACAGATGAGCCAAACGCTGGTAGACCGTCAATGACAGACGATGCTGTCACCGTTAAGAAAGTGAATTGTTTAATACTGGAAGACGGACGAGCAACCATCCAAATGATCATGAAAGAGACATCTTAGTTATGGTAGTGTGTTGAAAATTATTCATGACAAACTGCACATGTCTAAGGTGTCTGCACAGTGGGTTCCACGTTCACTATCCCCTTTCCAAAAGCAAAAGCGGCTTGACCTTTCAAGACAGTTGTTGATGCTGTTGGAACAGGATGAAGATGGTGTTTTTGATCGTCTGGTAACCGTGGATGAATCCTGGATCTATCAGTATGATCCAGAGACAAAACACCATGGACATGGGATGGAAATATGCCAATTCCCCTCTCCCAAAAAGGCAAAGGTGCAAAAGTCAGCTGGGAAGGTCATGCTTTCAGTTTTCGGGGACTGTTTTGGAGTCATAACTTCAGAATATCTTGCCAGGTTCAAACCATCACTGGCAGATACTAGTGCAATCTTCTGGACAAGTTAGAAACAGCTCTGATTAATAAACGACGCGGTATGCTCTCCAAAGGTTTTCGTCTTCTGTCTGACAATGCACCAGCTCATTCACCTCAAGTTGCAGTTGACAAAACAAGGGAATGTGGGTTTGACACCTTACAGCATCCACTTTATTCGCGCGATCTCGTACAAAGTGACTTTTTCTTGTTCCTCTAAATGAAGAATCCATTGCGTGGTCGCCGATTTTACAATGCAAATGACGTCATTAATGAAGTGGAAGAGTGGTTTAAAGGGAATTCTACAGACTTCTACAATCAAGGTATTCTGAAGGTCAGGAAACTCTGATAATAATATTTAAGTCTGGATGGTAACTACGTTCAGAAGAACTAACAAGCATATATCAACACAAACTCTCTATAGAATTTTTAAAGGGTGATAGTTTAATCTTTACGACACCCCCTCGTAAAAAAGATTCTCCCTTTCTAGCGTGTAGCCAAATATTCATAAATTTTATATTAGAGATGTATGAACAAGCTTTGTCTTCAAGGAGGGTTAAGGGACATTTACTGAATTATATTGGAAAAGTGCTGCATGACATAATTTTAATGGAAAATATTTTATAGTAACTCATAGAATGTCATGTTTAAATTTTAAAAGTAATACAAAAGCCATGTTTAACCTCCTCAGAATACGCCTGCATGTGTTGTTATGAGAAAGCGTGCTTTAGAAGAAAAACTTTGTTTTCGTCACTCCAGTAAGTGAAGCGCAAGTAAGAAGTTTTACACATACATAATTACAATGACATGTGCAAAAAATGTGAAGTGACAATGGAAATCAAACGAAGTCTCAGTATGTTGAAGGTATACTCCCTTAGTGTATGAGTATTAAGGTGTTTTTCCAAAGCAGAAGTTCAAGTGAGTAGGCGTTAACGCTTCACTTCATCACAAGCTTTTTAAATTTCTCAGTACATTTTCAAGCCATATAGACTACACAATTTCTTTTCTTTCTTTGTGCTTTGTGTGTGCGTGCGTGCGGCTGTGAGTGTGTGTGTCAGTATTGTATCTTAACAATGCCAACTGCCGAGAATAATAACGGACGGCTCCCGACAGACGGTTCCAGAGAAGCTTGAAGCGGGTGGGAGGGGGGAGTAACTGGGAGAGCGAAATAGGTTGCCAAGGAGAGAGGGAACAAATCACCTGGGCAACAGATATCGATAAACGAGACACTGACTACACTGCGCAGGAGGGCTTATTTTATGTAGCATCAACAGTAGCATTAGTGAGCAAAACGTAATCTGTCTGAGTGGCTTTACCTTTATAGAGCAAGAGCTACCAATGGGAATTATTTCTAGTTCCTAGATCTGTTCATCAAGTGTTGTTTAATCCTTCGTTTGGTGCGTCGCATTTCATAATCCCATTAGTCGCGGCCTCTGTAATTGGCAGACCACAGTTTCAGATATGCATCCGTTTTAATGCTGACATGTTTCAGGTGCTGTGGCATTAGTAAAGGTATACACTGCATTGAAAATTAGACTTGCCTGTGAATAAAGAAATATGAGCTAAACCTCTAGGATTTAAAAGAGAATTAATTCACGAGAATATTTATAATCTACCGAACTAATCAGTTTCATATAACCTTGCCCGGCTGACATGTATCACTCCACGTGCAACTACCTTCCCCTTCACCCTAATTGGCTAATGCTTTCGCACCATAGGTCATAAACGCCGCCTTCCATCACATTTAAAACTGCAGTAAACGTCATAATAATTGCCAGGAAGATACATAAAATGATAAAAATAAAAATATGAAGGCATGCAAAATTACAAGTTTATAATGAAACTGAGCAAGTTGAAACTGAATGAATGAGCAATGAAACTGGAACAAGTTTATAATGAAAGGACTTCGGCCTTTTCCACTGGAATTTTTTTAAACCAGCACACATACCTTGCAAAAATGTTTGTCTTTCAGTCTTAAAAGTCGTGTCACGCCATACTTGTCGTGTGTTCTTCATTTACCTTAGTCTCGTCATGGTAGTATATTTTGCGACTTGTATCCTGGTACAGTCTGATTGTCCTTAAGTAACATCTTCGCCACACAGCAATATCGCCTCTGTAGTGGTAAGTTTTCCTGTTCTCTCAATTTTATGTCGCGATGTTCCTACGCATCTAACACTCACACCTCTAAGTTCAGAGCCCAGTTGTTTGACTTCTCTCACTGACAAAGACGGATTGCGCACTGTGAGCGAATTAAACACATACAACACAGTTATTTTTTTGCCAATTTGTAAAGATTTTCCCTTGCGGTGCTTCAGCGAGAAACTGGCGATAGACTCTGCCATTATACATATAATAAGTACACGCACTGTAAACGATCAATAAAATAATATATCTCTCGCACTCGGCACAACACACCTTGGAATTGCGATATATGACTAATCAAGTGCAAAACAAGGTCAGTGATAAAAACCATATAAACGAATATGTCATCATTACCGCCAAATCACGTGCTATCGTGCCAAGTATAACACGGGCTGAGAACAAAAGAACCTCCTCTTTACTTCGTTTAAGAATTAACGTGATTTCAGATAAATCAACTCTGTCGCGTAATATATTTAATTCAAATAGTTACGAAAATATAAATTTGACAATTCTCTTCCAACACAGAAAGATATGTCACCTTGTTAAATAACGAACTAATTTTTACCGCACAACAGTCTATACTTTAATAGCACCCAATGAGAGATGATAAGGTCACGTGACCGTTAAGAGATACGGGGCAGGCTTATGTGAAACAAGGATTAGTTGATTCTGCGGTAAAAGCCCGTCTCGGTAGCGTGGATGGTAGCGTGTCTGCCTCGCGTTCAAGAGATTTTCCCTTAACTTGATAGATGAATGTTGGGTAACTCTAAACTCCATGGATCCCAGACTCATTTGAGCATCACTTCACCCACTTCATTCATCGTCCGTTATGCCTTAACGTTACAAAATAATAATAATCCGCAGTAAAGAGTGAGGCTCACGTTCAAAATTTTTTGAATTCGGTTCCCGTCGACCTACCAGACTGAATTAAGGCCTTTCGTGATTTTCTCTAATTGGAAGGCAAATGCTGAGGTGGTTTTCCACTAAACACAATTTCTTTTCCCTCCATTTCCATTTCAATTGTTTCTTTTCTATGTTTTAGGTGTGTTTCTTATTTTTGCTTTGTAGTAGTGATGCACAAATGGCACGAGTGCTTTCTCTGATGATAAGAGTATTCCCCGGGGATATTAGAGGTTTGCGTATTTGAACAGGTCGTTCACCAATGTCATTGTGCAGTTCATATTGTCACAAGTGACTGTTTAATTTAAATAATACGTTGGATCATCTTTTGACTATTGTGTGTGACGTCATGTCACGTGACCTCTCCCTCCCTCTTCTTGATAGTGAAGCTTGTAAAAAGAACTAACTCTCTCTCTGCCTGTCTCTTGTAGCAACGGTTGACCTAAACGGACGTGTATGTCCACAGCTTGTGAGGGCAGGTAACTAGTCATGTGGCCACTTATGTACTTCCCATTATTGTAGTAAACCTTATCTTATCCAAATTGTAGTTTTGGTATTTTGTAATGAAATTGAAACTTGCAGAAAATCCCAACCTCTCCGCAAAGCATGTGAAAACCTACCTCAACAGCTGCCTCCGTGTACGGTCTGGCCGTGCGATATCCTTATCCTTTACCATCCATAGTTAGGTAGTCAAAATATAATTTTATTATTCTGGAATCCATGGGTTATGCTCATGGCCTGTTTCGTCCCCACTCCATTATTCCCATCTCTTTCTCGCTCGAACAACTCTCTCCTTTCTTGAGATTTATAGTTCCACACAATCTTGGGTATTCTATTCTAGTTCATTCTTCCCATACGTTCCTTCCAATTATTTCTATTCTCTGCATTCCTCTCATTTAAATCAAATATGTTTAATTGATCGCGTATTTCTGCATTTGCAATAAGATCTCTTCTTATACAGCCTTCCACACTCCGCAGAAACCTCATTTCAGCACTCTGTATCTTACCTTTACCCTCTGCTTGAGGATCCAAATTCACGTCCACACAGTAAACCTGGAATTTCAATTGTCTTATAAAATTTCAATTTTGTTTCATTTATCGACTTATTTTATAGAGTTTCCTTTATTCTTCCACAAATTTGTTGGAATTTATTAATTTTATATTCCACATTGCTATCTCTGTTTACAGTTATATCATAGTCCAAGTATATAAAATGGGAAACCCGTGCCAAACTTTATCCATTTATTTTTGTCTTTGAATGGACAGGATATTTCCCGTGGTATGCCATTATTTTAGTTTTTCCTTGTGATACATTTGAAATTATATTCTTTACTTACTGGATGCAATTTAAATACTAGTATTTGTAACTTTTCTTCGCTCTTCTGAATAATCCCGCATCATCTGGTAAAATATTTAAAAATTTGGTTTTCTTTATTTTTGTTCCTGAGATAATTTCATGTTTTCATTCCTCAATCAAATCATCTAAATATATTTTGAAAAGTGTTGGGGACAGCTTGTATCCTTGTCTGACCCCCTGATTCGTCTTAATTTCTTCTGTTCAGTTGAAATAACTTATTGCATTAGGATACCGAAATTAGAGTTTCATTAAATTAGATGGGAACATGGGGTAAATTTGTTAAAGTGAAACAGGACTTTGTTCAGTAATTAAGGATGAAGAGGGAAAGCTATCATCGCAGGCGGTCCTATGTTCGACACTTGAAGGGTAAAGTCGCTTTCTTAGACCCTTCTTTAGTAACTGATGACCGTAATAAATGACACAAAGGTTCACATATGACAAAATATCGACTTGAATAGGGAAATTTTGGTGTGAATAACAGGAGTTGCTTGAAAGGCATCTGACACAGCTGGACTGACTGTCCGGGTGGACAGACGTGATCCGAGAAGGAACGTACTTGTTACTGCGCAACTAACGAATTACATGTTATCGCTTAGTATGCGCTTCATATACGGTAACTCCAGACCGTAATATAGATTGGTTTCCTGAGTCAGCAACTTCGCGATTCATATGATTATAACAAAGAGAAGCAGTCACTAAACGAGCCTTAAACTTGGATTCCAGTGTTATCAGTGTCATCCTTGCTCCTATATATATCCACGCAAACCCTGAGATAAACTTCTTGCTCTAAACTGAGGCTAGACCGCGGATTGCTTCAATTGACATAAGGTTTCTCTTAGTTGAAAGCAGTGACAATTATTAAATATCGTATCTCCTAGTAAACCTTCACATGTTTGACATTGCTGCGACACAGTTTTTATTAAGGTGACAGTAGTCCCACTTGAGAAAAACTCCTGCCTTTCCCTCCGATCCTTCGCTACCCAGCCTACCAAATGCACCTGAGTAGGTAAACACACACACACACACACACACACACACACACACACACACACACACACACACACACACACACACACACACACACAAAAGTTGTACGGACAACGGACGCCCGACGACAACCATAAGGAAATCAAGACACAGTGCATATATAGGTATGGGAGTTACGCCGAACAACAGCCAAGAAGCTCCAAGGTTAGATAGACGCTACGCGACAACAGACATCCATTAGTGCTTGAAACGACGTCAACGGTCATCACAGGACACTAGTTTGCCAGCTGCCGGATATCAGATAAGGCAACAAACATCAAGGAGTTACTTATAATTCCTACAAGTATATTTAAATTACAAAATTTTAAGTAAAATTAATATAAATGCTTGACAGTTGTTGTTTATGTGTGTAGCGTATCAAATATCACCTGCAATAAATAAAAAATAGGGACAACTTAGGAAGTTTTATTGAGGAATAAAAAGAGAGTGAATATGTTAACCACGGAAAATAACAAAAAACATAGTGATCTAGATATTCTAGCAGCCAGTTCAGAAGTAGGGCAGGTACATACAAGTATATCAAACAGAATAGAAATAATGTTGCAGCCCTTATGGCACAAATAACAAAAGTAGATGAGAAATTAGGCAGCCTGAGAAAAGCGATTACGAAAGTGTTGGATGGGAAATTAAATAGCAAGGGAGATCTAATTTGAGAACAATGGACACACATTTATTTAGCTACAGAAATAAGATTGGAGAACAGTTGGATGGTAAGTTAAGTAGCCAAAGAGATGAAATTAGTGAATAGTTAGATGAAAAATTGAGTAGTCAGAAAGAGGCAATAATGAGATAAGCTGAAGGGCAGAAAGAGAACTATAACCAACATGTAGATTTACAACTAGCTGGACAACAAAGCATGCTTGAAGAAGTAACATTAGGACAGAATTCCATTGTAGAGTATTTTGTCATTTTCCGAGCAGAAGTTAGAGAGCGTTACTTAGAAATAGATACGATTAAGCAGAAAGTAAAAAACCCTTGAGAACTGTGTTTTATTTCATGATAAAATTACCGAGGAGGTACGCCAGAGTTGTGTGACTTTTAAAAGTAAGCAATGGTAAATATAGTATTCCTAAAAGAGTATTGCCGACGAACTAAATGGGTAAAAATCCTAATAATAATTTATCAGAGTATCATGCAGAAGAAACTGTTGTAGTAAAAAACACGATCACACAACTAGTCGCAAATCAACATTAAACCAACAATTAGCTGGAAGTTGTCAAATGAAGAATGGCGAAATTAAGCGAAAATATGCGGCATAAGATCAGTGAAAATGAAGATTGTTCCAACATCAGCCCTGCCATTTCGCATAACATATTATATGTAGTATGATCTAGTGAACATCAGAATAATGTGGAGGTTTCAGTTGTAAACACCATTGACTGCAGAGTAATGCCACCGTTACATTTAAATAATACATATAGTGTACCGCACTAATTACTCCAACACATTGCCGTCCCAACCTTTGACCATACGTGTGACAATGCCACATTGCTCACTATGGACATGGAATTATGCTTTTAAATAAAAACTGTACTCGAAATATTCAAAGTAACAATAATTAAGAGGGGATTACATGGACGTTCCCAAAACTGGTTTAGACTTGCACTAGGCGAACTCGTGGCATGTGAGCAATTCGCCGTACATTTAAAGTGGGCAGAGGGAATGAAATAATGGTTGATTAGTTCCTTCGTCTGGTTCGGCAATATCAGTTGTTAGAACCACTCATGTACTTATGCACAGTCATTTTCCAGAACGTATTAGAAACAACCTAATCGTGCTCCGAACACGGTCATTGACGAAAACATTACACCTTTTCTTGGCGATTAAAAACCAAGTGAACGAGAATACCTCTTTATTTTAATGACGAATGGACATGTCCGAATTCTCAACCAAGGAGAAACGAACCGTACCATCTAAGAGCTCGGTAAGGCAACGCAGAATAGTCAGATATGAAAAGAGAAATTATCGTCAGCAAATTAGGCAGAATAACAATTATCACAATAACTAAGATCGCTCTCAAACACAAAGTCAGATTTTTACGGTAAATTATGTGGAGTTTAATCAACAAGGCAAAAATAGGTAATCGAATAATCACTGGGGATGGTAAATCAGGGGCATTCGACCGCCAAGGGGGCCCTGACCGCAGCTAATGCACAGCAAATTCTGCAAACGCAAGCCACAGAAACCAATCACATAGAATTGGTAATACATTTCAACCTATGCACGGTACGCAGCCACAAGAAGCCTACCAGTAGTTAAACAGTTGATAGGATACATTTCACTCCCAGAATGGACTCCGTTGTATATCATCATTATCATCTGCAGACCCCAGAAAATCCTAAGCTTGCCCCTCCTAACAGTCCTGCCGAATGTGGTACACGCATCTGACGCACCTGAACTAAGAACACTTATTTATTAATTATGCTCGGATAAATATTTGAAAATGAAGATGGAATCTTATAATAAGTAAGAACTTTAATTTCTGATTATGACCGTACAATAATTTTATCTCTACAATGCTTAGAACACGAGCGATGCACATTTTTCGTTCACGTGGTTATGGTTAAATTTTAGGATAAATATTTGAAAATTGCTGATGCCAATCTTATAATGAGCAATATTTTACTTTATGATCATGACCGTATAAAACTCCTGTCTCTAGGATGCTTAGAAATCGAGTAATGCACAATTTGTCTTCACCCAATATCCATACATTCCACACAGATAAGCCTGAAAAACAGTCTCATTCTTTCCTCACAATATCTCAAGAATAAATAACTAGTGCACCTTCTATGAAAATAGAAGTCACGCAGTTTGAAACAGACTGACAATGTTCAGTTCGTTTTCTTACTAGTGGTGTGTTACTTTGTTAAAGCGAGCTGTATCATTAAGTTGTGTGTCGAACTCGAGCTGAAATATTGTTAATATTACATTAAATTATTATACACACATCTTTTCTCCAGTGTTTGCGATCCGAATGCGTGAACAAGTCCCTCGAATCGGGGACAAGTGATTCTTCTATCAACAAACGTGAAGTGATTCACTCTCAGGCCAGAAAAATTATATTTAGTGTGAAGAAGTTTTACGAAATCTCTCCAATCCAAAATATAGGGTAATTGCATACTTTAGAAAAACAGCAATTAACTGTGGAAAGTTGTGTCGTGGTTGTGTACACACAGTGTCATGAGTTTGTAGTGAAATACGAGGCATGTTTTTTAAGTCAGTACCGCTTTGCGATTCCGCCGCCGCAGCGCTACGGTCGGCGTTCAAGCATGCGCGCTGGTTACCTACATCTTTTATCTACGCACTGACTCCATTAAAGTCTGATTCTTCATTGTATACGTTGGTTACTGAGTGTTTAAGATGCCTCCAACAATCGTGAGTCCCGCCGATTGTGAAGTACGGGCTGTTATAAAATTTCTTTGTGCTAAAGCCGTAAAACCGATCGATATTCATCGTGAGATCTGTGAAGTTTACGGACAAAATATTATTGGTGATGGAATGATAAGGAAATGGGTGAGAGCATTTAATGATGGTCGCCAAATGTGCATGATGAAGAACGGAATTGGCGCCCATCGATCGTTACTGGGTGCAGAAGGTGGACGAAAAGGTGAGAGAAAATAGACGTTTTACAATTTCATCATTGTGCGACTGTTTTCCTCAATATTCTCGTAGTGTTTTGTATCGCATTGTGACCGAGAACTTAAAGTACCGGGAATTCTGTTCACGTTGGGTTCCGAAAATGTTGACGGATTTGCACAAAACCCAACGTTTAGGCAGTGCATTGACTTTCCTTGAGCGGTACCACAATGAAGGTGAAGATTTTTTAGACCAAATTGTTACTGGTGACGAAAAATGGGTGGCCTACGTCACACCAGAATCAAAACAACAATCCATGGAATGGCGACATTCATCATCACCCACAAAAGTGAAGTTTAAGCAAACAATTTCTGCCCGGAAAATCATGTTTACAGTTTTTTTGGGACAGAAAAGGAGTATTACTGGTGGAGCTTCTGCCTCGTAATGAGACAATCAATGCAGCGTCTTATCGTGAGACATTGAACAATCTGCGCCGTGCAATCCATAACAAAAGACGTGGCAAGTTGAGTAAGGTTATCATTTTGCTGCATGACAATGCCCGTCCACATGTGGCTAATCGGACCAAAGATCTCATCAAATCTTTTCAATGGGAAACTCTAGATCATCCTCCATACAGCCCTGATCTGGCGCCCAGTGACTACCATTTGTTCCTGCACTTGAAGAAACATGTGGGCGGTCAGCGTCTTCAAGACGATAACGAAGTCAAAACAGTTGTGATACAGTGGTTAACACGTCAGGTGGCAGAATTTTATGAGGAGGGTATTCAAAAACTTGTGCCACGTTATGACAAGTGCCTCAATATTCACGGAAATTATGTAGAAAAGTAAATTAAGGTACAGTATTTCATGTAAAAATAAAATTATTGCGATATCTATGCACGTTTTTTTAATTCCAAAACGGTACTTACTTAAAAAACAAGCCTTGTAGCTTTATTCTTAAAAAAAGGGGGCGTGTCTGTACTTCAATCTCCGAAAAGACCCTCAAAGTTGGAAAGCGAGTTACTGGATTGGAAACCATGGTTGTTGTTCCACTGCTGTGACGTGTCAAGGTAAGATTTTAACTTCTTATAAGACGTAATATGTTATTTAAGAATGGGGAAACTAGGCAGAACCTTTTCTAACGGATAAAACATGATTTTATGTACAGAAACTTTGCGGTAGACGCAATACGCTTGGCAACTGCGCTCCGCTTGGGCATTGGCCAACGTTCACATCCCTTTAAACTTTTGAGAGCAGTATAAAATGAATCCATAGGGGTATATGTTCTAGTCATTAGGCACGGTAACGTTTTCCGATCAAGAAAGCGGAAAACCGAAGACAAGTATATTATTGTGAAGGCATCAAAATGAAGTGTCTCATAAATCAATATGAGTAGGTATTAGACCTGGTCGTGCTTCAGTGTGCAGCCAAGAGATTTTAGAGACTTTAATAAAAAGGGAAATGAAGTTGCAAGCACATTCGGTACAAAATGTAATCTTTTGAGGCACTATAGTCAGAAATAAACTTAGGGCTACGAATCAAAACATTAGAGCGGTTAAAATATAATAGGTGACATTAAATATAGTACTTTTTATTAATAATAACTGAACACTAGTAACACAACTTCACTATTTACAGTTTTTGTGTTACTAGTGTTTAGTTATTATTAATACCTAGCTTACTTCAATTTCAGCAGCTTCAGTTTTTTACATAGTACTTCTTATTCCACGGATATCAGTAAATCTGCTCCTTGGTAATGACATTTAGCTATGCTGTGGGCACAGATAGATTTTGGTAAGAAACAACTACTTTTACAGTAGAACAAAGAGAAGGCATTATCCTATTCGCACATGTAGCAAGCTTTCAGGCTGGATAGTGTATACAGGAGTATCTGTCATCCGAATATTTTTTGTAGTATACCTGAAGGTAAATGTTGATAACGTAGTAGTAAATGCCTATACTGAAAGGGTATCAAACAGTTCCAACAAAGAAGTAAATGGCGTCAGCATTGAAGATGAATACGGGAGAATATTAAGAGTAATAGGATCATTAGTGCTAATTTTTTATAAAGAAGTGTAAACTAAAATATAGATCAAGCTAGACATAGGTCACCTGCATAAACGAACCTATTGTGTGTTTCAATTGGGAAGGTGTTTGTCCTTGAACGCTACTAGGCGACCAACCAATGGGAGTCCTGCGGTGTTGTATTGCATTCCCGCTAAGTGGTGTGTGAGGAGTGCCAACCTAATCAATCTGTATGAAATACTATTCTCGCTAAAAAAAAAAAAAATATTCAGATTTCGACAAAACTAATCCACGTGGAAGGTAGAGAGTAATGTATCTAACATAACCATGAAACCCCCATATTTTTAGCTCACATAGCTTTTCTAATACAAATAAATAAAGAACTATTAGCTGTATTATAACAATAAATCGTGACGTAAGCACTGTATGAATATCATTATTGGTTGGCATGTATGCGTGTACGTATATTTGTAATTATTCAGAACTGAAACGTAAATGTTTGACATGACGTGATAAAAGAATTACTTTAAATAAGCCAATTCGAGCGAGAGGAAAAAATAAATTCCCTGCTGCCCTGGCAGAACGTGTCTGGTCACATTATATCTTGTTTATAAATGGTCCGTAATCTCTATTTACTCTAGGGAGTTCAAAGTGGTTGGTGTGTATGTATGTACATATACTTTTTCATTACTCAGCACTAAAACTTAAACTACTGCATGACGTGACAAAAGAATTACTGTGAATAAATCAAGGTGCTAAAATTGAGAAAGAGCAAACACTTCATTTCCTGTTAGCCTGTGGAACGCTGTATGCTTATGTTTATGAATGAATGCTGGATAAGAAGTGTTTATTTACTCTCGAGAGTTCAGATCTTTATCATTCAGTTGTTCTTTACACAGCAGTAGAGTAAGAGTTAAATAGTGCAATGGCTCCTTGCGGTGAATTTCATGGCGAGTCAAAAAGGCAGGTATTGCGAAGTCAGACTCGAAGTATTGTTTTTAAGGTGTACACGTTCTTCAAAAAATTAGGCAACGAGGAATGTAGAAATCAGCTCGATTTCAAAACTGCTCAACGGCTTACTGCTGAAGCGTGTGGTGTAGGTAAAACAAGCGTGTCCCGCATTTGGATTAGAAAAGCTGGTAATTCATAAACTATAATTAAAGTTAAAATATTTAAAAATATACATAGCTTGTGAAAATGCTTTTTCCAATTTTGATTTTGGCAACTGCATCGTTGTAAATGTTTGTAAAATATAATTCGCTTACCCTTACATCTAGCGCCAAGCAGACCTGCATGTTGTACGAGTGTGCGAGAGAGAGGGAAATGCAAAAAGGAGTGGGGTGAAAAGCTGGTAACGCTGAGTGTGATACGGATTGTGATTAGTTGGACTCCAGAACCCTTTCCATTTGAAACACATAATAGTAACCAGTAGCGGAAAGGAAACAGGATATTTTTATGAAATTCAAACACAAATAAAAACACAAGAATTCGGAATTCACCACAGAAGCGAGATTGATTCGAAGTTTTCTATAAAAAATATAGAAATCTTTACTGAAGGAACGGGAATTTGTAATCCCTACACATACAGTTTCACAATACAAGAAATTCAAGAAATCAGGTATAAAAGCGAGTGATACACTAGGATTTGAGCTCCAGTGTGAACCGGGAGATAAGTAGAATGTTACGTGATAAAATTATGGAATTTTCTGAGTCTCCGTACCTAAAGGATTATTATTATTAAAAAATAAGACTGTACTTCACTCATCATCATCACTTCCCGGCAATTGAACAAGAACTTAACACCAAAAAACTGTCGGGTGTAACGTATTAATAAAGTTCTAAGCAATACACGACCTAAGAAGCGTTTCTCTATCCTCGATCTAACTCATAGCAGCAAGTAGGGCGCAGGACGCGTGTACTGCTCGTAATTCCGGTGATGCACTTTTGGTGTGTCAGTCAGCGGGAGAGATTTCTAAGAACAATTTACTCTGTATTTAGAGATATAACAAACGGTTCAGACACACAATGTGAATGACATAATTTACGATGTTAACATAGAGGAAAATATCCGATATATTGGACACATTTTAGGTCGTCGCAGAAGATGATATTGAATCTAGAGAGGTCATAATGTTTAAAAACCAAAGTGTACTTCTCGCTTACTTTTTTTCTTTGCTACCTTTTTTCATATTAAACTATCAGAACCCCTTTCTATGAAGGAAGTAGCGCCACTCATAACTATAACGGGAGCACATTGGAGGCGTACAAAAATAGAAAAACAGGCATTTGATATCAGTCTATATTGTTGGAAAATCACATATGTACTTGCCCTTTCAGATTTTTTGGACCCATCTGGTACAGAGCCCTATTGACTCGAACTCCAGATGCAGAAATCAGGGGAACCGGTACACTCTACAGGTCCTGACACTTGTGCAATCAATATCTAGCATAACAGAGCGGGAAATAACGATTATTTATTACGTCTTGCGGAAGTTCAGGCAGTATATTCAACAGGGCGGTTACTATTTGTACAGACCACGTGATTCTCCCATTTATAAAAAGATGCAAAGTTAACGAGGTCGAAATGTCTGAATAAGTGAACGAAATTTCTGCGTATGACAGAACAAAGCATATCTCCGGCAGCAAGAACAGGGTTCGCCGGTAAGCACATACTCGAACGATTATTAGGTATACAAAGAGAAGTAAGGGAGCTCACGCAGAGTAGAATATTATTCCACAAAGTAAATTAAATTGCAAAACTGCAGGAAGCAGACGAAAACCTGCAGTAGTTAGCAAAGAACGTGAAAGAAACTAATGAAAATAGAACTAGTGCAATCGTCATGAGGAACGGCATACTATATAAGTTGTGAGGGAGAGAGATCTAAATGGATAAATTACGTATCGAAGCGGGTACAGAAGTTGCTGATGAAGACGTGATTCATGCACGTAGAGCAAGGACCTGGATTGTGATCAGGGAACATTTCTGTGTACTCTGATTGCAACACAAGGCGAAAAAATTAACTGTTTTAGAAAAAAGCGTGCAGTTCGACGTGCCATCTCAGGCAACAATACACGATCGTCGAAACCAGCTGGAAGCGGTAATGTAGATAAAATGGCAAGTTTTTAAAAATTTTGCACAGTGTATTTTGGCAGAAGTAGGTAACGTCTTAATAAAGTAGTGGAGATAGATGATGTGATTAGCATATATTAGCGAAAAGAATGGCAAATAATGAGCATTACTTCAAGAAAAGTTTGAGAAAGAAATTATGCATATGGCATGTAAACTGTATACATCGATGTAATATTTTATGTTCAGGCGTTTATTGGTGTGCAGAGTGAATACCACGAGCGCACCGGAAACAGTGACCAGCTCAAAAGAAGGTGTGTAGTGAAAAGAATGGATAGCGTGGTTATGAGTGTGAAAGGGTAGACGCCAAAGGTAACTTAACGAAGATCAGCAGAGGCCTGTAAATGCATAGCACATACATGGGGTCCCATTATACTTTATACATTAGAACAGAAACAGAATAAAGCACCCGTTAAAATAAATTCCAAATGTTCAGCTACTATCTAATTTTTAGCTATAACAAGAAGATGAGGCTGTACAGTTTCTGGGTGCACACAATTCAACGTTGTGGACGCCAATTTGATGCAAATAATTTAATGGCGAACAATGTTCCACTTGACAATATAGTTTGAAGCACTTTTGTTTAGCTCAGGGTAAAACAATGAGGTCTCTCACAGGGTATGCGTGGCTGTGTGTGAGAAGGATGTTTTAATAACACTGGAATGCCCGTTTCCAACTTATTTATTTACTGCTTCTTCTTTTAAAACATTGAAATGAAAGTTGCCGACCAAGGGTTACCAATCTCTGTTTAGAGTTACTGACCGCAGAATGTTTATTACTCGATAAACTTTATTCGTTCCTCATATATATATGAACCGACAAATATTCAAGACCGAACCAGAGGACTGCCTTAATCGCCCTCACGCCTCAGACTGCTCTCATCGGCCTGACGCCGAAGACCCTTCTCATGGCTTCCTGGCTACGAACTGCCCACATCGGCTCCACGCCGAAGACCCTTGTCCACAGCTCTGCGTGTATGTATGACTTTCACTTACTGAAAGCCCTCTTCATTCAACCAAAAATCCCTTTGTGGCTGTTTTGTCATGCCATTCTGAATTATCCAAAGAATACTCTATTCATATAAGTCAAGTGAGCCCCTTTAGAAAACTGCTAAGGACACTGCTTCTTACATTGCTTTTGTTATAACAACTTTCCCCACAACTCAACTGGCCTTGTCCTTGTCGTAACAAAGAACCAATATTCCTTTGACATCCATCATGATTCTTTACTTCCGGAAAACGTTAATTTCGGTATCAAAGACAACAAAATACTATGTCAGTAATTTAAATATTAAGGAAAATATTTCGTCAACTATATGTAAAGATTTGTTCAGCACATAGATGTTTTTAATATTTACTTACTCTCACTTGCCAGTTTACTAGTGGTGAGGATGTCATCTTGAAAGCTGTAGAGAGTGCTTTAATCTCAATAAAACACATCTCATGTGTTGTTTATTACTGGAGTTTCTTATAAGATTACTTTTAGGAAATTGAATGTCGGTTATGTATCTCAAGGTAGCTTCTCCTTGTATGTTATTTCATTTCAAACAAAAATGAGTGGTGGACATGTACATGTAAGTAGCTGCGGAAACAATTTCCAAGAATGTAAAAGAAGCGAAGATTATAAACGAAAACGAATTAAACTTAGCTAGGACTTCTAATGGGGCACACAACTTGTGACAGCGTTAACGCATTTTAACCGTATGTTGTCACCGACAAAGGACAACATACGAGACGAAATGTTGAAGCACACAGGGGGATAACTTTAAATTTTCAATGTATTAGCATGGTATTCTTACGCCTTGTGACCTCAAACCAGATTATCACACCGAGAAAAACATATGGGTTTCAGTTTGCTTAACACACAAAGAGGACATTTTGATTTTGTGGGCTCGTAGAATTTAAAGCCCAATTTGCAGAAATTTTAAATGTTCTTTATTTCCGTACAAATACACTTGCATATTACGGCAGAATTACGTTACATAATTATCACAATCTTCCAAGGTCGATGACCACACAAACAGCGTTCTGGTTACATCTGTTTACAACATCAACTCTCTAGTTACAACTCCTGTTTACCACTGTCCTTACATCTGTTTACTCCCTCTGTTTACGTCTGACTGCTGGCGTGTCACAATCTCTTATATACCTCAATGATATCACTAGATATTTCTGGAATAAACAAGAAATCGAGTATTCTGTCGCTAGACGAAGCCCTAATTTTCCATAGAGGAAACCTTATCTGTGCCGGCATGTCTTTCATCTCGGGGCTGTCTTTGGTTGTTCCGGCATACTCTTTATCTCCGTCCAGCCTATCAGTTACTTTGTGTGCACAAGCCGGCTATCGCGATCGGGTTCGCGACAATATATTCCTAAGGAAGGCCCAAGCTGAGAAGCGTAGATGACGAGACCATTCGGGCTTTGAAAGCCTACGCCTGATTTCCGAAATGTTTTAAAGACAACCATAGCTGGGGCAGTTTTATATTGAAAGTGGCAGAAGCATGGTCCATGTTCACGCGTAAAATAAGTAGGCTGTAAGAATTATATTTGGGTGATATAGTGAAAGTTAGCGAGCTATAATGAGTTTTTAAATGGGTAAATTATTTCCAAAGGTAGTAAGTGCTGTAGAAGAACAAAGAAGGAAATTTGACAGTAGATATTTATTAAACAGTGACTGTGATTATGTCTTCGCATAAAAACGTCCAAGATGAGAAGAGACTCTTGTCATTCCTTCCAATCCCTCATCCCCCAACCTACTAAACACACCTGAATACACAAAAGAAATTGAACCATTGACAGGGAAAGAACCAAGGATTTGCCGAAATTCCTTCAGCCAAACATAGCGCTGTAAAAGGAACCTGGACCACTGATATTCCTGTAATACGAATCTAGATTAAAAAGTCTGTAATAAAAGTTTCGTTAAACTGATTGTTGTTTTTAAGGACTGGATTTTTCAATATTTCTTAATTGCTCTGCTGTATAGGCATCTAGAACGTTACCATCATAACATTGCATAACAGTGATAGAGGCCTAGAGGTTCAAATTAATTGTTAAATGAAAGCATTGTTATGCTCATTTTATACGCATTATAATAATCGTTATTAAGTCAACAATTCCCAATCAGGAACAACATTCACAGCGCTTCCCTGGCCCATATTTTAGGATGACAGTGAGACGGTTCGTGCCCGTAAAGAACCTGTTCGACCTAACCCTGTGCTCAGTACTTCATATTTTAGAATATGTGATGTGAAGACTAAAGACAGAACGAATATTTAGAAAGGGTCGAGGCTTTCATTAAGGTCGTCTCTTATCTTCATCAGGGAGTGGGTGCGTTCCTGCCATGGTATGGATCCCTGATAACGGAGCAACCTCGACTGTGTCACAAAAGGTTTATTCTTATGCGTAGTTCTAATCCACTCAAAAGCTGGGAAGTCACTACGTATGGACCACTGGCAGATAAGAATTTATTCGTGCACGAGTCCTGCAAAATGTGTATTCTAATGGTCGATGCGTACTTATACTCGTGGATTGAAACGTACTCAGTTTTAGAACTTTGATGTGCGCAGGCTCTACAACAATAACAAATACTCTACTGTGCGTAATGAATCGGCTATACCGTGAAGTAGTGGCGACGCATTATTATCTTTTATATGCTTTACGTATGCAGCCACAATGTAGAAACGTAGAAATGCTTGTAAGTAGCGAGAGATTGTGTCCCCTATAGCAATACGCGTGTTACCTCTGTTGACTATTGAGAAACAGTGTTCTTCTGCTAAAAATCATATTTCGCCAATTGCCTAAATTTCTCCTATTTCTGCTGAATTTCGAGTATTTGGGAAATGATGTGATAACTTTCAGATCACTGATAACTGATTTTCTACATCCCTTTTTTATTATAACCCTACTTTCGATGGCTGCGCATCACAGATTTTAGTACTTACTACTCCCACGGGCCTAGCTAATTTATGCCCTAGTACACCAGCCAAAACTTAGCCAAAATTTTGTCTTCTATTTGCGTAGCACATCCGAAGTTTCACCTCGCAAAAAAAGGCGCCAAGATTCGCCTAACGATAGTTTCTCATCCAAGTCCCTCTCTACATAATAGAAAGCAGGTAGAGTTCTCACACGTTTCTAATACCAGATGGAGTCCTATCTCCTTCTTCCATCTGTGACTATGTTTATTAAATTCAAGTGTTTCTAGCTATGGTATATATTATGTCATTATTATGTACTTAATTTCTAATTACTAATTGAATGTTCCCGAATGACTATTAAATAGTATATTTAATATCAAATTATGTTTATTAATCAAGCGATTCCGAATGGCAGGGACAGTTTCAACTGGAAACGTGTGTTTAAAATCCACCGCACAGAGCGTCGCAGCAATGGTCCTTGTGTGCTTTCTGTATACAGTGTGTCCAAAAATTAAATTAGAAGAAAAACTTAGGGAGCTGATAGATAACACTATTTTAAACGCCTTTTTATCAGGGAAGCTTCTTGCTCCGATGGTTTGAGCTCTAGACGAGTTAATGTAAAAGCGAATTTTGGAACGCAGGCCCATTGCAATTAACCCAAAGTTTGCATCGGCGTGCCATGTTCTCTTTGGATAGACGAGCAGAAGGGCAAGGATGGCTACATTGTGGAAACGTAGAGTCAGACTGAAAAATTCAATGCCATAGCCGGGATTTGAACCACGGAACCAGAAGATCCGTGGTTCAAATCCCGGCTATGGCATTGAATTTTTCAGTCTGACTCTACAATTCCACAATTTAGCCTACACACGGCCAGTGTGAAAGAATAATTAATTTCCAAGGATGGCTACAGCCTGTCCGGACTTCTGAGAACGACAAAGATATGTTGCAGAGTATTGTGAATAATCCTCCAGCTAGTACTCGCACCATCACTGTCCAACTGCATCTAAATCGTAGCACCGGGGAAAGAATGTCGCAGCCTTTAAATCTTGAAAACGTTTACGCAATGTGGACTAAAGATCATCCCCTGCGACAGCAACTTTGTCAGTGGTATCTGAACAAAATTGAAAACGACGTACTGTTGGATCCAATGTCATGTTTGCAGATCAAATAGCTTCCACACATGATCAATTATTTAATTGTTGAAATTAACATTTTCGGGCTTTCGAAAAACCCTATGCTACATTTCAGATGTCACATCAACTGAGATTTGGTGTTAATGTGTGGGCTGGTATAGTGGATAACTTAATAGGACCACACATTTTGCCGGCCCGACTCAAAGCTTACAATTACTTATTATTTCTGCAACAGGTTTTGCCTGATCTAATGGAAACAATTCCCTTTAATATCGGACAGGACATGCGGTTTCAACATGTTGGTTAACCAGACCTATATCAGCACTTTGGTGATGAAGTAGGTCGTCACCCTGCGGTTACATACGGCAGTCAGTGGATATGCACGGGTTGTCCCATTGCCTGGCTGGCAGTTCCACTGACCTTACTCCACTTGACTTGTTTTTGTGGGGCACATGAGGACTAGTGTATGAAACACCTGTTGCATCTGAGAGGGCCCAGTAGCATGGATAACCTGCGCAGCTGGCGAAATCCGAGAAATGGCGGGTGTCTTTGGTGGAATATGGCGCACCAATGCTCTCTTTGTGTCAATCGCAAGGACGTGCGTTCCAACATTTGCTTTCACATAAACTCTTCTAGCGCTTAAACGTAGCACCACAGCCTAAAGCTTTCCTTAACAAAAAGTATTTAAATAATGTCATTTATCAGTTACCGAAGTTATTCGGTCCAATTTTGGGACATCCTGGAAAATACAAGAAATACAGTAAAGTGGAGAAACATAAAGCGGTGGATCAAGGGAAAAAGCAGGTAAATGGCTCGAGTTACTCCAGAAAGGCAGCAGAAAGAAGCACGGAGCTACAAAGTGCATTGTCAACTTAAATAGATAAAATTTACCAAGGTATATGTTTAGTACGATAAATACATCGGAGACGCACTTTCAACATGAAAGGCACGAAGAATAATGTGAACGTGGGTTTTAAAATCGTCTAGTTTGAGAATTGCTTGTTAAAGGATTTTCCCCTTAGTTGACAGCAAAAATAGTTAATTGAAATAAACCGTCTTCACTTTGATTGTTTGATTTTTCTGTTACAAAGCAAAGATTCATTCACTAACTCAATTACAAAGTTGGCCTTATTTCCCTTTTTGTATGTGGCTGGTAAAACACAGAGGACAGTAGAAAATGAATTCTGTAAGTCAACAGAATTCTCTAAGTGAGCGTGTCACTAGACACGTGGCCTTGCATATCGAAGTGCATACTGAACATATGAATTAGTTTTATGCAGATATTCACAGCATCGGATAGCCACATTGTTCACGAACAGTCTCATCATCGCTTGACAGGGAGTGACTCATTTAAGAGCAGTGTTGTGAAGGACCAACAGAGAGCAATTTTCTTCGGGTTGTGAAGGCAAGCGAATCAGATAGCACAAAAACACTGCTGTAAAGGAAGACATTAGTCACGTGGAGATCTGGAAAATTTTATACACAAAATCGTGTATCCCAGTGCAGGGATTACATGTGGCTGACTTTTAGTTAAGAACATTCTGCCATCGAATGTTACAGAAATTGCGTACCTGAGATGTTAGACACAAACAAAATTGCACTCTGTACATTGGTAACTCTTTAGAAGACACACAAATGTACTTCTACGTAGTTAGCTCCGCGGATTCCGATTCCACTACAACGAGGACGATTCAGCACGTAAAATAATTAACGCCTAACATGGTGTCTAAAGTAAATTTAGCAAAACACGTAAATTGTATCACCTTTAAAAGTGAGAAGCTTCACCATTGTGTATCTAGCGCTAGTGCTCCTAGTTCAAGAGTTTTGGTTGTTTTTTTCTTAAGCTTACCGTTAGGCAATATTTGATCTGTTTCATGTCTTACAGAAGCTAATCCTATCCATCAGATTTTGCTAAAGGGGAGTCTGAATTTGTTTCTGCTCTTAACGTTGAGTGTAGAATAGGATATCTTGCTATAATTTTTAAAAGAAAACTCAGTAACACTGATATAAGAAATTATTTATTTACAGCTATTATATTATGATTTTGAGGGTTCGTAGAATTCAAAGGCCGAGTTACAGAAATTAAAAATCTCCTTTACTTCCGTAGCGATACATTGTTCAATTCCCACGTAACAACATGACATCACTTAATAACACAATCTTCCATGTCAATGACAATAACAAACCGTGACAGTTAATTACATTAGCCATCGCTACAAAAACACTGTTGTTACCCAACTAATTCTGCATACTCACTCTTGTTTACAACTGTCTCATCACTAGCCATGGCTTCTTTTTATACACCCATTCATGATTACCAGACTGTTCTGTCAATCACTAGATGTTTCTGGAAAGCAATGCAACTAATGACGTAATGCGAATATTCTATCATATTCTAGAAGCGTAACTTAATCTGTGCCGGCGTGTCCCTTTCCTCAGTTATCTTTCTTGCCGTCGCTTGTTTACAATATCCGCGCTATCAACTGCTTAGCAAAAGTCATAATTACCATGAAACTGTATCCTACGACTGCTTTCTTACTTGTGCCGAAACTTTTATGCCTGTTTCCGCTACACGGCTCCCTCCTCAAGGCTGGTCGTATCAAATCGCTCCATCGTGGGGGGCCAGACGATCCAGGTGTACCAACAACATCTTTTCTCGGGGCACCTTCTGGATGCGGTATACCACGTCGTTAATCCTGTTTACCACCAGTTACGGTCCTTGACATGTTTGTGGAGCTTCGGGCATCGTCCCTTGGCCCGGTAAGGCGGTACATCTAGACTAGGTCACCCTATTGAAACCCTTGTCATTTGCCTTGCCTGTCGTATCGGGTCTTCATGCAGTCGCTCGCCTTCTGGATGTTCTGACGAGCCATCCCATGCATGTCGTGGAGATGGTCCACCATACTCTCCATATGGCTGTTTTGGGTCCGGGATCTTCCAAAAGCCAGAACACAGGAGAGGCGTAAATCTGGGCCGAACATTTTACTCGCTGGCGTCATCCCAGTGTTGTCGTGTGTTGACGCGCGGTATGCCAGTAAGAACAGTGGCACCTTTATCTCCCAGTCTTGCTGATGGCTGGCCACGACCCTTCTCAGCTGTTCTTCTAAGATCTTTGTGTATCTCTCGACCATGCCGTCCGACTGTGGATGTAGGGGTGTGGTGCAGATCTTGTTCTCCCCAAAGCTTTCTAGTGCCTCCTTCATTAGGTTGGATTCAAAATTGGTGCCCTTGTCGCTGTGGAGCACTAACGGCAACAAAAATCGGCAGAACACTTGCTCCACGAGGCAATTCGTGATTGTCTTCGCCTGCTGGTTCGGAATGGCAAACACCTCTGGCCACTTGGTTAAGTAGTCCACGACCAGTATCAAGTACATTTTGCCTCGGTCTGTCACGAGGAATGGTCCAGCTATGTCGACGGCGATCCTTTCTAATGGCACTCCGACGTTGTACTGCTGCATGCGACGCCGGTTCCTAGTCTGGGAGCCGCGACTGGCCGTGCACACATGACAATGAGCGCACCATATCTCAGTGTCAGCCAGTAGCAGCGCTGTCGGATTATGTCGATCGTTCGGTTTGCTCCCAGGTTTGCTTCTGAAGTACCGGCGTCCACTTCCTCCAAGACTTCCGGGGCCTTAGTACGGGGAGGGCCCAACTGCTCCCTCTGCGTCTTCCCATCAGGTGATTCCCATACACGAAACATAGCGCCCTCCCTTGTCTTCAATTAATCACATTGGACCCAGTACGACTTGTAGGTGGCGCTCCTCGGTGCGATGTCCTGCCAGGTTAGTCTTGTCCCTGCCTACACTTCTCTCAAGGGTGGCCGCAAGTCTGCGTCCGCCAGCTGCTTCCTCCTCAGGACTGCGCTATCCCAGCCATCCGCAGGCACTGCCGTGACTACTCGGACTGCTGCGGCACGCTCCTTCTCATCCTCCCTTGTGCACTGGCCGCACTCCTTTGGGCAGAGTCTTCGATACATGGCGTCTGCGTTACAGTGGCTCTTCCCTCTATGATGTTCAGAGGTGAAGTCGTACTCCTGCAGCATCCGGACCCAACGTGATGTCTGGCCTTCCAGGCTCTTAAAGTTCAATAGTCAGGTTAGGGCGAAATGGTCAGTCCTCAGATGAAATGGCTGACCATACAGGTACTTGTGGAAGTGCTCCAAGGTCTTTACTACCACCAGTAACTCTCGCCGGGTTACGCAGCAGCTGTAATCTGCCTTGGATAGCTTCTTGCTGTAGTAGGCTATCAGCCGCTCGAGGTCGTCTTGAACTTGCGATAGGAAACCTCCAATGCAATGGTCGCTGACGTCGGTGTCCACATTGACAGCATCGCCTGGTTGTGGAAATCCCAAAATGGGAGCACTGCACAGGGTCTTCTTCAGGAGCTGGAAAGTGTGTTCAGCGTCCTCCGTTCTCACATAGGGTCGTTGTTCCTCCGTGAGGTGGGTAAAGGAGGTTGGCGATGTTGGAGGGCCCTTTTATGAAACGGCGGTAATAACTGCATAGCCCCAGGAAACTGGGCAACTATCGTTTATCCTTTGGCCGAGGTCAATCTCTCACAGCCTGGGTTTTCTCCGGTCTGTGGCCACTCCGGTTGGTGAAGGCTATGTGGCCCAAGTAGTTAACTTCTTTGCGGAAGAGTTGGAACTTCTTCGCGTTCAGCTTCAAGTTGGTTGCTGCAGTCTATGTAACACCTTGCCCAGGTTGTCGAGATGGTCTTCGAACGTCTTGCCCACGATAATGATGTCCTCCAAGTATAGCAGGCATGTGACATATGTCAATCTTCTCATTGCTTATTCTATGAGGCGTTGAAATGTAGCTGGTGCGTTGCAGAGGTAAAAGGGCATAACTGCGAACTGCCAAAGCCCTTGGCCTTTCGAAAATGCGGTCTATTCCTTGTCTCTTGGGTCAAGAGCCACCTGCCAATAACCCGACTATAGGTCCCTGTGCATCAGCTAGGGTGTCCGGGGTGTCGTCAATCAGGGATAAGCGAAAACAGTCCATCCGGGTGAGAGCGTTAAGCTTCCTGTAATCCACGCAGAAGCGTATCCCACCGTTCTTCATTGTCACCAAGACTACAGGGGAACTCCGGATTTCATGTCCCCTATCACATCCCGTAGCGCCGCTGGTTTTGCCAACGAAACGCATCTAGGTGGTGGCCGAATAGACCGAGTGTCTCCGGTGTCGATGCTGTGAAGCACTTTGTACGGGCGGCCGCAGTCACTGTTACCTTCGCTGAAGTCGTGTTGCTATCGTCTCAACAATTGTCGAAAATTCTCCAGGTGTCCTGTGGTTAGAAGGTTAGCTGCCCTCTCCATTAAGCCTTCCAGGCGGGGACCCAGGTGTAGCTTCGGCACCGGCTGTAGTGTCTTGTCGATTGCGGTTCACTGACCACGGGCTGGCACATCCCCAGCTCCTTTCCCGCCTGGACGTCGTGATCGGTGTGTGCCATGTTAATTTCTTCACTGGCACCACCTCTCGGCACGGCAAAAATGCCCTGGCTACGCAAAGTTGGTGCAGAGGCGTCTTCTGGTCCAGCCTCATGTTCTTCGTTCGCTGTGCTACCTGTAGCGCAGTCACCACCACCTGCTTTCTCGCGGGGACCACCACGTCTTCCTTCAAGATTGCCCTGCAGATTCCCCAGCTTTGTTCTGGTTCCCGGAGTATCACCTCTTCTCTATTGAGCCGCAGGACTGTCCTGTCAAAGCAAGCCGTCGCCTCGTGGCTACCTTAGGGCTTCCAATCACAGTATTACCTCCTCAGCCACCTTCGCGACAAACACCCACAGAAGTACGGCACTCCGTCCCATGGTCAACTTCCGTAGGGCTTCCTCCACACGCAAGGTGTCTCCTGATGCGTCTCTAACTGGTATAGTCGGTTCGGTTTTCTCGAAGGCAAACCATCGGCCCCGTACTGTGTCATGGTGGTCACGGCTGCCTCAGTGTCTATGAGCACATGGCACGGCTTCCCTCTCACCCATCCGTCAGCTGACGGCGCGCAGTGACACTCGAGTTGATAGTGTGGTTGGCACCGATGTGCTCCTCGCCACGCCGGCCTTACTCATTCTTACGGCTGCTCTATCTGGTGTCAGTCATCTTCGCGGACATCGTCGCGGCCAAGTTGCTGTTTACGACTTCCGTCTTCCTTGTTAGTTCGGTCTTCATTTCTTCCATCCTCTCGGTGATGTTGTCGTTGCCCACTTCCTGACACCAATTGTGAGTTGTGGATTCATATAATTGAGTCTAGTTTGAAGAAATTGTAAATGTTCTTTATTTCCGTAGAAATACTCTTGCAGATAAAAGCAGAATTACTTTAAATACACAATCACATTCTACCACGGTCAATGACCAGACAAACAGCATTCTTAGTACATCCGTTTAGAACATCAACTCTCTTGTTACAACTCCTGTTTTCTACTGTTCTTAAAAGTGTTTATTCCCTCTGTTTACGACTGACTGCTGGCGTGTCACAATCTCTTATCTATCTCAATGATATCACTAGATATTTCTGGAATAAACCATAAATCAAATGTTCTGTCACTAGACGAAACCCGAATATTCCAGACGGGAAACCTTATTTGGGCCGGCAGGTCTTTTATCTCGGGAATGTCTTTGGTTGTTCCGGCATACTCTGTATCTCCCAGCGGCCTATCAGTTCCTTCTTGTGCACAAGCCGGCTATCGCGTTCGGGTTCGCGACAATATATTCTTAAGGAAGGCCCAAGCTGAGAAGCGTAGATGACGAGACCATTCGGGCTTTCAAAGCCTACGCCCGATTTCCGAATTTTTTTAAAGACAACCATAGCTGGTCCAGTTCTATAATGAAAGTGGCAGAAGCACGGTCCTTGTTCAGGCGTAAAATAAGTAGGCTGTAAGAATTATATTTGTGTGATTAACTGACAGTTGGCGAGCGATAATCTGTGAGTGCCGTAGAAGAACAAAGAAAGAAATTTAACAGTTGATTTTTATTAAACAGTTACTATAATATGACTCCTTATAAAATCGTCCAAGATGAGAAGATACTCTTGTCATTCCTTCCTGTCTTTCGCTCCCCGACCTATTAAACACAACGGAATACACAAAAGGAATTGGACTATCGACAGAGCTAGGACCATGGATTTGCCAAATTTTCTTCAGTCAAGCTAGCGCTGAAAAAGTAACCTGGACCACTGACTTTTCCTGTAATACTTATCTAGCTTAAAAAGTCTGTAATAAAAGTTCCGTTAAACTTATTATTGTTCTTAAGGACTGGAGTTTATATATATTTCTTAATTGCTCTGCCCTATAGGTATTTAGAACGTTACCGTCATAACATTGCATCACAGTGATAGAGGCCTAGAGGTCCAAATTAATTGTTAAATGAAAGCATTGCTATGCGCATTTTATACGCATTATAACAATCGGTATTAAGTCAACAATTCCCAATCAGGAACAACATTCACAGCACTTCCCTGGCCCATAGTTCAGGATGAGATTGAGGCGGTTCTCGCCCGTACAGAACCGGTTCGAGCTCTACCTTTGCTCAGTACCTCATATTTTAGAATATGTAATGTGAAGACTAAGCTTGGGACGAATATTTTGAAGAGGTCGAGGTTTTCATTAAGGTTGCCTCCTATCTTCATCAGGGAGTGGGTACGTCCTGCCATGGTATGGATCCCTGATAAAGAAGCCACCTCGGCTGTGTCACTACAAGTTTATTCTTATCCATAGTTCTAATCCACTCAGCACCTGGGAAGTCGCTACTAGTGGACTCCCTTTTATTATAGCCCTACTTTCGATGGCTGCGCATCACAGCTTTTAGTACTTACTGCTCCCATGTGCCTAGCTAACTTAGCCAAAATTTTGTCTTTTCTTTTGCGTAGCACATCCGAAGTTTCATGAATAGCAACGCAACTCGCAAACTAGGTGTCAAGATTCGCCTAACGATAGTTTCTCATCCACGTGCCTCTCTACATAATAGAAATCAGGCAGAGTTCTCACACGTTTCTCGTTCCAGATGGAGTCCTATATCTTTTTTCCATCTGTGACTATGTTCGTTATATTCAAGTATTTCTAGCTATGGTATATATTATGTCATTATTATGGACTTAATTTCTAATTACTAGTAGACTGTTCCTGAATGACTATTATATACTGTTATTGTATATTTAATATCAAATTATGCTTACTAGTCAAGTGATTCCAGATCTCAGTTTCAACTGGAAACACGTTTTTCAAATCCACTGCACAGAGAGTCGTAGCAAGGGTCCTTGCGTGTTTTCTGTATACAGAGTGCCCAAAAATTAGACGAAAAACTTTTTCAGCTGATAGATTACATTATTTTAAACGCCTTTTGATAAGGAAATTTTCTTGCTGCGATGGTTTATGCGCTAGACGAGTTAATGTAAAAGCAAATGTTGGAATGCACGCCCATTGCAATTAACCCACAGAATGCATCTGCGCGCCACGTTCTCCTTGGATAGACGAGCAGAAGTACAAGGATGCCTACATCCTCTCCGGACCTCTGAGAACAACAAAGATATGTTGCAGAGCATTGAGAATAATCCTCCAGCTGGTACTCGCGCCATCACAGTACGATTGTATCTAAATCGTAGCACCGGGGGAAGAATTCCGCAGGAAATATTGTCGCACCTTTTCCATCTTGAAAAGGTCTACGAAATGAGGCCTAAAGACCATCCCCTGCGACAGCAACTTTGTCAGTGGTATCTGAACAAAATTGAAAATGATGTACTAATTGGATCCAATGTCATGTTTAGAGATAAAATAGTCTCCACTTATGAGCAGTAATTTAAAAGCTGAAATTAACATTTTCGGGCCTTCGGAAAACCCTATGCTACATTTCAGATGTCACATCAAGTGAGATTTGGTGTTAATGCGTGGGGCGGTATAGTGGATAACTTAATAGGACCACACATTTTGCCGGCCCGACTCAAAGCTTATAATTGCTTATTATTTCTGCAACAGGTTTTGCCTGATCTAATGAAAACAATTCCCTTTCATATCGGACAGGCCATGTGGTTTCAACATGGCGGTTAACCAGACCTACATCAGCACTTTGGTGATGAAGTAGGTCGTCACCCTGCGGCTTCATACGGCAGTCAGTGGATATGCACGGGTTGACCCATTTTCTGGCTGGCCGTTTCACTGACCTTACTCCACTTGACTTGTTTTTGTGGGATACTTGAGGACTAGTGTATGAAACACCTGTTGAGTCTGAGGGGGACCTAGCAGCATGAATAACCTGCACAGCTGGCGAAATCCGAGAAATGGCGGGTATCTTTTGGGGAATATGGCGCACCAATGCGCTCTTTGTGTCAATAGCAAGGACGTGTGCTCCAACACTTGCTTTCACATAAACTCGTCTAGCGCTGAAACGTAGCACTGCAGCCTAAAGTTGTCCTTAACAAAAAGTATTTAAATAATGTCATTTATCAGTTACCGAAGTTATTCGGTCCAATTTTGGGACATCCTGGAAAATACAAGAAAAACAGTAAATTGCAGAAACATAAAGCGGTTGAGCAAGAGATCAAACAGGTAAATTGCTCGAGTTACTTCAGAAAGGAAGCAGAAGGAAGCTTGGAGCTACAAATTTCATTGTCAACTTAAATAGCTACCATTTACCGAGGTATATGTTAAGTACGCTAAATACATCGGAGACGCTCTTTCAACATGAAAGGCACAAAAGAAATCATGTGAGCGTGGATTTCAAAATCGTCTATTTTGAGAATTGCTTGTTAAATAATTTTCCTCTTAGTTGACAGCAAAAATAATTAATTGCATTATATCGTCTTCGCTTCATTGTTTAATTTTTTGTTGCAAAGCAAAGATCCAATGACTAATTCAATTACAAAGTTGGCCTTGTTTCCTTTTTTGTATGTGTCTGGTAGAACACAGAAGGCAGTAGAAAATGTATTCTGTAAGTCAACAGAAGATCTGCACTAAACACGTGGCCTTGCATATCAAAATGCATAGCGAACATGTGAGTTAGTTTTATGCAGATATTTACAGCATCGGATAGTTACATTGTTCACGAACATTGTCATCATCGCTTGACAAGAAGTGACTCATTTGAGAGAAGTGTTGTGAGGGACCAACGGAGAGCCGTGTTCTTCGGGTTGTGAAGGCAAGCGAATCAGATAATACAAAACATTTCTGTAAAGGAAGACATTAGTCACCTGAAGTTCTGGAGAATTTTACATGAAAGATTCCTGTATCCTACCGCCTTCACCAGTGCAGGGATTACATGTGGCTGACTTCCAGTTAAGAAGAACATTCTGCCATCGAATGTTATTGAAATTGCGTACTTCAAATGTTAGACACACATAAAATTGCACTCTGTACATGGACCACTTTTTAGAAGACACACAAGTGTACTTCTACGTAATTAGCTTCGCGGATTCCGATTCCACTACAGCGAGGACGATTCAGGACGTAAAATAATTACCGCTTAACTTGGTGCCTAAAGTAAATTTATCAAAACACGTAAATTGTATAACCTTTAAAAGTGAGAAATTCCACCATTATGTATCTAGCGCTAGTACTCTTAGTTCAAGAATTTTGGTTGTTTTTCTTATGCTTAACTTTAGGCAATATTTGATCTGTTTCATGTCTTGCTGAAGCTAATCCTATCCATGTAATTATGCTAAGGGGAGTCTGAATTTGTTTCTGGTCTTATCTTTGAATATAGAATAGGATAACTTGCTATAATTTTAAAGGAATACTAACTAGCTCTCATATAAGAAATTCTTTATTTACAGCTATTATATTATGACTTTGTGGGTTCGTAGAATTCAAAGGCCGAGTTGCAGGAATTAAAAATCTGCTTTATTTCCGTAGAGATACATTGTTCAATTCTCTCGCAACAACATTAAATTACATAATAACACAATCTTCCATGTCAATGACAATAACAAGCCGTGACAGCTAATTACATTAGCTCTGGTTACAACAACACTGTTGTTACATAACTAACTGTGCATACTCACTCTTGTTTACAACTGTCTCATCACTAGCCATGGCTCCTTTTTATACACACATTCATGATCACCAGACTGTTCTGTTAATCACTGGCTGTTTCTGGAAAACAATGCACCTAATGACGTAACCCGAATATTCTATTACATTCAAGAAGACTAATTTAATCTATGCCGGCAAGTTCCTTACCTCACTTATCTTGCTTACTGTCGCTTGTTTACTATAACCGAGCTATCATTAACTGCTTAGCAAAAGTCATTATTACCATGAAACTGTATCCTACGACTGTTTTCTTATTTGTGCCGAAATTTTATGCCTGTTGACGCGACACTGCTCCCTCCTCAAGAGCTCCATCGTAGCGGGCCAGACGATCCAGGTGTACCACCAGCATCTTGCCTCGGGGCACCTTCTGGATGCGCTAGACCTCGTCCTTAATCCTCTTCTCCAGCCGGTACGGTCCTTGCCATGGTAGCTGGCGCTTCGTGCATTGTCCGTTGGTCCGGGTAGGGCAGTACAACCAGACTAGTTCACCCTGCTGGTGCCCTTGGCTGTTGGCTTGCCTGTCGCATCCGGTCTTCATGCGGTCGCTCGCCTTCTAGATGTTCTGACGAGCCATCTCATGCATGACTTGGAGTTGGTCCACCAGGTTCTCCACATGCTCGGTTGCTGGATGTTTTGCGTACGGGAAGCTTCCAAAAGCCAGAACACAGGAGAGGCGTAAAACTGGGCCGAACATTACAGTGGCTGGCGTCATCCCAGTGGTGTCGTGTGTTGACGAGTGGCAGGACAGTAGGAAGAGTGGCAACTTTATCTCCCAGTCTTGCTGATGGCTGCCAACGACCTTCCTCAGCTGTTCCTCCGAGGTCTTGATGTATCTCTCGACCATGCCGACCGACTGTGGATGTAGGGGTGTGGTGCAGATCTGGTTCACCCCAAGACTTTCGAGTGTCTCCTTCATTAGGTTGGATTCAAAATTAGTGCCCCGGTCGCTGTGGAGCTCTAACGGCAACCCAAATCGGCAGAACACTTGCTCCACGAGACAATCCGTGATTGTCTTCACCTCCTGGTACGGAAAGGTATACACCTCTGGCCACTTGGTAACGTAGTCCACGACTAGCATCAGGTACTTGTTGCCTCGTTCGGACACGAGGAATGGTCCAGCTATGTCGAAGGCGATCCTTTCTAATGGCACTCCGACGTTGTACTGCTGCATGCGATGCCGGTTCCTAGTCTGGGAGCCGCGACTTGTCGCGCACACATAACATTGACGGCACCATCTCTCAGTGTCTCCTCGCAGCCTCAACCAGTAGTAGCGCTATCGTATTTTATCGATCGTTTGGTTTGCTCACAGGTGTCCTCCTGATGGATCGGCGTCCATTTCATCCAAGACTTCCGGGACCTTACTACACGGAAGTAACAACTACTCCCTCTGCGTCTTTCCATCAGGTGATTCCCATTCCGGAAACAGAACGCCCTCCCTTGTCTTCAATGAATCCCATTGGGCCGAGTCCGACTTGAAGGTGGCGCTCCTCGGTGCGATGTCGTCCCAGGTTGGTCTTGACCCTGCCTCCACTCCCCTCAAGGGTGGCCCCAAGTCTGCGTCCCCCAGCTGCTTCCTTCTCAGGCCTGCACTATCCCAGCCATCCGCAGGCACTGGCGTGACTGCGCGGACTGCGCGGCACGCTCCCTCTCTTCCATTCTTGTGCATTGGCCGCACTCCTCTGGGCAGAGACTTCGAGACATGGCGTCTGCGTTACAGTGGCTCTTCCCTCCAGCTTGTTCAGAGGTGAAGTCTTACTCCTGCAGACTCTAGACCCAAATTGCTGTGTGGCCTTTCAGGTTCTTAAAGCTCAATAGCCAGCTTAGGGCGAAATGATCAATACTCAGATGGAATGGCTGACCGTACAGGTACTTGTGGAAGTGCACCAAAGTCTTTCCTACCATCAATAACTCTCGCCGGGTTACGCAGCAGCTGTTAATTGCCTTGGACTACCTCTCGCTGTAGTAGGCTATCAACCGCTCGTGGTCGTCCTGAACTTGCGATATGACGCCTCCAATGCAATGGTCGCTGGCGTCGGTGTCCACAATGAAAGCGCCGCCTGGTTGTGGAAATCCCAAAGTGGGAGCACTCCACAGGGTCTTCTTCAGGTGCTGGAAAGCGTGTTCAGCGTCCTCCGTCCACACATAGGGTCGTTGTTCTCCTGTCAGGCGGGTAAGGGGGTTGGTGATGTTGGAGAATCCCTTTATGAAACGGCGGTACTGACTGCATAGCCCTAGGAAACTGGGCAGCTCTCCCTTATCCTTTGGCCGAGGCCAATCTCTCACAGCCTGGGTTTATTCCGGGTCTGTGGCCACTCCGGTCGCTAAGACTATGTGGCCCAAGTAGTTATATTCTTTGCGGAAAAGCTGGCACTTCTTCGCGTACAGCTTCAAGTTGGTTGCCTGCCAACTCTGTAACACCTTGCTCAGGCTGTCGAGATGGTCTACGAACGTCTTGCCCACGATAATGATGTCGTCCAAGTGTAGTAGGCATGTGTCATATGTCAATCCTCTCATTACTGATTTTATGAGGCGATGAAATGTGGCTTGTGCGTTGCAGAGGCAAAATGGCATAACTCCTAACTGCCAACGTCTTTGGCCTGTCGAAAATGCAGTATTTTCCTTGTCTCTTGGGTCTAGAGCCACCTGCCAATAACCGGACTTCAGGTCCAGGATCGAGAACTACTTTGCATCAGCTAGGGTGTCAAGGTGTCTTCAATCAGGAAAGCAGTCCTTTCAGGTGACAGCTTTCAGATTCCTGTAATCCACGCAGAAGTGTAGCTCACAGTTTCTCTTTGTCACCCAGACTACATGGGAACACCTAGGGCTCTCGGACTCTTAAATCATTGCCGCAGATTTCCTGTCCCCTATCACATCGCGTAACGCCGCTGGTGTTGCCCACGAAACGCATCTAGGTAGTTGCCCAATAGATCGGGTGTCTCCGTTGTTGATACGGTGAAGCACTTTTTCCGGGTGGCCGCAGTCTCTGTTATCTTGGCTGAAGTCGTGCTGGTATCGTCTCAGTACTTTTCGAAACTTCTTCAACTGTTCTGGGTTAGGCGGTCGGCTGCGCTCTCCAGTAAGCCTCCCAGCCGGGGTCCCAGGTGTTGCGTCGGCACCGGCTCTAGTGTCTTGTCGATTGCGGTTTCGCTAAACACGGGCTCGCACGTCCCGAGCTCCATTCTCACCTGGACGTCGTGATCGGTGTCTGCCAGGTTGAACTACCTCACTGGCACCTCCTCTTGTCACGGCAATAATGTCCAGGCTACGTAGAGTCCGTGCACATGTGTCTTCTGGTCCAGCATCACGTTCTTCGTTCGCTGTCCTTCCTGCAGCGCCGTCAGCACCACCTCCTTTCTCGCGGATACCACCACGTCTTCCGTCAAGATGACCCTGCAGATTCCCAGGCGTTCTTCCGGTTGCCAGCGTATCACCTCTTCTCCATTGAGCCGCAGGACCTTCCTGTCAAAGCCGACCGTCGTCTCGTGGCTCCTGAGGGCTTCCAGTCCCTGTATCACCCCCTCAGTCACCTTTGCGACGAACACCCACAGACGTACGGCACTCCGTCCCAAGGTCAACAACCGTAGGGCCTCCCCCACAGGAAAGGTGTCTCCCGATGCCGTATCTAACTGTTATGGTCGGCTCGGTTTTCTCGAAAGCAATCCATCGGGCACGTCCTGTCTCATGATGGTCACGGCTGGATCATCAGCTACGAGCGCCAAAGTGCTCCTCGCCACACCGGGCCTTATTCCATCTTGCGGCTGCTCTTCCTGGTGTCGGTCAGCTTTGCGGTCATCGTCGCGACCAAGTTGCTCTTTAGGCTTCCATCTTCTTTGTCAGTTCGGCATTCATGTCTTCTATCTTCTCGGTTATGTTGTCGTTCTCCCACTTTCTGACACCAATTGTGAGTTGTGGGCTCGTAGAATTGAGTACAATTTGCAGAAATTCTAAATGTTCTTTATCTCCATAGCAATGCACTTGCGGATTAAAGCAGAATTACTTTACATATACAATCACAGTCTACCAAGGTTAATGACCACACAAACAGCGTTCTGATTGCATCTGTTTAGAACATCAACTCTCTTGTTACAACTCCTGTTTTCTACTGTTCTTAAAAGTGTTTATTCCCTCTGTTTACATCTGACTGCTGGCGTGTCACAATCTCTTATATACCTCAATAATATCACTATATATTTCTGGAATAAACAAGAAATCGAACGTTCTGTCACTAGACTTAACCCGAATATTCCAGGCGGGAAACCTTATCTGGGCCGGCAGGTCTTTCATCTCGGGGCTGAATTTGTTTGTTCCGGATTACTCTTTATCTCCGTGCTGCCTATCAGTTCCTTTGTGTGCACAAGCCGGCCATCGCGATCGGGTTCACGACAATATTTTCTTAAGGAAGGCCCAAAATAATAGGCGTAGATGACGAGACCATGCGGGCTTTCAAAGCCTACACCCGATTTCTGAATTGTTTTACAGACAATCATAGCTGGTGCAGTTTTATAATGCAAGTGGGAGAAGCACGGTCTTTGTTCAGGCGTAAAATAAAGTAGGTTATAAGAATTATATTTGGGTGATATACTGACAGTTGGCGGGCGATAATCAGTATCTTAAATTGGTAAGTTATTTCCAGAGATAGTAAGTGCCGTAGAAGAACAAAGAAAGATATTTAACAGTTGATTTGTATTAAACAGTGACTGTAATTATGACTCCGCATAAAAACGTCCAAGATGAGAAGAGACTCTTGTCATTGCTTCCTATCTTTCGCTCCCCGACCTTAAAAACACAACTGAATGCGCAAAAGGAATTGAACCATCGACAGAGCTAGGACCATGGATTTGCCAAAATTCCTTCAGTCAAGCATAGCGCTGTAAAAGAAACCTGGACCACTGATCTTCCTGTAACACTTATATAGTTTAAAAATTCTGGGCAGAGACTTCGATACATGGTGTCTGCGTTACCGTGGCTCTTCCCTCTACGATGTTCAGAGGTGAAGTCGTATTCCTGCAGACTCTGGACCCAACATGCTGTCTAGCCTTTCAGATTCTTAAAGCTCAATAGCCAGGTTAGGGCGGAATGGTCAGTCCTCAGGTGGAATGACTGACCGTATAGGCACTTGTGTAGTGCTCCAAGGTCTTTACTACCGCCAATAAATCTCACCGGGTTACGCAGCAGCTGTTCTCTGCCTTGATTAGCGTCTTGTTGTAGTCGGCTGTCACCTGCTCGAGGCCGTCCTGAACTTGCGATAGGACGCCTCCAATGCAATGGTCGCTGGCGTCGGTGTCCACAATTAAAGCGCCGTCTGGTTGTGGAAATACCAAAATGGGAGCACTGCACAGGGTCTTCTTCAGGTGCTGGAAAGCGTGTTTAGCGTCCTCCGTCCACACATAGGGACGTTGTTCCTCTGTCAGTCGGGTAAGGGTTTTGGCGATGTTGGAGAACCCCTTTATGAAACGGCCATAATAACTGCATAGCCCCAGGAAGCTGGGCAAGCCCCGCTTATCCTTTCGCCGAGGCTAGTCTACGACAGCCCGGGTTTTCTCCGGGTCTGTGGCCACTCCGGTTGTTGAGAATATGTGGCTCAAGTAGTTAACCTCTTTGCGGAAGATCTAGCACTTCTTCGTGTTCAGCTTCAAGTTGGTTGCCTGCAGTCTATGTAACACCATGCTCAGGTTGTCGAGATGGTCTTCAAAAGCCTTGCCAGCGATTATGATGTCGTCCAAGTATAGAAGGCATGTGTCATATGTCAATCCTCTCATCACTGATTCTATGAGGCTGGTTGAAATGTTGCTGGTGCGTTGCAGAGGCAAACGGGTGAAACTGTGAACTGCCAAGGAATTGGCCTCTCAAAAATGTAGTCTTTTCCTTGTCTCTTGGGTCTAGAGCCACCTACCAGTAACTCGACTTCACGTCCAGGATAAAAACTACTGTGCATCAGCTGGGGATGCGTCCCCTTCAGCTACCGTGTTGCGCGCACTGCGGGACCTTACCACTCGTGGTATATCTGACGTTACTAGAGGAACCTTGGGCAGAACATCTGAGCCCCTCCTTCGGGAGTTGTTTGGATTGGGATGGTCTCGAGGGGGTATCGGGTATCGGGTACGTCTAGGGATGGGTTTGAGGGAAGCCATTAATTCTCCCGGGTACTAGCCTGCAAAGCTAGTAGAGCGTGTTTTAGATCGCCAGGCGGCCCCACCGAGGTCATATCGGTAGCCTTCGCCTTTGGTGTTGGCGCGCGTATGTGGCGTATCCACTTCCATTCCGTCTTGTGTCCTTGGACCAGATGGGGGGCTTGTTAGTCACCCAGGTCTTGCCGTGGAGCCCCACAGAGGACGCCGGGCGCCCTTTGGGGCAGCTCGGATAACTCCTCGGTTGAAGGAGGCCCGGGTCTTGTTCCTACGGGTTCAATACTAATGGGAGTAGGCCCTCCGCACTCACTGACTCACTGTGAATCAGCTAGGGAGTCCGGGGTGTCATCAGTCAGGGGTAAGGTAAAACAGTCTTTTCGGGTGACAGCGTTCGGCTTCCTGTAATCCACGCGGAAGCGTAGCTCACCGTTCCTCTTTGTCACCAAGACTACAGGGGAACACCAGGGGCTGTCGGACTCTTCTATCACTGCCCCAAATTTCATGTCTTCTGGCACATCCCGTACTGCCGCTGGTATTGACAACGAAACGCAACTAGGTGGTTGCCGAATAGACCGGTCCTCTCCGGTTTCGATGAGTGAAGCACTATGTCCGGGCGGCCGTAGTCACTGTTACCTTGGCTGAAGTCGTGAAGGTATCTTCTCAGCAATTGTCGAACCTTCTCCAGCTGTTCTGCGGTCAGTTGGTTGGCCGCCCTCTCCAGTAAGACTTTCAGCCGGGGTCCCAGGTGTTGCGTCAGCACCGGTTCTGGTGTCTTGTCGATTGCGGTTGCGCTGACCACGGGCTCGCACGTCCCCAGCTCCTTTCCCGCCTGGACGTCTTGATCAGTGTCTGCCAGGTTGAGTTGCCTCACTGGCGCCCCCTTTGGCACAACAATTATGTCCTAAATACGCAGAGTCCGTGCACAGGCGTCTTCTGGTCCAGAATCGGGTTCTTCGTTCGCTGTCCTTCCTGTAGCGCCGTTACCACCACCTCCTTCCTCGCGGGTACCACCACGTCTTCCTTCAAGATGACGCTGCAAATTCCCAGGAGTTCTTTTGGTTGCCGGCGTATCACCTCTTCTCCGTTGAACCGCAGGAGCTTTCTGCCATAGTCGACCGTCGCCTCGTGGCTTCTGAGGAATTCCAATCCCCGCATCACATCCTCAGCCACCTTCGCGACGAACACCCACAGACTTACAACACTCCGTCCCAAGGTGAACTTTCATAGGGCCTCCTTCTCCACAGGGAACGTGTCTTCCGATGCCGTTTCTAACTGGTATGGTCAGCTCGGTTTTCTCGAAGGCAAACCATCGGCCCCGTCCTGTCTCATGATGGTCACAGTAGGCTGGGTGTCTACGAGTACGTGGCACGGCTTCCCTCTCACCCAACCGTCCGCGATGAGGCTGTCACCCATCCGTCAGCTGACGGCGCGTAGTGCCACTGGAGGAGATGGTGTGGTCGGCGCCGACGTGCTCCTCGCCACAATGGGCCTTACTCGTTCTTCTGGCTGCTCTTCCTGGTGTCAGTCGTCTTCGCGGTCATCGTAGCGGCCAAGTGGCTATTTACGACTTCCATCTTTGTAGTTATATCGGCCTTCATTTCTTCCATATTCTCGGTGATGTTGTCGTTGTCCCAGTTCCTGACACCAATTGTGAGTTGTGGGATCAAAGATTTGGGTCCTATTTGCAGAAATTCTAAATGTTCTTTATTTCCGTAGAAATACACTTGCAAATTAAAGCAGAATTACGTTGCGTACAGAATCACAGTCTACCAAGATTAATGACCACACAAACAGCGTTCTGATTACATCTGTTTACAACATCAACTCTTTTGTTACAACTCCTGTTTACTACTGTCCTTACAACTGTTTACTCCCTATATTTACGTCTGACTACTGGCGTGTCACAATCTCTTATATACCACAGTGATATCACTAGATATTTCTGGAATAAACAAGAAATCGAATATTCTGTCACTAAACGAAACCCGAATTTTCCAGACGGGAAACCTTATCTCGGCCGGCAGGTCTTTTATCTCCGGACTGTCTTTGGTTGTTCCGGTATCCTCTTTATCTCCCAGCTGCCTATCAGTTCCTTTTTGTGCACAAGCCGGCTATCGCGATCGGGTTCTCGACAATATTTTCTTAACGAAGGCCCAAACTGAGAAGCGTAGAGGATGAGACCATTCGGGTTTTGTAAGCCGACGCCCGATTTCCGAATTGTTTTAAAGACAACCATAGCTGGGGGACCTTTATAAAGGAAGTAGCAGAAGCACAGGAGTAAAATAAAGTAGCCTATAAGAATTATATTTGGGTGATATACTGACAGTTGGCGAGCGACAATGAATTTTTTAAATTGGTAAATTATTTCCAGAGAGTAAGTGCGGTAGAAGAACAAAGAAAGAAATTTAACAGTCGATTTTTATTAAGCAGTGACTAATTATGACTACGCATAAAATCGTCCAAGATGAGAAGAGACTCTTCTCATTGCTTCCCATCTTTTGCTCCCCGAACTACTAAACACAACTGAATACACAAAAGGATTTGAACCATCGACGGAGCAAGGACCAAGCATTTTCCAAAGTTCCTTCAGTCAAACATATCGCTGTAAAAGAAACCTGGACCACTGATCTTCCTGTAACACTTATCTAGTTTAAAAGATCTGTAATAAGAGTTCCGTTAAATGTTTGCTGTTTTTTAGGACTAGATTTTTCAATATTTCTTAATTGCTCTGCTCTAAAGGCATCCAGAAAGCTACCAGCATAGCATTGCATAACAGTGTTTGAGGCTTAGAAGTCTAAATTAATTGTTAAATTAAAAGCACTAATATGCGCATTTTATACGCATTATAACAATCGGTATTAAGTCTACAATTCCCAATCAGGAACAACATTCCCATAGTTGCCCTCGCCCATATTTCAGGATACCAGTGAGGCGGTTCTTGCCCGTAAAGAACCGGTTCCAGCTCTCCATTTGCTCAGTACCTCATATTTTAGAATAAGTGATGTGAAGGCTAAGGATATGACGAATATTTTGAAGAGGTCGAGATTTTGATTAAGGTTGTCTCTTATCTTCACCAGGGAGTGGGTGCGTCCTGCCATGGTATGGATCCCTGATAAAGAAGCCACCTCGACTGTGTCACTAAAAGTTTATTCTTATCCATAGTTCTAATCCACTCACCACCTGGGAAGTCGCTACTAGTGGACTGCTTTTTATTGTAGCCCTATTTTCGATGGCTGTGCATCACAGCTTTTAGTACTCACTACTCCCATGTGCCTAGCTAACTTAGCCAAAATTTTGTTTTCTCTTTTGTGTAGCACATCCGAAGTTTCATAAATAGCTACGCAGCTCGCAAACTTGGTGCCAATATTCGCCTAACGATAGTTTCTCATCCAAGTCCCTCGAGTCCTATCCTTTTTCCATCTGTGACTATGTTCGTTAAATTCAAGTATTTCTAGCTGTGGTATATATTATGTCATTATTATATACTTGATTTCTAATTAATAATTAAATGTTCTTGAATGACCATTATATACAAATATTAGTCACGTGATTCCAAATGGCAGGGACAGCTTCAACTGGAGACCTGTGTTTTAAATCCACCGCACATAGCGTCGCAGCATGCGTTCTCCTGTGTTTGTCTATCCAGAATGTCTAAAAATTAGAGGAAATACTTTGGGAGCTGATACAAACTATTTTAAACACCTTTTATATAAGGAAATTTTCTTGCTGCGATGGTTTATGCGCTAGACGAGTTAATGTCAAAGCAAGTGTTGGAACATATGTTGCAGAGTATTGAAGATAATCCTCCAGCTGATACACGCGCCATCACTGTACAATTGCATTTAATCGTAGCACCGGGGAACAATTATGCAGGAAATATTGTCGCACCCTTTTCATCCTGAAAAGGTCTACGCAATGAGACCTGAAAAACATCCTCAGCGACAGCAACTTTGTCAGTAGTATCTGAACAAAATTGGGAACGATGTACTGTTTGGATCCAATGTCATGTTTGCAGATGAAATAGTTTCCACATATGAGCTATTATTTAATTGTTGAAATTAACATTTTCGGGATTTCGGAAAACCCTATGCTACATTTCAGATGTCACAGCAACTGAGATTTGGTGTTAGTGTGTGGGTCGGTATAGTGGATAACTCAAATGTTACAATTACTTATTATTTCTACAACAGGTTTTGCCTGATCTAATGGAAACAATTCCCTTTCCTATCGGACAGGACGTGCGGTTTCAACATGGTGGTTAACCAGACCTACATCAGCACTTTGGTGATGAAGTAGGTCGTCACCCTGCGGTTACTTACGGCAATCAGTGGATAGGCACGGGTTGACCCATTGCCTGGCTGGCCGTTCCACTGCCCTTACTCCACTTGACTTTTTTGTGGGGCACATCAGGACTAGTGTGTGAAACACCTGTTGCATCTGCGCAGCTGGCGAAATCCGAGAAATGGCGGATGTCTTTGGGGGAATATGGCGCACCAATGCACTCTTTGTGTCAATCGCAAGGAAGTGCGTTCCAACATTTGCTTTCACATGAACTCGTCTAGCGCTTAAACGTTGCACCGCAGCCTAAAGCTTTCCTTAACAAAAAGGATTTAAAATAATGTCATTTATCAGTTACCGAAGTTTTTCGGTCCAATTTTGGGACAACGTGGAAAACACAGGGAAAACTGTTAAGTGCAGAAACATAAAGCGATGGAAGGGAAAAAACAGGTAAATGGCTCGAGTTACTCCAGAAAGGAAGCAGAAGGAAGCACGGAGCTACAAATTGCATTGTCAACTTAAATAGCTACCATTTAACAGGGTATATGTGTAGTACGCTAAATATATCAGAGACGCTCCTTTAACATGAAAGGCACAAAAGAAATCATGTGAACGTGGGTTTTAAAATCGTCTAGTTTGAGAGTTGCTTGTTTAAGGATTTTCCCCTTAGTTGGCAGCAAAAATAATTAATTGAATTAAATCGTCTTCGCTTGATTGCTTGATTTTTTGTTGCAAAGCAACGATTCAGTCACTAATTCATTGACAAAGTTGGCCTTATTTCCTTTTTTGTATGTGGCTGGTAGAACACAGAAGGCAGTAGAAATTGTATGCTGTAAGTCAACAGGGTTGTGAAGGCAAGTGAGTCAGATAGACAAAACATTACTGCAAAGGAAGACTTTAGTCACGTGAAGCACTGGAGAATCTTACATAAAAATGTCCTGTATCTTACCGCCTTCACCAGTGCAGGGATTGCATGTGGCTGACTTTCAGTTAAGAAGAACATTCTGCCATCGAATGTTACAGAAATTGCGTACCTGAAATGTTAGACACAAATAAAATTGCACTTTGTACATAGGCCACATTTTACAAGACACACTAATGTACTTCTACGGAATGAACTCCGCGGATTCCGCTTCCCCTATAACTAGGACGATTCAGCAGGTAAAATAAATACCGTCTAACATGGTGCCTAAAGTGAATTTGCCAAAACACGTAAAATGTAAAACCTTTAAAAGTGAGAAATTTCACCATTATGTATCTAGCGCTAGTGCTCCTAGTTCAAGAATGTTGGTTGTTTTTTCTTATGCTTACCTTTAGATACTGTTTGATTTGTTTCATGTCTTGCTGAAGCTAATCCTATCCATCTAATTTTGCTAAAGGGGAGTCTGAATTTGTTTGTGGTCTTAATGTGGAATATAGAATAGGATATTTTGCTATAATTTTTAAAAGAATACTCAGTAGGTCTGATAAAATTAATTCTTAATTACAGCTATTATTTTGTGACTTTTTGGGTTCGTAGAATTCAATGGCCGCGTTGCAGAAATTAAAAATCTCCTTTATTTCCGAAGAAATACACTGTTCAGTTCCCACGTAACAACATTACATCACTTAATAACGCAATCTTCCAAGGTCGATGACAATAACAAACCGTGACAGCTAATTGCTTTAGCTCTCGTTACAACAACACTGTTGTTACACAACTAAATCTGCATACTCTCTCTTGTTTACAACTGTCTCATCACTAGCCATGGTTTCATTTTATACACCCTTTCATGATTACCGGACTGTACTGTCATTAACTAGATGTTACTGGAGAACAAGGCATCTAATGACGTAATCCAAATGTTCTATCACATTCTAGAAGCGTAACTTAATCTATGCCGTCGAGGCCTTTACCTCAGTTATCTTGTTTGCCCGCGCTTTTTTGCAATAGCCGCGCTATCATTAGCTGCTTAGCAAAAGCCATTACTACCATGAAACTTTATCCGCGGACTGTTTTCTTATTTGTGCCGAAAGATTTATGCCTGTTGTCGTGACACTGCTCCCTCCTCAAGGCTGGTCGTTCCCAAAAGCTCCATCTTAGCGGACCAGACGATCCAGGTGTACAACTAACATCTTCCGTCGCGGCACCTTCTGGATGCGGTAGACCACGTCGTTAATCCTCTGCACCACCCGGTACGGTCATTGCCATGGTTGCTGGAGCTTCGGGCATCGTCCCTTGGTAAGGGTAGAGCTGTACAACAAGACCAAGTCACCTTACTGGAACCCTTGGCTGTTGGCTTGCCTGTCGGATCCGGTCTTCAGGCGGTCGCTAGCCTTCTGGATCTTCTGACGAGCCATTTCATGCATGTCGTAGAGATGGTCCACCAGGTTCTCAACATGCTCTGTTGCAGGCTGTTTTGTGTCCGGTGGGGGGGGCTTCCAAAAACCAGATCACCAGAAAGGTGTAAATCTCGGCCGAACATTAAACTGGCTGGCGTCATCCCAGTGGTGTCTTCCGTTGTCGAGGGATAGTCCAGTAAGAACAGTTTCACCTGGCCACGACCTTCCTCAGCTGTTCTTCTAAGATCTTGGTGTATCTCTCGACCATGCCGTCCGACTGTGGATGAGGGGGTGTGGTGCGGTTCTTGTCTGGGAGCCGCGACTCGCAGCGCACACATGACATTTACGGCCCCATCTCTCAGCGTCTGCTCGGAGCTTCAGCCAGCAGTAGCGATGTCGGTGTTTGTTCATCGTTCGGTATCCCAGGTGTCCCAGGTGTCCCAGGTGTCCTCTTGAAGTACCGGCGTCCACTTCCTCCAAGACTTCCGGGACCTTACTACGTGGAGGGACCAACTGCTTCATCCGCGTCTTCCCATCAGGTGATTCTCATACCATGAACAGAACGCCTTCTCTTGTCTTCAATGAATCCCAATGGGCCCAGTACGGCTTGTAGGTGCCGCTCCTCAGTGCGATGTCCACCCAGATTGGTCTTGTCCCTGCCTCCACTTCTCTCAAGAGTGGCCCCAAGTCTGCGTCCAACAGCTTCTCCCTCCTCAGGCCTGCGCTATCCCAGCCATCCGCAGTCACTGCTGTGAATACATGGACTGCTGCGGCACGCTCCTTCTCTTCCACCCTTGTGCATTGGCTGCACTCACCTGGGCAGAGTCTTCGATACATTGTGACTGCGTTACCGTGGCTCTTCCCTCTACGATGTTCAGAGGTGAAGTCGTACTCCTGCAGACTCTGGACCCAACATGCTGTCTGGCCTTTCAGATTTTTAAAGCTCAATAGCCAGGTTAGTGCGGAATGGTCAGTTCTCAGGTGGAATGGCTGACCGTAGAGGTACCTTTGGAACTGCTCCAAGGTCTTTACTACCGCCAGGAACTCTCGCTGGGTTACGCAGCAGCTGTTCCCTGCCTTGGATAGCGTCTTGATGTAGTAGCCTATCACCTGCTCGTGGCCGTCCTGAACTTGCGATAGGACGCCTCCAGTGCAACGGTCGCTGGTGTCGGTGTCCACAATGAAACTGCCGTCTGGTTGTGTAAATACCAAAATGTCAGCACTGCATAGGGTTCTCTTCAGGTGCTGGAAAGCATGTTTAGCGCCCTCCGTCCACAAATAGGGACGTTGTTCCTCTGTCAGTAGGGTAAGGGTTTTGGCGATGTTGGAGAATCTCTTTATGAAACGGCGATAACTGCATAGCCCCAGGAAACTGGGCAATTCTCGCCTATCCTTTCGCCGAGGCTAATTTCTCAAAACCTGGGTTCTCTCCGGGTCAGTGGCCACTCCGGTTGGTGAGAATATGTGGCCTAAGCACTCAACGTCTTTGCGGAAGAGCTGGCAGTTCTTCGCGTTCAGCTTCAAGTTGGCTGCCTGCAGTCTCTCTAATACCACGCTCAGGTTGTCGAGATGGTCTTCGAACGTCTTGCCGGCGATAATGATCTCGTCCAAGTATAGAAGGCATGTGTCATATGTCAATCCTCTCATTACTGATTCTTTGAGGCGTTTAAATTTTGCTGGTGCTTTGCAGAAACAAAAGGACGTAACTGTGAACTGCCAAAGCCCTTGGCCTCTCGAACATGTAGTCTTTTCCTTGTCTCTTGGGTCTAGAGCTACCTACCAGTAACCCGACTTCACATCTAGGATAAAAACCACTGTGCATCAGCTGGGGATCCGTCCCCTTCTGCTGCCGTGGTGCAGGCGCTGTGGACCCTTAGCAATAGTAGTACATCTGACGTTATTAGAGACGAACCTCGGGCCGAGCACCTGAGCCCCTCAATCGGGTGTTGTTCCGTTTTGGATGGTCTCGAGGTGGCAGTGGTTCCCGATACTCCTGGGAATCGGGTACGTCTAAGGACGGGGTTGAGGGAAGCCTTTATTTCTCCCGGGTACTAGCCTGAAAAGCTAGTAAAAGTTGTGTTAGATCGCCAGACGGTCCCACCGAGGTCATATCGGTAGCCTTCACCTTTGGTGCTGGCGCGCGTAAGTGGCGTATCCACTTCCATTGCGTCTTGTGTCCTTGGACCAGATGGGGGGGGCTTGTTAGTAACCCAGGTCTTGCCCTAAGTAAAGCCCCACGGAGTACGCCGGGCGCCCTTTGGGGCAGCTCGGATAACTCCCTGGTTGAAGGAGGCCCGGATGTTGTTCCTACGGGATCAAGACTAAAGGGCGTAGACCCTCTGGTCTCACTGACTCACTGTGAATCAGCTAGGGAGTCCGGGGTATCGTCAATCAGGGGTAAGGTAAAACAGTCTAACTGGGTGACAACGTTCAGCTTCCTGTAATCCACGCAGAAGCGTAGCTCACAGTTCCTCCTTGTCACTAAGACTACAGGGGAACAACAGGGGCTGTCGGACTCTTCTATCACTGCCCCAAATTCCTTGTCCTCTAGCGCATCCCGTACCACCGCTGGTATTGCCAAGGAAACGCACCTAGGTGGTTGCCTAATATACCGGCCGTCTCCGGTGTCGTTGCGGTGAAGCACAATGTCCGGGCGGCCGTAGTCACTGTTACCTCGGACGAAATCGTGATGTTACCGTCTCAGCAATTGTCGAAACTTCTCCAGCTGATCTGCGGGCAGTTGGTCGGCCGCCCACTCCAGTAAGACTTTCAGCCGGGGTCCCAGGTGTTGCGTCGGCAGCGGCTCTTGTGTCTTGTCGATTGCGGTTACGCTGACCACGGGCTCGCACGTCCCCAGCTCCTTTTCCGCCTGGACGTCGTATTCAGTATCTACCAGGTTGAGTTGCCTAACTGGCACACCCTCTCGGCACGGCAATGATGTCCTGGCTACGCAGAGTCCGTGCACAGGCGTCTTCTGGTCCAGAATCATGTGCTTCGTTCGCTGTCCTTCCTGTAGCGCCGTCACCACCACCTCCTTTCTCGCGGGTACCACCACGTCTTCCTTCAAGATGACGCTGGAAATTCCAAGGCGTTCTTCTGTTTACCGGAGCATCACCTCTTCTCCAGTGAGCCGCAGGACTTTTTTGCTAAAGTCGACCGTCGCCTCGTTGCTCGTGAGGAATTCCAATCCCAGTATCACCTCCTCAGCCACCTTCGCGACGAACACCCACAAACGTACGGCACTCCGTCCCAAGGTGAACTTCCATAGGGCCTCCTTCTCCAAAGGCAAGGTGGCCTCCGATGCCGTCTCTAACTGATATGGTCAGCTCGGTTTTCTCGTAGGCAAAACATTGGCCCCGTCCTGTCTCATGATGTTCACAGCTGGCTCGGTGTCTACGAGTACGTGACACGACTTCCCTGTCATCAACCGTCCGCGATGAGGCTGTCACCCATCTGTGAGCTGACGGCACGCAGTGCCACTGGAGGAGATGCTGAAGTCGGCGCCGACGTGCTCCTCGCCACACCGGGCCTTACTCTTTCTTCTGGCTGCTCTTCCTGGTGTCAGTCATCTTCGCGGTAATTGTCGCGGCCAAGTGGCTATTTAAGACTTCCGTCTTCGTTGTCAGTTCGGCCTTCATTTCTTCCATCTTCTCGGTGATGTTCTCGTTGTCCCACTTCCTGACACCAATTGTGAGTTGTGGGCTCAAAGAATTGAGTCCAATTTGCAGAAATCCTAAATGTTCTTTATTTCCATAGAAATACACCCGCAGATTAAAACAGAATTACGTTGCATACACAATAACAGTCTACCAAGGTTAATGACCACACAAACAGCGTTCTGGTTACATCTGTTTACAACCTCAACTCTTTTGTTACAACTCCTGTTTACTACTGTCCTTACAACTCTCTACTCCCTCTGTTTACGTCTGACTGCTGGCGTGTCACAATCTCTTATATACCACAGTGATATCACTAGATATTTCTGGAATAAACAAGAAATCGAATAATCTGTCACTAGACGAAAGCCGAATTTTCCAGACGGGAAACCTATCTGTGCCAGTAGGTCTTTTATTTCGGGACTGTCTTTGGTTGTTCCGGTATCCTCTTTATCTCCCAGCAGCCTTTCAGTTCCTTTTGGTGCACAAGCCGGCTATCGTGATCGGGTTCGCGACAGTATTTTATTAACGAAGGCCCAAACTGAGAAGCGTAGAGGAGGAGACCATTCGGGATTTGAAAGCCGACTCCCGATTTCCGCATTGTTTTAAAGACAACCATAGCTGGGGCACTTTTATAATGAAAGTGGCAGAAGCACAGGCGTAAAATAAAGTAGGTTATAAGATTTATATTTGGGTGATATACTGACAGTTGGCGAGCGGTAATCAATTTGTGAACTTGGTAAAGTATTTCCAGAGATAGTAAGTGAGGTAGAAGAACAAAGAAAGAAATTTAACAGTTGATTTGTATTAAACAGTGCCTGTAATTATGACTACGCATAAAATCGTCCAAAATGAGAAGGGACTCTTTTCATTCCTTCCTATCTTTCGCTCCCCGACCTACTAAGCACAACTGAATACACAAAAGGAATTGAACCATCGATGGATCTAGGACCAAGGATTTGCCAAAGTTCCTTCAGTCAAACATAGCGCTGTAAAGGAAACCTGGACCACTGATTTTCCTGTAACACTTATCTAGTTTAAAAAGTCTGCAATAAGAGTTCCGTTAAATGTTTGTTGTTTTAAACACTGTATTTTTCAATATTTCTTAATTTCTCTGCTCTAAAGGCACCCAGAAAGCTACCGTCATAACATTGCATAAAAGTGAAAAGGGTCCTAGAGGTCCAAATAAATTGTTAAACAAAAGAATTTTACGCGCACATTATACACATGTTAATAATTGTTATTAAGTCGACAATTCCCAATCAGGAACAACATTTACAGCGCTTCCCTGGCCCATATTTGAGGATGACAGTGAGACGGTTCGGCCTCGTAAAGAACCTGTTCGAACTAACACGGTGCTCAGTACCCCATATTTCAGAATAAATGCTGTGAGGACTAAGGATAGGACGAATATTTAGAAGAGGTCGAGGTTTTCATTAAGGCTGTCCCTCATCTTCACCAGGGAGTGGGTGCGTCCTGCCATGGTATGGATCCCTGATAAAGAAGCCACCTCGGCTGTGTCACTAAAAGTTTATTCTTATCCGTAGTTCTATTCCACTCAGCACCTGGGAAATCGCTCCTTGTGGACCCCTGGCTGATAAAAATTTATTCGTGCACGAGTCTTGCAATGTTTGTAATCTAAAGGCCGATGCGTACTCATACAAGAGGATAGAAACGTACTGAGTTTTAGAATTTTGATATACGCAGGCTCTACAACGATGCGTAATTAATCGGCTATGTCGTGAAGTAGTCGCGACGCATTATTATACGTTATATGCTTACGTATGCAGCCACAATGAGGAAACGTAGAAATGCTTGTAAGTAGCGAGAGATAGTGTGCCCTGTAGCAGTACGCGTGTTACCTCTGTTGAGTATTGAGATACAGTGATCTTCTCTAAAAATCATATTTCGCCCATTTCCTAAATTTCTCCTACTTCTGCTGAATTTCGAGTATTAGGGAAATTATGTGATAATTTTCACATCGCCGAAAACATATTTTCTACACTTTTTTATATTGTAGGCCTACTTTTGATGGCTGCGCATCACAGGTTTTAGTACTTACTACCCCCTAGGGCTAATTAATTTATGCCCTAGTACACCAGCCAAAACTTAGCCAATATTTTGTCTTCTCTTTTGCGTGGCACATCCGAAGTTTCATGAATAACAACGCACCTCGCAAAAAAGGCGCCAAGATTCGCCTAACGATAGTTTCTCATCCAAGTCCCTCTCTACATAATAGAGAGAAGGTAGAGTTGCCACACGTTTCTAGTACCAGATGGAGTCCTACATCCTTTTTCCACCGGTGACTATGTTCGTTAAATTCAAGTATTTCTAGCTATGGTATATACTACGTCATTATTATGTGCTTAATTTCTAACTACTAATTGAATGTTCCAGAATGACTATTATATACTATTATTGTATATTTAATATCAAATTATGCATATTAGTCTAGTGATTCCAGATGGTAAGGACAGTTTCAACTGGAGACTTGTGTTTCAAATCCACCGCAGAGCGACGCAGCATGGGTCCTTGTGTGTTTTGTGTATACAGTGTCCAAAATTAGAAGAAATACTTTGGGAGCTTATAGATAATACTATTTTAAACGCCATTTTTGTAAGGAAATTTTCTTTCTGCGATGGTTTAAGCACTTGACGAGTTAATGTCAAAGAAAGTGTTGGAACACATGACAATTGCAATTAACCCAAAGAGTGCATCAGCGTGCCATTTTCTCCTTGGACAGAGGAGCAGAAAGGCAAGGATGGTTACAACCTGTCCGGACTTCTGATAACCACGAAGATATGTTGCAGATTATTCAGAATAATCCTCCAGCTAGTACTTGTACCATCACTGTACAATTGCATCTAAATGGTAGCACTGGGGGAAGAATTCTGCAGGAATTATTGTCGCACCCTTTCCATCTTGAAAAGGTCTACTCAATGGGGACTGAAGACCATCCTCTGCGACAGCAACTTTATCAGTGGTTTCTGAACAAAATTGAAAACGATGTACTGTTTGGATCCAATGTCATGTTTGCAGATGAAATAGTTTCAACATATGAGCAGTTATTTACAAGCTGCAATTAACATTTTTGGGCCTCCAGAAAAACCTATGCTCCATTTCAGATGTCATATCAACTGAGATTTGCAATTAATGTATGGGCTGGTATAGTGGATAACTTAATAGGACCCCACATTTTGCTGGCCCGACTCAAATCTTACAATTAGTTATTATTTTTGCAACAGGTTTTGCCTGATCTAATGGAAACAATTCCCTTCATATCGGACAGGACATGTGGTTTCAACATGGCGGTTAACCAGACCTACATCAGCACTTTGGTGATGAAGTAGGTCGTCACCCTGCGGTTACATACGGCAATCAGTGGATAGGCACGGGTTGACCCATTGCCTGGCTGGCCGTTCCACTGACCTTACTCTACTTGACTTGTTTTTGTGGGGCACATGAGGACTAGTGTATGAAACACCTGTTGAATCTGTGGAGGACCTAGTATCACGAATAACCTGCGCAGCTGGCGAAATCTGAAAATGGCGGTTGTCTTTGCGGGAATATGGCGCACCAATGCACTCTTTGTGTCAATCGCAAGGAAGTACGTTCCAACATTTGCTTTCACATGAACTCGTCTAGCGCTTAAACGTAGGATCGCAGCCTAAAGCTTTCCTTATCAAAAAGTATTTAAACTAATGTCATTTATCAGTTACCGAAGTTATTCGGTCAAATTTTGGGACAACCTGGAAAATACAAGAAAAACAGTAAAGTGCAGAAACATAAAGCGGTGGAACAAGGGAAAAAGCAGGTAAATGGCTCGAGTTACTCCAGAAAGGAAGGAGAAGGAAGCACGGAGCTACAAATTGCATTATCAACTTAAATAGCTACAATTTACCAGGGTATATGTTTAGTACACTAAATACATCGGAGATGCTCTTTCAACATGAAAGGCACAAAAGAAATCATGTGAACGCGGGTTTTAAATTCGCCTAGTTTGAGACCTACTTGTTAAAGGTTTTTCCCCCTAGTTGACAGCAAAAATATCTAATTGAATTAAATCGTCTTCGCTTGATTGTTTGATTTTTTGTTGCATAGCAAAGATTCAATGACTAATTCAATTGTAAAGTTGGCCTTATTTCCTTTTTGTATGTGACTGGTAGAACACAGAAGGCAGTAGAAAATGTATTCTCTAAGTCAACAGAAGATATGAAGTAAACACGTGACCTTGCGTACCGAAATGCATAGCGAACATGTGAGTTTTATGCGGATATTCACAGCATCGGATAGCCACATTGTTCACGAACATTCTTATCATCGCTTGACAGGGAGTGACTCATTTAAGAGCAGAGTTGTGAAGGACCAACAGAGAGCCGTGTTATTCGGGTTGTGAAGGCAAGCGAATCAGATAGTACAAACATTGCTGTAAAGGAAGACATTAGTCACGTGAAGCACTGGAGAATCTTACATAAAAATGTCCTGTATCTTACCGCCTTCACCAGTGCAGGGATTACATGTGGCTGACTTTCAGTTAAGAAGAACATTCTGCCATCGAATGTTACAGAAATTGCGTACCTGAAATGCTAGACACACATAAAATTGCACTTTGTATATAGGCCACTTTTTAGAAGACACAAAAGCGTACTACGTAATGAGCTCCGCGGATTCCGATTCCTGTACAACGAGGAAGATGAAGCACGTAAAATTATTACCGCCTTACATGGTGCCTAAAGTAAATATACCAAAACACGTAAATTGTAAAACCTTTAAAAGTGAGAAATTTCACCATTATGTATCTAGCGCTAGTGCTCCTAGTTCAAGAATTTTGGATGTTTTTTCTTATGCTTACCTTTAGGCAATGTGTGATCAAAACATCCGATTTTGCTGAAGGGGAGTCTGAATTTGTTTCTGGTCTTAATGTTAAGTATGGAATAGGATATTTTGCTATAATTTTTAAGAGAACACTCAGTAGCTCTGATATAATTAATTCTTTATTTACAACTATTATATTGTGACTTTGTGGGTTCGTGGATTTCAAAGTCCAGGTTGCAGGAATTAAAAATTGCTCTCTATTTCCGTAGAAACACACTTTGGTCAGCCCTTACAGTAGCAGAATTACCTAACATACACAAAGAAAATTTTCAAGGTCGTCGACAACAAACAAAAGAGTTCACTTTCAAAACACAGCTGTATGCGCACGATTACCAAGTTCCGATTACGACTAACTCAACTGGCGAGTCGCGGCTTCCTTTTTATACCTCTACTCATTGTTCCAGAAATTTGTGTAGTGTTCTCTATCAAACAGGAAACCGAACCTTCCAGTCAGCTATCTGTCTTTGTCTTTATCTGTTTCGGCAAGCCGTTATCTCCGCGCTACACTGTCTGTCTCTTTGTGGGCGCCGGCCGCAACAATACTGGCGACAATATAATAAGTGCTCGATAGGGAATATTAATATATTTATCATATTTTTTACTCCTGGATGCCTATTGCACAATGTATTTTTAAGGCTGGTTCACAAGAGCTGATGTAAGTAAGGTGAAGTAACAGCACAAAGTTAAAATTGCTGTAGCATGGTGTGAGGGTTTAGATTTAAAGGGAGATTTTACCGATTCTTCGGAATGAGAAAATAGCTTTTCAGATTCTAACTCTCGCGTTATTTTTCCAGGTCGACTATTCACAGTGGAAATTATTTATGACGGCTGTGACAGGGAACAACCTCTGGAACTCTCTCGCAAGCTGGGTAAATAAAATTAGAAGCAAGTCTAGGTAATGTATATTTTATCCATTAATCTATCACACTCCATTGTCCAGCTGTAACACCCAGCTTCTGGTTTATGATATTACGGATTCAAACCCGGAGGAGGGTGATGGATATCTTTTAGGCGTGAAAATCCTTATGGCCTGTAGCGGAACCTTCAGCCCTATAAGGAGGCTTCTGAAGAAAATTAAGCTGTCTTCCGTGCGCAATATAAAAGAGTTAACGATGGTCTATTAATGAAGCTCTATTTTATAGTTTTCCCCATAGATCCATTGAGCGTTCATCCATCTATAAGAAAGATCGTCTGTAGCTTGTGTATATGCTACTCAAAACTAGCTATTACATCAAAAGCAACAGTAAAGAAAAACGGTAGAAAATAACAAAGAACACAAATAAGCAGGTGTAATAAAAGCTGTTAATAAAGGCATGAAGCTTGATACCGCAAGATGAATCTGAAATAGTAATGGGTCTGCAGTTAGGTATTATATTACCGAGTTTTCATTGGTTGACTTCTATTGTATTGGTTCAGTGGGAAGCAGGTAAAAAAAAAAACGCTGGTTGCTTGGAAACAAATATGACGTCACAACGCGAAAAATTGAATTTCCACTTTGGCATTGATATGACCCTTTGATAGGTATTCCCGTTCTCGTTAACGGGGCATTGAATGTCATTTTGCTTTCCGTCCTCCTTTTCGGTCTGAAGTTTTTGTGAACTAGCCTTAATTTCTTCCTAATCACCTGCGACGTTTGATATGAAGTACATTCAAAAGAGCGTTTGTTATTCTTTTCTTCCTTTTAAAGGAGGTCACCAGGACACGAAAAGGAGTGAAACATTCATTTGGTTGGCGCTATATGCATTTAGTTGACTATCTACAATCATTTAAACAATGTGTATCAAGATTTTAAGGAATGCATACATTAGAATACTAAGTAACCTAATGAAATACTCAAATTACTTCCATATACTGTTTTGGTTGTCTCTTTGTTGTATGGTGTCGTGATATTTTAGTTAAGTTAACTTTGAATAACTATGTGGAAAATAAACGACGACCCCAAGCAATGTAATATTTAATAGGGGGGTAATTAAAATGTGGTATAAGTAGCAATGATTAATTGTTTAGTAGCATCTTATTAGTCAAATGCAGTTTTACGTAATAGGAGTAGAATAATCTGATGAAAATCCTATCCTGTATTAAATGCACATCCTGGGTGATGAACATAGCTAGGAAGTTCGTACCAATTTGCTTGAGCAGTGCAAGAGCGGCCAGGCATGGCTATATCACGCAGCGCTACTAGCAAGGGCAAGATCCGTCGTAGAATGCAACTAATTACTGCAACTTGTATCCTAAACTAATACATACTACATATTTAGAACATGCTTTATACCGAGTGGCCGAAACAATCAAATGTAGTTATGCAGTTGTAGACAGCTTTGTAGCTCACATGAAAAAAATAGTTTTGAAGGCATCTTACAGGATTTCAAAGTTGAGAGAGTTAGCACCAGACACATCGTTACCATAACGGCCAGTTGTCACCAGATGGGTAACTTGGCTAGAGGCTCTAATCTAATATGCCGAACATTATGACAATGTTGTTTCGGTATTAGCCAATTTAGAAACAGATGGCAATTCTAGCATACAAACTGCCAAACGTCTAATAACAAACACTTTCGTAGAAATATATTATTGATTGCACATTTGTTCAAAGAGTTACCCACAGCTATCACATTGTTAAAGCCCAGAGGTAAGAAGCTGACTGACTCTTAGCGGCATGTAGAACTGTCAAAACGGATTTACCAAACCTCGAGCATTCTACCTGAAATAAAGATGGAAATGGAAAGTGTAATTGTAAAGAATGCAGGGTTCGGTGCGATTTATCGCATACGAGATGCACCTTTGGATCCCAACAAAAGCTATGATACTGATAATACATTTCAAATATGTCCCGAACAAATCATGTGAGGTCAAAGCAACACTTTCGCAGTATAAATGTTGTTTGGCGGGACGTAGAATGAGTTTTTCATTCGAAAGGCTTCAGAGGTACATCATTGTTTTAGTACTACTGTCGCAGATGAGTAAATATGTAATAAAATTCTTGCTTTGGTATTTTGTCTTGTAAGAATCTCCAGATATTTAAGAAATTAATTTTATTATTCGGATATTATTTTACGTTGGATCAGGAAATATTTTTTTTTTTATCCAGATTTATGAACCCTATTTTACACAGTGGTATATTAGGGTTATAGTTGATACACAAAAATACACAATTTTAACAAAAATATTTTAAATACTAGAAGTAAGAAAATATGTTATAATATGAGGCATATTAATTTAAACTATTTCAGACGTTTAAACACGGAGTTTATAAACATCATGAAGTACTTATACTGTTGTGGCTTCATTAGCAAAGATGTGAGCGGAGCAGAAAATTCAGTTCCTAGACAGTCTAACTTGAATATTAATTCTTGTCTTTCTCTCCAGAAAATGGGACAACAGAAAAGGAGATGAACTACAGTTTGAAACTCTTCACCACGCATGCACTTGAGGTTAGATGTTAAGTGAAAACGTGATAAGTATTCGCCAAATTTACCATGTCCACTTAAAAATTGTGTCAAAACAAAATTTGGTACAAGAGTTTCATATTTTCCTCTGTCATATACACCAGGGAAAAATAATGTTTTTGTTAAACTTCCATTTGGAGTTGTTAGCCATTGTGGGTTCCATTCTTCAAGAATATGTTGATGTATTATTCTCCTTACAGTAGAAATAGGACATAAAGAGTATGTCACAGGAAGATTGGATTCTGCAGCCTTCTTAGCCAAGCAATCAGCTCTCTCGTTACCTAAAATTCCACTGTGTCCTTTAACCCATCCCATGCAAATATGTCCTAGATGATTTTGAAGCAAGGTTCCGATTTCATGTGCTAATGAATTTAAGTTGTATTTATCATTAATAGCGAGTAGAGCTGATTGTGAATCACTAGGAATACGGACACTGTTCCCATTAACAGTACACCATTTTATAGCTTCTTTAATTGCTAAGATCTCCGACTGGAATACAGAACATTCAGGTGACAATTTAAACATGGAATGAGTTAGTTCCGTTTGGTTTTCATAAACACCAAAAGTACATCCTACTGCAGATACATTATCTTCAAATTGGTAACGCGAACCATCTGTATATATGTAATAATCATGAAAATTACAAAGTTCCTTTAAACAGGTTACAAAACTTGATGGGTGTCCTGCTGTGGTAGATGCTACGGGATTTGTAGTTTTAAGTGAGACAGATAAGACGCACATTCATGTTCATGTCTTAAATTCATAATAGTTGCTCTTGATAAACCAGTGAGAGCCAAAGGTTCGATGTTAGCTATAATCTGAGCTGCATCAGTGGAGATTGTACGATATCCTCGAATTACGCGAAGGAGGAGTCCCCTTTGAATTTGTGCAAGTTTTTTAACTGCCCATTTTTTATTAAAAACATCCTGGAATGCAGATAAACCATACAAAATTAGGGGCACTACAGCACCTTGATATATAATTTTAAGAATACTAGAATTCAGAGCCTCGGTTGGTCTTGTTGTTGTTGCGAGCGCACCAAGGAGCTTGCTGGCTCTTTCAGCAATGTAATCAAAGTGTGATCGAAATGTTAATTTACAATCCAGTATAACGCCAAGGTATTTTACCGTAGATATCACCTTCAAGTTGACGTTATTCATGGTAAGAGTAATGGGCTCCATTTTTCTTCTTCTGGTGACAATCATCGCCAATGTTTTGTAGGGATTAAACATAAGTTTATTTTTAATTCCCCATGAGTGTATTATTTTAAGTGCTTAATTAGTTCTTTCTTCAAGGATTTTAGCGTCATTTGATTTAACAAGTAGTAAAGCATCATCTGCATAAGCAAAAATACTACAATCTGACGGCAGTTGTTTCTGTAACAGATCATCATACAGTATAATCCAAAAACCTGGACTACATGCAGATCCTTGGGGGCAGCCGCGTGTAACTTTCTTTGTGATGGTTTCTCCACTTACAGTAAGCAAGGATTTACGATCTCTAAAATAATTCACGATTAAATTGTAAATATTTTTTGGGCATTTTTTAGTTTTCAATTGATGTAAAATCTTGGGCCACCAAGCATGATCAAAAGCACCAGTTACATCTAAAGAGACTAAAACTCCAGATTGTTTATTTAGGTATACATTTTTCATCCAGTCTACCACCTTATATATTGCCATTTCAGTTGATTTTTGAGCCATGAAACCAAACTGAAGGTCACTAATTGAGCCATGTTTTAGTAAATGATACATTACAGGATCAATTACAAGTTTTTCTAGGCATTTGCCTAGCAGAGGTAGCAGGCTTATAGGTCTGTAAGCAGCAGCAAACTTTTTATTATTTACATGAGTTTTGGGTATAATTTTCACAACTGAAATTTTCCACTGATTTGGGAACACGCCTAATTCTAGACATTTATTTTAAATGTTACTTATGAGAGTTGGATGTACATAATGCACATGTTTGATTATATTGGCACTAAAAGCATCATGTCCTGGAGCTTTACGGTCATTTTGTTTTAATATTATTCGTTCCACCTCAGGATAAGTAAAAGGAAAGTCATCCGATGTATCAGGTTCAGTTTCCACCTCATGTCGGATCCTCCTTTGGTGGTCATCATCTTCAGTATCATCTGGGAAAAATTTGCTTGCTAATAGATTTGTAGTTTCTATTGCATTAGCAGTGTACCCGTTTTCAGTTTGCAACGTTGTTAAAGTATTATTTAAGCTTTTTGAATTCCGTGTATATTTATACACAATGCCCCATGGATTGACTTGTTCTGTACAGAATATTTTCCAGCTGGTGAATTTTGCATTTAAGATCATTTTTTATATTCAGCTCTTAGCATAATGTAAGTCTTTTCATATTTTATTTGCAGTAGCTCGCATTTAGCACGTTTGAATCTTCGTTGACTCGCCAACACTCGTTTCCTCATTATTGTAAGCTCAGAGTTCCACCATTGGTTTTTACAGCGTTTTGTTGTTATTTTTGGGAGATGCGAATCACAGATGAATGAAATACACTTGGTTAACTTATCGATGAAGTCATTCAAGAGTGTGGGGTTGTTCACTTTTTTCAAGTCATCTAACATAGGGTCAATATTTTTCTTAACTGCAAGATGAAAATGTGACCAAAGCACATTATTAGTTCTATATAAACGTGTTAAAGAGTTATTGTTGAAATTAGTGTTGACAGTATGATTAAAATTAAGTTTTATCGTAATAAGGCTATGGTCTGAGAGGGTATTATCATCTATATCCCATGAAGTAACATATGGTAGCATAAGCGAATTACACATACTGATATCAACAAAGCTTGTAGAATTTCCTCTTCGAAAAGTTGGAGTATATCCTTCATTTAGAATGTACAGATTGTTTACACTACAAAAGTCATTCACTGCTCTTCCACGGGAATCAGTAAACGGGCTATTCCAAGCAGTGTGCTTCGAATTAAAGTCTCCCGCAATGATTAGCGGATTCCCTTGTACAGTATTACATATTTGAGTCAGTAAGTTAAGACCATTTTCTATATCCTTGTCAGGGTCACAGTATATCGAACACACATATATATATTCATTCCACCAATATCGATATTAACTAGCACACAATCGAAAGAACAAAGTTGGCTTAATTTTATAATATTTTGATATTCAGTAATGATGCCAGCACGTATTTTTCGGCTATTGTTGTCAGTTGTAAAAGTTGGTAAATTAAATCCCGTTATTTTGTTTTCTTTTGTATTGGGTTCTTGTACACAAAGAACTTTAATAATTGAGTTGTTTGTGGAAAAATCTGTGCTGGAGCAGTGATTAGAGACAGTTATTAGCTCTTCAGTGGGTAGTATTGATTTGTGTAAATTATATTGGTATATGTGGAGTTCAGCCATAATTTGTTTTCGATCTTATTATTTCCAAAATCTTTTTATAGCCTGGGCAGTCAAAAGAGCTAGCAGGATGGTTAGTATCAGATGCAGTAAAATTAGTTTTCTTATTTAACATTTTATTATTGAAGTTTTTACAATTAATGCATTCAATGTGGGTTTTAGGACATGCTTTAGTATCATGTTCTTCTGCGCAATAAGAACAGCTTTTAAGTGACTGGATCAGGAGATATTACCACCCGCGTTATAACTGCTTGGGTGCCGCCACAATGTGCCCATTTAAATAATGAAGTCAGCCAGAGATAAACTATATAAGAACTTGTAAGTTGTACATAAAGATGTAAATAGGTGTGCCTTTACGAACGTCTCATGGGACATTTTTGTTCTCTGGGCGACCGGTTTCAATGCCCCTCCGCCGTGCGCTTTCCTCTATGACATCTTTGGATGCCCGAAGAAGGTCTGTCGCAACCTGTATAGGGAACGGTGGGCGATACGAACTTCCTAGCCCTGTTGGTAGCGTTTAACTCCCACGTTTACTACATGTGGCACGCAGGTAGTGACACTGATGATGATACATGAAATGAAGATGGAGCACAGGTGCAATTAGAAGGCGGGCGAAACCGGAGCACCCGGAGGAAGCCCACCCCAACGCCGTTATTTCTACCACAAATCTCACATACCTGGGATCACAACCGGGTGGCTTTAGTGAGTGTCGAGTGGTTTTACCACTCGGCCACGGCGCGGCCGGTGGTGGTGTAGATGAGGCTGGTTGTGCTGTAGGTATATGTGTCACTCGTTATCGGCTGATCCTCGGCACGTTTTTGGAGTGAGTATTATTAAATAGGTCAGGCAAAATTCTCTGTGTAGTACTGGTAGAGGTAAAATTTGCTACACAAAATCTTCTCTGAAGTATTGGCAAAAGTACAAAGTAATATGCCATTATAAAGTAGTATCTACTCTTACTTCAACTATGGTGTTATCCCATAAGACCTGGCGTTTCTATTTTCTTTTTCTTTTCCTTCTTTATTTTCAGGTGAAAGTTTTGTGTAAAATAAAATTTATTGGTGATATGTTTTATGCTATCCATGGAGACCTATATGCTCCACAAAATAACGAGCTTTTTCTTTACATGCATAAATACAGTTTGTTATTTTCAAATAAAAATCAGGTGTGCCAGGTTCACCACAAAGAGCAGGTACTCCACAGAAGCTTCTGTGGCTTTGGTACATCGATTAAACGCTATAAGTAAGCGTCAAAAAAGTTTTTTGACTATCGTAGGGTTAAATACCATCTATAGTTTTAAATGCACAGTTAAGCCTGGAAGTTAAGGCCGTGCCGTGGCTGAGTGGTTAGACCACTCGACTCTCACCTAGGCTTCCCGGGTTCGATCGCAGGCGACCGCAAATTAAGATTTGTGGTGAACAACACGGCGCTGGGGCGGGTTTTCTCTGGGATATCATTCCACTGGTTCTCTATCCTCATCTTATGTATCATCAATGTCACCGCCGTATGAGTAATAGCGGACATTAAACACTACACCTTTTTTTCCCCTAGAAGTTAAGAAGTATCCTTCAACCCTCATCATGAAATGCTTAAAATAAACGTAGAAACTGGTCTAATGTTCAAAAGCTAGCAAGTGTTTTACACCGACAATACTAAGGCATCGCTAGCTTTGGCACAACTTGAGAGGTAAAGTACCATATTATAATTTAGTGAGTTGCATTATACCGAACAAAATGCTACTCAAGAGGTTATTATTTTTATTTTATTCAAAATCCCTCCAAATGATTGCATGCGGGAGATATCCTTTTTGTTCAATAAAACCACTACAAATTCTACGTTGTATGAGAATGAGAAGCCTCCGAGCAGTACCTTCTGTGATAACAGGAGAGGATTTCTCGGAACATAAGCTCTAAGCTAGACGCATTGAAGGGCATGTTTATTAGTGTACAGACTAAACAGCCAATTTGAAGTGGCAGTAATTAAAGCGATTCAGAGTGCGGTACTTGAGCGCACTGAATATGTCGAATGTAGTTTCCTCTCTTACTAACGCACCACGGCTGATAACTAATTCTCTCTCTTATTTATTTATTCATTCATGGACGCCCTATAACTGCTGTGGTTTTCAGCGTAACATTCCATCGCTTAATTTTACTCAAATACCTCTTTATCAGCCTGAAGTTCTTTTATCTGCCGTAAATCTATGACGGAAAAACACCTATTTCACTTCGCTTTCGAAGAAAGCCACGCTAAGTGCTTTTATGTCCGAAGAAGTTCATCAATCTGCGCCACTGAGTTTGAACCCGGAACCTAGGAAGCTAGAGGCTAGTATGTTAACTTTAGACCATGGAGGACGGTAAATAATGCTCCATTCAAAAGTATTAGAAAGAAAAAAGAAACAAACGAACAATGAGTGAAATGGAGAGGGAAAGAGAGAAGCAAAAAGGAAAAAAGAACCAATGAAGTAAAGAAAAAGAGGAACAAAGAAAGAGAGAAACACAGAAAGAAAAAATGAAGGAAAGTAGGAAAGAAAGCAAGAAAGAGAGAAAGACAGAAGGAAAGAGAGAAAGACAGAAAGATAGAGAGAAAGAAACAAACCAACACAGTCAACATTTTGACAACATAATTTTAAAAACAAAGCTCCAGTTATGATAAAATTTCATCTTCTTTACTTTTTTTAAGTCATTAACTACAATTGGTGGGGAAGTAAAACAAATATCTCAACTCAACAGTATTAATATGTTTTAAATTTCATAATCAGAGCAAGAATTTTTATCGAGCAAATCAAAGAGATAGTCAGTGTCAAAAAGTATTACATGGCGAATCACAGTGGACATGAAAGCTGAAAGGTAAGGAAAAACCTGGAACCATGTTAAGAATTTAACAAAAATGTTGAGATCGCTGATATGCTACTGCAGTTAAAGACGATGATAATTGGGTTTAAGGGCGCACGACGGTGTGGCAAAGACTAAAATAGAACTTAGACCATAAAAATATTAAAACGGTCAAAATACCAAAATTGCTTTGGTCTAAATTTTAAATTTGACATCTAAAAGCAACCCTAAGACTTTGCCCACCGCCATCTCGTCATCCGTGAGTATCTCCGCCAAGCTGGTCGGCAGCTGGAGAGACCTGCGGAGACGTGTTAGACTAAAAGAATCTCAAAAGACGTGTCGTACCGGCAGTTCGGCACCGCACAGTGGGCAAACTGGGGCCGGGGTGCGGTTAAATAAAATGGTGTGGGTAAAATAGCAAAGCCCAATGCGCAACCGAGCCAAAATAATTTCCTCCCGCCGCAATAAGCGACAGGAGCTCGTCTAGTTGATCGGAAGTTCCTTCGACGTTCGAAGCTTGTTGCCACGCAGAGCAGACCACTCATCGCGCCAGCACGAGAGCGGCGCTTTTCGGATAACAAGACCCAACATGGAGGGCGACCTGGATACGCTGTACAAGGGGCTGGTGGTTGTACAGCTCACGAAGACTCTGTAGTGCGGTAACGGAATCACTAAGGTATGCTACTATAGCTCTAAGCGGACTAACCACTCTCACTAACACCCTTAGCACTCGTGGTACCTCTGACGTTACTAGAGAAACCTCGGGCCGAAAATTCGTGCCCCTCCCTGAGTGGGAGTTGTTCGGATTGGGTTGGACTTGAGGGGGCATTGTGTTCCCGAATTCTTCAACGAGGTTTAAACTCTGTGTTCGTCCATCTCCTTGGCTGTAAGGATGCTCAACTCTGCGGTAGTCAGCCAGTCCTGCTTGCTCTGGAACATAACGTGTACATTACTTAGATTCCAGCTAACTAGAGCTTCACAGCACTGCCGTTGTGCGCCCCACCGGTCATACTGTCGCATGGGCGTATATGGCAAAAGTCAGTGTACAGGAGACCCATTGCCCGCCTCAGTAGCGTAGATGGCAGCGTGCCTGCGTCACGTTCAAGAGGTTCCGAGTTACTGGATAAGGCTTTTTCCCGGGGTTTTCCCTTGTCCTTCAAGACGAATGTCAGGTAACTGTAAGCTCATGAATCCTGGACTCATTTGAGCATCATTTCACTCAATTCATTCACCGTCCAATATGACTTAACGTTGGAGGACGTAAATTAGGCGTATCTCCAAACCGGAAATGTGAGAATGGTATCTTAAATCTGTTGGTGATATGTTATCGAGACTAGAAAAATGGGTTATTCTGCTACTAGATGAATATATATATATATATATATATATATATATATATATATATATATATCATGGAAGACCACAGAAAGGATGGGCAGACCAATTTGGAACCGGAACGAGTTAAACAACCCAAAGCCGTGAGGTAGAAGAAGAAGAATAATCTCTCTCTCTCTGTCTGTGTGTGTGTGTGTGTGGTGTGTGTGGTGTGTGTGTGGTGTGTGTGTGGTGTGTGTGTGGTGTGTGTGGTATGTGGTGTGTGTGGTATGTGGTGTGTGTGTGTTTGTGTGTGTGTGCGTGCGTGTGCGTGCGCGTGCGTGCGTGCGTGGGTGCGTGCGTGCGTGCGTGCGTGGGTGTGTGTGCGTGCGTGCGTGCGTGGGTGTGTGTGCGTGCGTGCGTGCGTGCGTGTGTGTGTGTTTTTCATTAGGTAATAAATTACAGGTGTGGAAAAATTACTGGTTTTGCCGAAAATGGTGACCATCGCACTAAGGTTGACAGAGTTCTCGTGTATTTAATATCTACTGTATTTTCTAGCTTCGAGCGTGCTGTTTCTCTTCATCCTGTAAACACAATATCAGCTTCTGAAATATTCGTAGGGTTGTGGAAATGATTGTAAAGAGCTGCTTCAAAGTACTGTGTGTCATTTCAGATAATAACAAAGTAAATTAGAACATATTTTCCATTTTAAGGAATCTAAAACTGATTTTGACCGTGAAATTGCTTGAAATTGATCATGATGTACAAGACTGTCCACTTGCTGAAAAATGCTTGGCAAAATCAAAAGAGTACAAATAAGATATTTTCATTCTCCCATTTTGAAGCTTCCAGTAAAACATCCAGTACAAATCCAAGAAAAATGTGGAATTCAATCATATGAGGACTGCATTCAAGAATGAGACTGAGAGCATTGTAGAAAAAGGCTAAAAATTAAACTACGACACTTTATATTACACTAATATTGAATTACAAGTATCCCTTGCTTTAAATGTTTACCACGAAAGCACTAGAATATGAATGGCTTTTCTCGGATTTAACGGAACAGCTGATTTTCTTCGTCTTATATGAAAATGATGCTCCACTGTAAATACAGAGAATATTATTTGTGGTGCACGCAGAAATAATGAATTCGGATATCCATGTGATTCCATGAAAGAAACGAGATTGCAGTTACTTAAAAATTTCACCATCTGGGTAAAATAATGGATGAAAGTTGTTGAGCAGCTTAAATTGATACTACTAATAAATGACAGCGGCAAAGTTTTCATACAGAGCACAAAATGCCTTATAAATATTGTTGGATTCTCTCTATCTCTGTACTTTAAATGTGAAATATGTGCTGTGTGGAAAATTTCAAACTGTTAATTAAGAGAAAAGGTTTAGCATGGACAGGCAATTTAGTGGGGGAAATTACAATATAGGTGTGAATCAAACCATTGAGGCATAAAAATCGAGCAAAATAAAAACGTGTTCGGAATAAAATCCGCGCCATATTGTATGCTGACTCTGGACCTGGATTTAATTAATGGCACTAATGAAAAATGAATTTCAATAAAGAGGAAGTAGACTACAATACTACGGATGTAGGTTGATTCACAGATATTGTGGTATGGTACAAGAAATTAAAAAAATCAGACCTTTTATATGTTTGTGGTTTTACAACATTTGAAACTGCCACACAAATAAGTGTGAACATTGCACAGATGTAATTAAAACGGAAACCGTCGGCGATGAATACTTTGAAGGTATCAATAGACAGGATGGTTGTTCCCAACTGCATTCGTTATAAGTGTGAGGGAAATAACATTTAGGGTAATGCGTGTACTTGTATCTAAACGGTCTATAAAGAATAAGGCGTACAACATGCATTGTACTGTAAACTGACAGTGAAAAAGTGAGTGAAAACGGAGAATTCAGTCATAACAAAAACATGTCTCTCTGCGAATTTGACATGAGTAAAATTACACACAAAATTGTGCGTGTACTGTGTACTAATTTGTTAAGAAACTATAAGAAGTTCGGAATTTATTATCAATGCAGAAGACAGACACATCAAGAAAACCTAAAGCTCTGCAATAAAATTCACAACGTACCTGGGTAGATGTTATAATACTATTACAGTAACCTAAAACTCATTGTGAAGCGAGCTATCACGATGGACTCAACGCTTTGGTCTTTCTAAGTTACTACCCTTCCCGCCTGCACAGAGTCCGCCGTGCCGGAGGACATCTATTCTGTACACGCTGCAGCAGTAGTAATTTGGAGCCTGCGGCAATTCCCCAGACTTCACACGCTTAAAGCATTATAGGGAGCAGAGCCTAATAAAGGGGTAGCTTCAAGGGAATGGGTATTACGGAGTCCAACTTCGGGTAAAACGAGGCCGAGGCCCCATATACCCGATGCCAAAAATTCCCGAGAATAAGGCCCTTATCCAGTTTCACTCTCAAGTACTTATGAGAATTTTCCCATCTTATCCCTCGCCTAGAGTAAGTAGGTTAATGAGAGGAATTTGGCGGCAAAGCAGCGCTTTGTAAATAGGATGGCTTGGCTTTTCTCCGGGTTTATGGCCACCCACCAAAGCCTGCACCATTCTTAGAGAAGGTGGAGGGGTCTCTGAATGGGATTGAATGTTCTGCTTGGGTGCTTTTTTGTAGAATACAACAACAAGTCATCAGTATATTGAGCTATGTTCAAGTGCGATTCATTAGGAAGGTCAGCCTCATATGCGTTAAAAAGCGTAGGGTACAGAACAGAACTTTCAGGGACCTTTTCCATAATAGACCTTCCTGTAGATAACCTTCTAGCCACTGGGACAGTCTAAGAACGATGTTTCAGAAATAAATGAGGTTAGTGGCATGTGTCGGTATCTCCAAGTGGGTGAGTTTATGGAGGCCTTCGTTCCAGGTAGTACAGAAGGCCTTCCCGAAATCCAGAGATACAGCCACGTGTATGTCCTCTCCTGGAAACTTAGGACAGCAGCCTCCAGCATGTGCAGTAACTGTTGGGAAGTCAAGTGCCCATGACGAAAACCAAACTGGTGAGGCGGTATGTTTTTTTTTTTTTTTTTTTTTTTTTGCGTTTCCGATCTCTTTTAGCGACTTTCCAAACGTCACCATTTTCGAGTTTCATACGACACATCGTCTCCTTCGAAGCTTACAGTCTAAGCTCAGGGCGCAAACTACCTCGAAGTGCTCGATTATGGTGCGTGCGGTGTCGCTGGTAAAGTCTACGTACCGCCTAAGAGTGACGGATCAAGAGAAGTGTTCCAAACGAAGCACTTCCGGAATTAAGAAGGGCTAAGTTATGAATACTGAGTTTGCGGACAGTTCGCGTTACGATAGAGGTGAAGGATGAGATTGCAGTCTGGAAGGAAGGGATGTCAGTGGTGTTGTGCTTGGACAGGAAGCAATAATTCAGACAGACACTAACGCAGTCTCAGTCAAGGTTTAGGTTTTGTACCGGGACGTCATAGCCGGCAACTTGACTGTTTACTTAAGATAAGTAATTGGCTGCATTCATTGAAGTAAGGATAGATGATATGGGAAATGTAGACTATCGCGAGGTCGTCATAGACCTCGCGGGTAATAAGTGGGTTACCAGCGTCCCTCTACTTCATGTAGAGGGTACGCATCTACCATGTGAATGACGTCAGTGCCTATTCTAGCCATCCGTGGGCCACTATGCCAACGCTGATGCTTGGCATTGAGGTCTTCGGCTACAATGCCATTGTGATGCAGGACAAAGTTGGAGAGATAGTCGTTTATTCCGAAATGCCTCCGAAATGCGTCTCGCTGGTCCCCCACACAACTCTCGTTCCAGAATCGAATCTGAACTAGATCATAGACCTAGTTCGTTCCGTCATTCTTGACCGGCTGGATGACAGTGGTCACCATCCGCGCTACAGGGTCTGGATTAAAAACGAGGCTGTCCAGCAGTTCAAAGGGACCCTTGCTATGGTTTTGCAGCAGTTGCTGTAAACACACCATCCGGTCTGATTCCTGAGTGGCAGTAGGAGAAGGGTTATTTGGAGAAGGAGTAGTGGTTTTTATACAGATGACAGAAGGTTAGGAGCATCGGCATTCCGGCCCGCCACAGGCGGGCAGCCTGGGGAGTACAAGGACCACTCGAAACCTCAGAGTCTGAGTCCAGCTATCTAGAAACACAACGGATCTCACTACGGAGGGTGCTTTGGGTGAGGATGGAGCAGTGTTCTTATAGTGGGCGTATGTGTAGTTAGCCTTGATATCACAGGCTCACTTGAAGGTTTACGTGCCACCATGGCAAATGGTGGAGCACGGCGAGCAGTCGGCTGCTGACATGCTGATGCAGCAGTGGAGGTCGCCCGTTCAGGTTGAGTGTGTTCACGAATTGGAGGATACCTGGAGGAGATGACAGCCTTCCTAGTATGGCAGCTTCCATAGCATACTATGTGCTCACCCTTGCATTTGGCACAAGTGGGTACCATCGGAACTTAAGCAACGGATATTGCGGTGGCAGTAATGGCTGGAGTGGTTAAATCCCAGACAGCAGAAACATTATGGGGGCCCGCCAGAGCCCTTGGCTGAGTCAATGGTGACCCTGAGGTAACAGGTGACGGTGACACCATCTATCTTAGCCCCCGAAACGCTGGCCCGCTTCTCCACAACTAGGAACAGGGGAAGGGATGCATTAGTAGTCAGGCCACCCGTTCTTGCATACATGGAAAATGAAACTTTTGTTGTTAGAGTTTAGAAATAGTACGTTTAGTTCCTATGAATTTATTTCTCTTTATATATATATATATATATATATATATATATATATATATATATATATATATATATATATATATATATTTATGTCAGTTTTCTATGTTAAGAAACTCATAATATTAAAACTTTTTATAATTTAGTATGTTGTTCTGATCAAGCCGGTTAGAGAGCATATGTGGAGTAGAGCACCACAACCGCATTAATAGTGTCACCCAAATATCGGAAGGCACGACCAACTGTCAGCTGAGTGGGGGACAGGAGGCATTCAGGCCACACATACCCATTTATATCGTGTCACTAACTGAGGGTATGGTTAGGTAAGTGTCACTGGTCGCTGGCCGCCTCTTTCTTCTCACCCTGACGTCTGAAACATTCGGGATACTTCATCTAACCTGGAACCTTCTAGAAGGATCAGTTGGTCTTATATAAGCGACGCGCCGGGCTGGAGGAGAGTTCAGTTCTTGGCGAGCAGCCGTGAGGAGCGCAGTAATATTGAACGGACTGGAAGACTGTGTAATGTATCAGAGGAGTTGTACGTAATTGTGAATGTGGAGTGAACCTGTGACAGACAAATTGGTGAGTTGTAATTATGTGCGCTACGTAATTCTATGTAATTGGCAAGTGTTCCAACTGTAATTCGGGGAACTAAAGAACATTTTGAGTTTGTGCAATTGGACTTTCAATTTCACGAACGCACAAAGTCACAACTGGTGTCATGAAGTGGGATAATAGCCATGGAATCGGCATTGGAAAAGATTTTGGAGAAGAGAGATGGAAATGAAGACCGAACTGACCTCGGAAATGGAGTCGGCGAAGGACAACTTCGCTGCAAAAACAGAAGCGGCAAATAACAGCCTGTCCGCAAAGCTGGAGACCACAAATAACAACTTGGCAGTAGAACTGAAAGAAGTGAAGGCCGAATTAAACACAGAAATGAGAGCAGCGAACAACAGTCTGGCCACGGAAATGAAAGTGGCGAACTAGGCTCTCACCGCCAAATTTGAGGAGCATTTGGCCGGCGTGAGGGATGACGTGACGGAGCTGGGCAGGCGGATGGGCCAAATGGACGAGCGCGTCGAAGACCTCGCGAACCGCTTCAATGACCTAGAGGAAAAGGCCAACAATGACTCCAAGTCCTTGAACGCCATGGTGGAGGGAAAGGCCGACGGCAACACCAAGTCCATGAATGCCATGGTACAAGACATCGTCGGCAGTCCTCTCATCACTGACTCCATGAGGTGTTGAAAGGTAGCTTGTACGTTGCAGAGGCCAAAGGGCATAACTGTAAACTGCCAAAGCCCTTGGCATATCGAGAATGCGGTCTTCTCCTTGTCTCTCGGGTCTAGATCTACATGCCAGTAGCCCGACTTCAAGACCAGGGTCGAGAACTACTGCGCACCAGCAAGCGTGTTTCAGGGTGTCGTCAGTCCGAGTAAGGGGAAACAGTCCTTCCTGGTGACAGCGTTCAGCTTCCTTTAGTCCACACAGAAGCGTAGCTCGCCGTTCTTCTTCGACACTAAGAATACAGGGGAACTCCAATTTGTGTCAGACACCTCAAACACTCCCCTGGATCTCATGTCCTCCAGCATATCGCTTACTGCCGCTTGTTCTGCCAGTGGAACTCGTCTAGTTGGTTACTGAATAGGCCGGGTGTCCCTGGTGTCGAAGCAGTGTCGCACTCGGTCCATGCAGCCGTAGCTATTACCTTGGCTGAAGAGGTGTTGCTATCGTCAGCAGTTGTCGGACCTTTTCGAGCTGTTCTGTGGTCACGTGGTCGGCCGCCCTCTCCATTTAGCCCTCCAGCCGGGGCCCCAGGTGTTCCTTTGGCACCGGCTCCTGGATCTGATCGACTGGTGCTACGTTGATCACGAGCTCGCACGTCTCCAAATCCGTCCCAGACTGCATGTCGTCATCGGTGTCCGTTGGGTTGAACAGCGTCACCGGTACCTCCGTTTGGCACAGCAACAATGACTTGGCTATACAAAGTGCGTGCACAGGCTTCTTCTGCTCCATCATCATGTTCTTCGTCGTGCCGTGACCACCATCTCGCTTCTCGCGGGGACAACTACGGCTTCCCTCAAGATGGGACACATTCCAACGCATTCTTCAGGGTGCCGGTGTATCACCTCTTCTCCATTGAGCGCAGAACCTTTCTGCCGAAGTCGACCGTCACCTCATGGGTCCCGAGGGCATTAAGTCCTAATTTCGCCTTCTCAGCCAACTCTGCGACGTACACCCAAAGACGCACTGCATTCTGTCCCAATGCCAACTACAGCATGGCCTCCCTTTCTAAAGGCAAGGTGTCGCCCCATGCCTTAACTAGCTGGTATGGTCGGCTCGGTTTTCTCGACGGCGATCCCCTGGTCACGTCAGGTCTGATGATGGATACGGCTGCCCCGGTGTCCACAAGCAAGCGACATGGTCTTCCCTTCACCCAACCGTCCGCGATGAGGCCGCCATCCATTAGTTGGCTGTATCATTCGAGGGAATGATGGTAACGGTGACGTTGTGTCCCGCGGCACGCCGACCCTTACTCGTTTCTCCGACTTCTCTTCCTGGTGTGGGCAGTCTCTCTCCAGATGTCCCGGCTGGCCACACCGCCAACAGATGTCATTAGGTCTTCGCCGGTGGACCTTGGCTAGTCTTCGCTCTTCAGTGTAGCGGATACACCTTGCCTTCGAAGTTAGGGTAGACGTCAACTTGGCTGCCTCCATCCTCATTGTGGTCGTTAGCGCCTCGTGGATGGTCTTGTAATCACCGAGCATTGGGCGCTGACGTATCTCGGCATCTCGAATCCCGTAAACGAAGTTGCAGGCGGCTTCTCGGGATACAAATTCAGATGGTAGGTCGAACAAGGCTTTGCTGACCAGCTGTTGGATTGTGTGTGTATTTATTTAATTATTTATTTAATTACTTCTTTAATTCTTTATTTCATTAAATAAATTACGTGCGGAAATGTGTCGCGTCCCGGCGTGTCAGCCTTCAGATCCTTTAATCTTCTGCCGACGATTTCCTCTAGCATGGCGTTCAGGTACGTAGACTTTTTGTCGGCCTTTCTCTCTAGGTTGTTAACGCGGTTCGCCAGGTCTTCGATGTCTTCCATCATAGCGTCAGGGACTTGGTGTTGCTCTCGGGCTTTCCCTCTAAATTGTTAAGGCGCTGGTCCAATTACCCTTCCGCTTGCCGAGCTCCGCGACGTGATCCCTCACGCCGCCCAACTGCTGTTCATTTTTTATAGCGAGGGCCTTGGTCGTCACCTTTATTTCGGTTGTCTACATTTTCGTTGACAGTTTGTAATTTGCCGCTTCCGTCATTTGCTGTTCTCATGTCTTTCAGCTCTTCTAGAATCTTTTCCAATGCAGCTTCCGTCGTCGTATTCCATTCCTGAATCCAATTGTGACTTTGTGGGTTCGTAAAATTAAAAGCCTAGTTTGCAGAAGCTCAAAATGCTTTTTATTTCCGTAGAAAGACACCTTGTACAGCCCTGCCAACAGCAGAATACACAAACGCAACCTTCAAGGTCGCCACATGTCTACACACCTGCACACTCAATTCACAACTGTCAGTTCTCCACTAGCCCCGACTGACTAGCCACGGCTTTTTTATACTTCTAGCATTCTTTCCAGAAACTTGTCGACGCTTCACGGCCTTTCACGAGGCAGCGAGAGAAGGAGAGAACTATCCCGACTATCTCTATCTCTTTCTCTCTTGGCAAGGGTTCAGCATTCTTGCGCGCGTGGGCGTGGCTTGGGCACTATCTGTCTCCTTCTCTTCCCGCTTCTCTCTCTGGGCGTTCGACTACGCAGCAGCAAAACAATGCCTGGGGACAATATAATAAAGCAAATATTAGCGAAGTAAAATAAATAATTAATCTAAACCGTAGCGCAACAGCCGTTACCGAACTAAGGCCAACCGCTGGGGCACTGCTTTGGACACCACAGGCGTCATCCATCCTGGTTCTCTATCGGATCCAAAGCTACGGTTCCTCAGGCCCGCCTTAATGGTGTCGAGGAACAAGAATCCCCTTAACACCACGATCTTGATACAACTAGTGAAGCTAAAGAAGAAGAAGAAGAAGAAGAAGAAGAAGAAGAAGAAGAAGAAGAAGAAGAAGAAGAAGAAGAAGAAATAGCGGAACACTGTCAATATAAATCGCAGTTTGAAAGATGCTGCATTTAAATGCAATAGTTTATCAGACTCTTCGTTTTTTTGACTTAACTTGGCTCACGCAGGCGCTCGGACCTTTCTCTAGAATATTGTACTTAAAAAAAGTCTATAATCCAGTTTATAATTGAGATTGACTTCGCAACTAAGATGCTAACAGCAGTTAAGCGAAACCACCACCTATCACGTGATCTACCTCATGTCAGGAATATATTTTATGTCTCTTTTTGGAAGTTAGATATGAATCGATTCCTACTGGATGGAAGCGAAGTAACAGCAAACTCTACGCCCGTCTCGGTAGCGTAGATGGTAGCATGTCTGCCTCACGTTCAGGAGGTCCCGAGTTCGAATCTCGGTTAGGATGAGTTACCTGGATAAAGCTTTTTCCGGTGGTTTTCCTTATCCTGAAAGATAAGGAAAAGACCTGTTCAGCGTCCCAGTCCCTCCCGGTTTTCACGAGCAGGCGCCACTACTTCTTGGTCCCTCAGTTACCTAACGAGCCTGAGTGCATCCCGGACCAGATTTCTCAGCGGGAGAAATTACCCACGTCGATACCGGGAATCGAACCCAGGTCTCACATCGTGGACGAATAAATAAAGGCAATTAATTATCTCCATAGCTTAAAGTCATTGCATCATATAACAACTGTGACTTCTAGTCAACAGCTACGCAACGTAAATTTTATTTTGTGGTCATTAGCCATGATTCACGTAAACGTAACGTCTATTAGTAAATATTTGTTTGTTAATGAAACTGTCAATTGACAACGGATATCACCGCAGGTAATACCGACAGAGAGTTGAGGCGTAAGGAACTTCACAGACCAGCGATTGTCTCCTTGTCTGCTGATTAGCAGAGTGAAATATTTACCTAGGCGTACAGTCAGCGACGAAACACAAATGGAGCACTTGCGATCTGCGTGTCTGATATATAAGTTTAGGCAACTATTATAGGCAACATGGGTGCATAATCATGAAAAATAACCTTAATGGTTATAAATGCATTAAATATGTACCGACGTAATTATTTATTGTAATAATTTTCAAATAATGAAAATGAGGCCAAACAGCCCTGTCTTCCGCAATTTTCATACCGCAGAAAAGAGGGACAACCAACTGAATGAGTTACCGCACTTTTGTTATTAAATTACTATTGCAATTATAAAAAGTGCACGGTAATACAGTAAAAGCTCTCTTAAAAGGAACGCGATCGTTCCGGGGTTTATTTTGACGTCTACACAGGTTTCCGTCTTACAGAGGGTTGTGTTTTAATACTGATGCAAGTTCTTCTCACATTAATTACTTATACACTGGAAAAGGTTGCTGCACGTCTTGGTCGCTAGTTTGCTGCAGCTTATTCTTACGTTGTAAATGCTGAAGCAGTATGGCCTATCCTCAGGGTAGAGCAAGGAGTTCCGTCAAAGGGTATGCGTGGATATGTATGGGAGTAAGAATGTTTCTAAAGACACTGGAATGCAAGTTTCAGACTGCTTTAATGACTGCTTTTTCGTATCATCACATCAAACACGAAGTTGCCGACCAAGGGTTACCAATATATCACTGTTCAGATTGACAGTATGTCAAATACATATTACGAAATAACACTTAAGCACACTGGGTGGGTATTTGTACCCAGACAAGGCTAATTTTTTACCAATATTAAGCTTTGAATATATAGAAAACTAAACATTATCAGATATTTAAATTCGGGATAGTTACTGTATAAGGATGTGTGCATTTAACTGCTGTATAATATTTAAATTACGTTCACATGGTCCATGCAAAAGGGGCATAAATCACACCGTGTGTCCGGAAAAAATATTGCACCCTATATTTCAGGTGCACTTTACTTGTAGGAATTTAAAGTTGCATGCACCAAGTTTTATCCTAAATAACCTGAGATAGAGTTTTATAATATCGGCTAAATGAAAAATACATATAGTTTATACCTTCACCCCAACGTCGGAACTCCCAATAGAACCGGCCGGCGGTAGGGCCAGACGGGAAGCATTCAGACCACGCCTACCCATTTGTCTGGTGTCAATAACTGAAGGGATGATTAGGAGAGCGCCATGAGCCCTGTACCGTCTCTTTCCCCTCCCACCAGACATCTGGAAACCTCGGTATAATTTTGCGCGCAACGAACCTTCCAGAAACGGCGATCTTCCCTATATAGGGCCTGCAGTTGGCGAGTCAGCTCAGTTCTTGGCAAGCAGCCGTGAGGAGCGCCGAGTGAGTGAACGGACCGGAAGACTATGAACGTGCATCGGAGGAGTGGTGCGTAATTGCGAGTGCAGAGTGGACCTGTGACAGACGAACTGGTGAATTGTAATTGTGTGCGCTACGTAATTCTGTGTAATCGGCAAGTGTTCCAACTGTAATTCGGTGGAAATAAAGAACCTTCCGAGTTTGTGCCATTGGACCTTTAATTTTATGAACCCACAAAGTCACAATACTATGCACATGAAAAATTAATTAGTTTTGAGTAAAAAACAGATAGTATATCCAAGGACTGAATATTTGTTTTCATCCATATTATAAGTCACATGAATATAAGTGTAAGCCGAATGTGTTCAAGGAACATTGACAAATAACCGCTACAAATTTTGTGTTAATGTCTTTTATAGTTTTTAAGAAACATGCACCGAAAGTATGAAAAAACAAGGTTTTGGGAAATAACGATCAAAGATTAAGCACCATTCTGAGGAAGTGGGCGTATCATTACGCCGCCATGTTTAAATTGACGAATTAAATGACTTTAATACCAGCTGACAACCTATGTTATATATCATTTTAAAGCTGAAGAATTGTATATCTTTTAACATTAGAAACAAAAAATAGATTTTTTGAAACCTATCCACCTCCCAGTGCCCTTAATTTGTTATTTACATAGGAAACGATAGATAACTTTTCTCTTTGGTTCTGGTCTGCCTTGACCGAAGACCCAACCAGTTGTGCTTCGTCATGGACCACCAGGCCAGGTTGTGTTCCTCACTTCAGGTGCGTTCGACTTTAACCTCTCGTAGCGCGTCTTTATTCACACCAAAGTGCCTTTGTGACTATTTTGTCCATTGTGATTATTAATCTTGGTCATGCCATTGTTAAGGGTCCAAACAATGCCTTTTCAAACGGAGTCAAGTGTTATCCACTTAGAATCCCTGCAAAGAACCCGCTTTCTCCTATTGCTTTTGTTAAACGACTCACCCCAACTGTACCTACACGCGATGTAACAAATATACCATGTTCGTTTGAAATACATATAGCATCCCTTAATTTCGTTATCAATACAAAGAAATTACGGAAGCTATATTCACACAGGTTTAAAATGAAAGAATAGTGTAGAATGAAATGTAAATATTAATGAACTTATATGTATTATGAGCTCAAGTTTCAACTTACATAAAATAATTGTCGTTCATCACCTTCTGTTTTCAATTTTCCCTTTCCAATCTGTAACTGTCTGCATATTAACATCATTTACTTCTCCTCACACAGCATCCAAAACAATGTTATTGCGATGTTTGAAAATCTTGGGGCATCCATCGGAACCTCTGAAATTGTTTTCGCTTAATTTTCTTGCTGTCTCTAAAGTTTCAGTATGAAGCAATGGTTCAGAAATGGGAAGTCCTATTACGCGCGCACTAACAAACCAATCGAACACAGCACGATTTAACTCGTCATACTCTGTAGATTTTGTGGTGCGTTTCAAGTGCCCTGCTGTTCCCTTTAAACACTCGTCTTTAATTTTTATTTTTTCAAAATCTCTAAAGTCTGAGCTCTCCCCACTTCAAATAACACAGTTAATTCTTCAGTGGGACGTTTGTTCTTTTGTATTCTTCAATAACCTTGTTTCTTGCAGTAATAATGTCTTATGTTTAACACTCATTTTAGAGAATTTGTGTACAAACAGCCTATGATTTTATAAATCACCAAAGTTCACAGATTTGTCGCTTGGTACTTGATCACTTGTAACAACGACCTGAGAATGAACACATTGCAAGGCAACTGTACCCTTACCATGAGTGTTGGAAGAGGGCTGAGAGAGCTAATGGTTTGTTTTCCCTTTGCCTCGAAGGATTATGGATTATGACTTTATGGTTCATTAAACTTCCGTGCAACTACATTTTCCCTCAAAGTATTTGACGGACTATTGTACATTGTTGTACCTTGTAACCCATGAACCAGGAACTTTGATTCTTGGATAAATTATTCATTTACTTATGTAATATGTTTAATAATTATTCATAAATTTAAGAACTGTAACTAGTTATGTTAGCGAAAGAAAAATTGTAGACTTTGATGTAAAATATTTTAAGGAACCTGGGCAGACATACGTGAGAAACACTGCACTTCCGAACGACAGTCTAGAAAAAGCGGATGTTTGAGAATAGAATGGAATGCTAACTGTTTTACTTTACCGTTACACAGGTCAATAACATCTTAGTTTTTCCTTGTGACGCTATGCTGTGTGTATATAAGAGGGTAGCAACCCTATGCAGTCCTCAGTTGTTGCTCATTTGTTGCTCATTGCTCATTGCTCATTGCTCATTGCAGTATTGTATACATCCGTCAGGTGTGTTTGACGAAGTGCCGCGTCCAATAAAATGTATTACTAAATGTCCGCCGAAAGTGCAGTTATTTAAGAGTTCCCGGAGTCAAGAAATGCAAGGGCAAATTGAAGCAGTTAAGAGATTATCGTTGGTTTATGTTGTCTCAACCTTGACACGCTGAGAACCCAAAGAAAGGAATCCATGCAGGAGAAGAAGCTAGAGCCGAGGGTAAAGCAAGCAGCCGACGACGACGTGGAGACCGAGGAAGGAGTCCCGACGTTGATCCAGGTACGTGCAGTCGTGAGGCTCAGAGATAATACGGCCGCACCCATTACGTATAGAGTAATCCGTTTTACTAATATTATTTACACAAATGGTCCAAGTATTTCCGTTTACGCGTTAGGCAGTTCTCCGTTTTAGAGTAATTTTATATGCGAAATAGCTTCCTTCCGAAATTCATTTTCCTTTTTTTTCAGGTTTCCGGCACATAAGGGGTCCGTTTTAGTTAGGTTTTACTGTCAAACTACTTTTCTACTGTCGTCAAACTGTACAACGGGAATAACTTCTAGAAAGGTGATTTACTGGTCTAGAAAAGACGAATGACAAACATATCATCAGTAATGTACTGTCCCTGAAAGGTGTCTCACTGTCATTATAGAAATCATCAACCTCGAGCTTCTTCTTTCGTATTCCATACCTTTTCCAAATTTTATCAATTCTTTCAGCCTTCTGGTAGAAAAACTACTTAATTATGGGAAAGCTTTCCGCATTAAATAATTCCTGTAATTGTAGATACTATGTGGTAATACAACCAATTTTCTGAAGCATGATCAATCTATACAAATAGGCCATTGCCCTAATATAAACACATGATTTAAATGCATCACAATGTTAAGCTACACAAAATTATGTGTGTGCAGTTTCATGTATTGTTATTGCAATACCCTTAGCACTCGTGGTATCCCTGACGTTACTAGAGGAACTTCGGGCCGAACTGCCGAGCCCCTACTGTCGGGGAGCTGTTCGGATTTGGTTGGACTCGAGGGGGCAGTGTGTTCCCGACACCCACGGGGAATTGCGTACCTCCGGCCTAGCTATGGCCGCCCGGAGGGGGTAGAGGGTTACCTCATAAGTCCCGGGTACTAGCCTGCAGAGCTAGTAGGTGTGCTAGATTACCAGATGGCCCCACCGAGGTTTTCGGTAGTCTTCCCTGCGGGGTTGACGCGCGTAAGTGGCGTATCCACTTCCATCCCGTCTTGACGTTGTGCTCAGCGGGGGGGGGGGCTTTTCAAGAAATCAGGTATTGCCCTATGGAAAGAGCCCCGGAGCATGCATCGCTCCGGGGTAGAAGGCGGCCCGGGTCCTTGTTCCTACGGGTTCAGGACTAATGGGAGTAGAACCTCTGCACCTAACTATTGCAATTACTAATGGAACACAATTTCATGTTAGTTTAATAAAGATGAATCCGTATTAAAATATAAATAAAAACGACGTATTCATAACCTTGGTTTACCGCACGTTATATAAAATAAAACCCCTTCCTCCGACGTAGCAAGAATGATACGTCTTGTACAAAACATGCCACGGAAATGAAAGATAAACTACAGTTCTACTGATTTTGATTTAATGTACCTGGAGGATTAAAATGCTGTAGGTGCAATCCGAGACAATTCATCAACAGTACCTATTGAGGAATCACAAAGGGATTTTGATTCCCTGTTCTTTCTCCTTGTCACAATATTCAATCACGTTATGATTTCTGGCGGCTGCAGATGTATGATACGTTGCTAACCAGAAGATAAGATTGCAGCTGAAGAGCGTGTACACACATTGGACTCGCCGTGTATGTGCGATAGCTTCACGTGAACATCTCTGTGTTTGTAATATTTTTCGGTACGCTTGTATGTAGTAATTTGTGAGGCTAGTGTAGCTCATTAATTAAGGTTACAATGAAACTCAGTTGACCATTAGTTCAAGGTGTACATAGAAAGACAGTTACCAAGTTTGGAGAGCAACAGAAATTGATGAACGAAAGGAAATTCTAGAAATGTTAGCATGTGGCATAGTAAAAGTAATGTCTTATACACAAACTAGCAAATTTTACATTTGCTAACGTTGTACAAAACCGACGGTAGGGGTAGTCACATAGCCTGACTGTCTTCTTAATGTTGTTAGAAAAGCGTTTAGGGTGATTGAAGATCGGCAACCCCATACGCTTAAACCCACCCATGAGTTATGCAGGTTTGACAAAAACTTCAGCTTAAATTTTCTGTGACTACCTTCCATATATTATTATTATTATTATTATTATTATTATTATTATTATTATTATTATTATTATTATTATTATTATTATTATTATTATTATTATTATTATTATTATTATTATTATTATTATTATTATTATTATTATTATTATTATTATTATTATTATTATTATTATTATTATTATTATTATTATTATTATTATTATTATTATTATTATTATTATTATTATTATTATTATTATTATTATTATTATTATTATTATTATTATTATTATTATTATTATTATTATTATTATTATTATTATTATTATTATTATTATTATTATTATTATTATTATTATTATTATTATTATTATTATTATTATTATTATTATTATTATTATTATTATTATTATTATTATTATTATTATTATTATTATTATTATTATTATTATTATTATTATTATTATTATTATTATTATTATTATTATTATTATTATTATTATTATTATTATTATTATTATTATTATTATTATTATTATTATTATTATTATTATTATTATTATTATTATTATTATTATTATTATTATTATTATTATTATTATTATTATTATTATTATTATTATTATTATTATTATTATTATTATTATTATTATTATTATTATTATTATTATTATTATTATTATTATTATTATTATTATTATTATTATTATTATTATTATTATTATTATTATTATTATTATTATTATTATTATTATTATTATTATTATTATTATTATTATTATTATTATTATTATTATTATTATTATTATTATTATTATTATTATTATTATTATTATTATTATTATTATTAATATTATTATGGTGATGATTGATTATGATTATGATTATTGTTATTGTTTTTATTGTTATTGTGATTGTTATTATTGTGTTTGTGATTGTTATTATTATCGTCATCGTCATTATTATATAATCATTATCATTATCATCGTTAATATCATCATCATTATCATCATCATCATTCTCATTATTATAATTGCCATTGGCGTTACCGCTAACGCTGTCACTGTCACTGTCACTATCACTATCATTTTTAGGAGAAAAGGTGACTTAAGCAGTTAAGTCTGGGTGTATAAGAAGTTAGCGCGCATAATGGAAGAGTTACCATTTCGAGTGATAGGATTCAGAAACAATGTATTATTTAACCTGAACAGTCGGTAGCTTATTTCAAAGGGATAATTAAACTTACTGTCAAATTACCTAATGCTGTTTATATTCACACCTGAGCACGCAAGCCGGGAGATAGGTCTCATGGTTCATAACTGGGGCAGCTGGTAGTGGACACAATACAGGAAGAGATTGGAGTCTGCACTCGTCTCACCATATATTCTGAAGTTTTACGAAGATGATATTGAATTGAGAGAAGGTTACTTCTAGCAAGATGGAGCCACGTTCTATACATCCATTGGCACCACGGAACTTGTAACCAGTTTCTTTGATGATCGAATGATCTGAAAAGCTCTATGGCCTCCAGATCCCCTGACCTAACCTTACCGTAATTTTTCATGTAAGGGCATCTTAAAAATAGTGTACAGGAATAGCGCACGGACAATTGGTGTTCTCAAGGAAACCATTAGAACTGAAATAAGTAACATTGGCGAGGATACTCTCCATAAACCTTCAGAGAATATGGTGAGACGAGTGCAAACATGTATAGATGCTGGTGGAGGACACTTTAAACATTTTCTCTGAGATGTAAACAGTGTAATGTAATCTCCCAAGTGTGTATTATATTCTCCCAAAGTTGCACGTGTGGCCTATTGAAATGGTTCAGGTTTATATGGATCGCACTGTATCACACCTGTAGGATAAAGATACGAGAACATTATTATTACACATTTGTGATCTAAAACCTGGTATAAAATATTATTAAATGCAATATTAAATGCAATATTCAATGCAAGTGGAGTTTTGGGGAACAAAATTTTCGCTATATCAAGCTGAAAATACACTTACAAATAGTGTATTTGCTCAAGAATCAAGCAACTTGATGTTCATTCTCATTAGTGTTAACTGACTAAAACTAAACTTCCACTGCTGGCATGATAGCTTTAAGGTCTTTTCCCACTTAAACAAAAATTAAATGTAAGTCAAGAATGTTTGATCTAAAAATAAAACGTATTAATTTTCTCTGGCAAGTTGAAGGAAGTGCTCCGCGTTGGCACGCCTGGGTCCGGTTTCTGGCATAGGAATTGTCATCGTGTCGTTACGCAGTCCAGGTTTCCCCTAGGAGCGTTCAATCTCAATTCCACATGATCAGGGAACCGCTTTAATGTCAGCTACAGCATCTTATTTTATATTCTACCGTATTCTACATGTTTAGGTACAAAAATATGCACTGCTTTCATAAAGTTAATGGTATACTGTTTTTGTCTCTACAATTTAATATACTAGTATCTCTTTCTACGTCTTCTGCAGCTGAGAACAAATTTTTAAATTACTGTTTTTTTTTTCCTTCTTCTTTCGCTGATTTGTTTCTGTGGTTCAAATTTTTCTCTGCCCCCCACCTCCCTTATTTTACATATACCAGGTGAGTCAGATGCCCACGTTTATTCTTATCTATGCAACGCGGAAATTACAGTCTAATGTGAAAAAATTGGCTCTTTTAACACAAAAGCTCTGCATGTGGAACAAGAAGCTGCAAAAAGCTAAATTAAATGAGGTCCTTTAATGTACATAATAATAGAAAGTAATTACAAATGGTTTCCAAAGAAAGACAGATTACGTGACAGGTGAGTGGGTTAGTTCGTGTAATATGGTCATACATGGGCTAGTTTGGAAATGACGTCATATTGTTTTGGTCTCTTTTCCTTCTTTCTCCTAGTATTTATTGTTTGTGTTCTAGTTACAGATTTATTTATTCTTGCAATATCAAAAGTTTTCTTTTGAGCCAAAGACACAAGAATTACAACACAATAATTACCGATCTACAGGGATTAGCTCACTCTATAAGTGCGCCGAGCTCGCCCTACGGGAAATAGGAGAGGCCCTTGACGTTTAAAGACTAACTACGGACTATCTTTATTTTTTATTGGGGATCATGTTTAGCTTTGTGACCCTTATAATCAGTACCGTATCTGGTGTTGTAAACCATGTTACGTAGCTGGCTTTCATTTTTAGGAGTATGTCGACGACATTAAAACTAATAGCTTTGTTTCATGCTTAAATCTCAGGTTTCAATTTGCACTTGTGAAATGTTTGAAATTTGGTTGATTGATTCAAGGACAATACCGACCGTAATGAAATATATACTACAACTATACATTATCTACAACAACAGCAACAACAAATACTACTACTACTACTACTACTACTACTACTACTACTACTACTACTACTACTACTACTACTACTACTACTACTACTACTACTACTACTACTACTACTACTACACCTGCAAGTGGAAAGCATGACTATTATGTGTTTCAAATGGGAAGGTGTTTGTCTTTGAGCGCTACTAGATGAGCAACGAATCAGAGTCCTGCGGTGTTGTCGTATTGCACTTCCGCTAAGTGGTGTGTGACGAGCGCCAACCTTATCAATCTCTATGAAATACTATTCGCGCTAAGAAAAAAATTCAGATTTTACCGAAACTGATCCATGCGGAAGGTAGAGAGCAATGTAAGTAACATAATCATGAAAACCCCATATTTTTAGATCAAATAGTTCTTCTAATACAAATAAATAAAACACTATTACCTGTATTATAACAATAAATCGCGACATAAGCACTGTATGAATATCATTATTGGTTGGCATGTATGCGTGTAGGTATATTTGTAATTACTCAGAACTGAAACGTAAATGTTTGACATGACATGATAAAAGAATTACTTTGAATAATCCAATTCGAGCGAGAGGAAACAATAAATTTCGTACTGCCCTGGCAGAACGTGTCTGGTCACATTATATCTGTATTTGTGAATGGTTCGTAATCTCTATTTAATCTAGAGAGTTCCAAGTGGTTGGTGTGTATGTATGTAAATATACTTTTAATTACTCTTAACTGAAATTTAAACTAGTGACATGACATGATAAAAGAATTACTGTGAATAAGTCAAGGTGTTACATTCGAGAAAGAGCAAACACTTCATTTCCTATTAGCCTGTGGAATGCTGTATGCTTATGTTTATCAATGAATGCTGGATAAGAAGTGTTTATTTACTCTGGAGAGTTCAGATCAATACCATTCAGTTGTTCTTACACAATAGAAGCTTAGAGTTAAATAGTGCAATGGCTACTTGCAGTGAATTTACTGGCGAGTCATAAAGGCAGATATTGCGAAGTCAGGCTCGAAGTATAATTTTTAAGGTGTACACGTTCATCAAAAAAATTTTGGAAACGGAAACTAAAAATGAGTTATTGCAAAGAGTACTACCGTTTAAAAACACGGAAAAGTGTATCAGCTGGATCAACTTGCAACTGAAACCGGACACGAGCTTATACGCCTCCCACCTTACCACTGCCAATATAATCCAATTGAGTTGGTGTGGGCTCAAATAAAAAGGGGGATTGCAAACAGAAATAATACTTTTAAACTGGCGGGCGTTAAACGACTTCTTCACGAAGAAATTGACAAGGTAACACAACAGGACTGGGAAAACTGCGTGAGGCATTCAGAAAACCCTCAAGAAGGCGATTTTAAGAAAGAAATAGCACGTGACGAGATTTTGGAACCTATAATAATAAATTTGCAAGACTCAGACGATAAGGATAGTGACAATAACGAATTGTCTCTTGACAGAAAATATACTGACACCGATATGGATGAGCCACTGGCACTTCCGTTGGAATAGAAAACCAGGTGATTCATAAACTATAATTATAGTTATAATATTTTAAAATATACATAATTTGCGAAAATGAATTTTCCAATTTTAATTTTGGCAACTGCATCACTTTAAAAGTTTGTAAAATATAATTTGCTTACGCTTACATCTGCGCCAAGCAGACCTCCATGTTGTATGAGTGTGCGAGAGAGAGGGAAATATAAAAGGAGCGGGGTGACAAGCTGGTAACGCTGAGTGTGATAGGACATCTGATTAGCTGGACTCCAGAACTCTTCCCATTCGAAACGCATAATATTGTTGTATTTTGTAAACACCTATAATGTTATGAAAATGTTATTTGTATCATAATTCAAATTATTGGCCCTAAGAGGTAAAACAAAGGGTAGTAAAATTTTTGAGCTGAACACGGAGGAGTTGAAGCCAACTTGAAGTGGCCGAGTGGTGAATACAATTTAGCCAATGCTACCTTGCGAAGGAAGGTTCCTGTACAAATAACCGCAGACCTCAGACCCCACCTCAGATTCATTACACTTCTTTTACAGCTTCATATGGTGTTTTGAACTTGTTTTGGTAGTTCTAACACAAATAAAACAGCTGCATCCACCATTAAAATTACTGTATGAGTTAAAACTGCCGTAATTTTCGACAGAAGCGGAAACAATCCACCTAATACTTAGCACTTTTTGAAATGGCTATCAACGAAAACATTTTTTGATTGAAGATTTAAATCCAATTAATCCCTTGTGTCTGACTGTGTACATCTGCAATTTTGCGTTCCATTGTTATTGTCAACTGGGGTATGTGTGGTTGTGTTTAAAGGTGCGTGCAAATGTACGTTAACGAATAAACGTTTGCAAACTCGTCTAAAATTACTACAGCAGCTCTTTATTTAGGAGTATGATGTTCTTGGAATCGACATAGATAGTAATTGCTTTCTATCCCTTACAACACTTATACACTGAGTTATCTGATCCTTCTCTATAAACTGTTCTGAAAATCATCCATTAGAAGGCATTCAAAAAAAGCGTAAGTCACATGTATCGCTTAGCACGATGCATAAATTCAGAAATAAATAGGGGCAGGTGATTCATATGGTATACACAATACACACAAAAACCATGCCCCAGGCGGGACTCGAACACGTTACCCTCGGCAAGATGGAACGCCAAAGCTTTCTTTGATATTGATATTGCTATTTCGCTGTTTTTATTGTGTTAGCGAATATTTCATTAAAGTGATTTAGAAGCATATCATAGGTTTTACATATGTACAAGATGAAAGTTATTAAAACTTTGCAAATCATGTATGGCATCGGGTGAACCACTTAAAATGCAACAATCGACAAACAAGCGCGTATATTAGCGTGCATAGTCGAAATCCATGACCTTCTTACTTGATGGTCATCTAGCATCTATTGTCAAACTAAATGCATTGTTTCTGCCGTACCCTAGTCTTATGTTTCTACCATATGAATCTATCAGCTGCCTCCCTAAGTATGCATATCTTGCATATGCAGAATTTTAGAGCAACCTATTGCTTATTTTGCTTTTAAAATGCTTATTTGTTCCTTGCTAAACTCGTATTAATTATTAAATACAAGTATGTAGAAGCTTAAATGTCATTAGAATGTGGATAAGTTACACTTCAGCAGGCACGATTTTGTTTAGAGCATAGCAATAATTTGTCTAGGGCTTCGGAAACTGCAATGTGAATGTGAGGATCAAATGTTGAAGCTCTACTCTATGAGCAGCCATCTAATAATTTTAATGATCAATCGCTGTGGCAGAAGGGATTAACCCAGATACTGTTAATTATAGAAAAATGTTTACCATGTATTCTGCTGCAGCCAGTGCTTCAGGGTAACTACTTATTTTAACTTCATGTGCCTGAAGCCGACTAATGATATGGTTCCATGACAAAGCTTTCAGCCCTCTACACTCAAGATCTTCATCATAATAATGACATTAGCATTCATATCATCTTTTATAAGTTACGTGAAAACTTATGGTTTGTCCATTCAAGCAATCGTAAAGTTGTATTTTAGTTTTAAAGGATGGCACAAATGCTAATTTATTTCCTGCATAAGCTTTCCAACTGAAGCTCCACACTGATATTATTCATATATACACAGATGTTTCTGAAATACATATTAATGGTCTCAGTACGGGAAACAAATCAACGAAAGGCCAATAAGAGGCGAAGTCCCGAAGGTTCTCTCTTAACTCCCACGAATTTTAATCTACCTGGGGGGATCTACAAAGAGAGTAGCACATCAATATCACGCAGTATGCGTGCTGGTCAACAAACGCCCACACAGAACCTTCAATCCCATCCTCGTTCAAGAATGGTGCAGGCATTAGCAATTTTCTCTCAACCCGGAGAGAAGCCACGCAATTCCTTTTACTAAGCCTCGCTTTGTCGCTAAACTTCCATATTCGCATATCTCAGGAGAAGAGTGGACGAACGCCATTACCTCTCAAGGGTGAAGGTAGATAAATGCCTGATTTTTTAGGGATAAATCGAGAAAATATTGCATAGGGCCACCGGGAATGCAGCTTAACTGTTTCCCAAGTTAAAGTCCTGGATGCCAGTCCCCCTGAAATTAGGTATTTTTCGGGTACATATAGCTCCCTCTTGCTTTACGCTTACGAGATCTCATGCTCCCTCCCCTCAAAGCTACTGGGTGGTAAAATGTGAAACATGAAATTAGGCAACGGACCTCAAAATTTTACAGCTTGTTGCCACTTCAGTCAGAGAGCCCTGGTTCGATCTCTTGGAGATCATAGCCCCAGAGAATGCTACTTCAGGCGTCAACAGCTTCCCCGTATGGCTTGCGGGCACATCTGTAACCTTGGAGCAAATCCAACAGCAGTAAAACCGAGCTCCGCAATTTCTTACCAAGATATAACTAGAATTCCAAATTTTAATCTACCCCAATAAATGTTATCCCCTGGAGAACGTCTCGGGATGTAGAAGGTCGAAAACTTAAGTCTTTTAACCGCATATTACTCGCCAAAATAATTAATTATTTTGTATTTTTTCTAAGAGAACATTATTACTTCCGACCTATTTCAAAAACTTTACCTGGTATATTTCTAATGTGCATAGAGTAATACATCCCATAAAATACACAAAACTCCCATCCCAAGCTTAGAGCATTGAGAAGTGACAAGGGAAACATTCCAAATATAGTGACTTCAGAATGTGTGGTACATGTATTTATTCAGTTATTGTGAAGTGTGGCTAAGTTTAAGTTGTGTACAGAATGAACGTGACTCCATCTCAATACCTTGCTTGCGAATTATCAATACAGCTCGGAACTTGGTACCCGGTGTGTCTTGCACTCAACTGGGGCTATAGGTGTAACATAAATAGAGCTAACACAAGATATACTCAATGGCTGTACTTAGTGTTAGTAGGTGGTCCTTGTTCACACAGAATACCGGACGCCTAGGCACACAAGTTTACAACTTCCAAATTTGTATATGGCTTTAGGATTACATTAAATGGTTTAAGATTGTTAAATAGCCAAAGTTACCTTGGATAGAGAAATTGTAAATTGTATTAAGCATGCTATTTTATTTTTTGACTAAGTGCAATACCATAACCACGCAATAACTATTCGGTGCATCCGTAAATGCTTCAGAAAAATTCTATAGAATTAGATCAAACTGTTTCGGCCTTAAAAAAATAAAAATTAATTCATTTTCGGGATGGATGGAATACATTGTGCTCCTTAAATCCTTTTCACGGGCATGGAGAGTACATCTCTATATATAAACGTGTGGTTTAATCAGTTTAACGCTTAGCAAGCTATACACATTCAAAGTTGAATTGAAGGCAACTGAATCGCCTGCTGTAATAGCAAGGTTATATTCACTTCTACAGCAATGCAATCCACAATCGTCTCTAAGGAATGCCCTTTGTCGATTTTCAACCATGAAAAGTAGTTAACAACAACAACTAATTTCACATGATCTCTTCAGATACGTATACTGAAGAGCATAAAAGCTTTTCCGAATCCTTTCAGCCAAGGGAAGGGAGATGAATAATAAGATCAAGACTCTCATATCCTGTTATCTTGCAGAAAACGAGATGAAAAGCAAAATCAAATTTTCCCTAAAGCAGACACCCAAAGGAAATACGAACCGCTGGCTACCAGGAGGCGAATCTCCACCTTTTTGACCCAGGGATATAAATAATTTGATACTTCGTGGGCTTTTCCCCTATGGCAACTTAAAATGTCACCTCATTTAAGGTGGAAGTGAATGTGACACCTATATTCATCAACCCTTACGGGATTAGAACCGGACAACCTCAATAGGACTTCCAGTGACCTAGCACACCAGCTACTAGTTACCCAGGTTGGTGCCGGAGATTATCGGGACATCTCCCAACGTACTCTGGGCAGTAGTTCCAGCCAAACATACCGAATATCCATGCGTGTTCGGGAACCGTTTCTTTGCCGATACTAACCCAAACCGAGCAGCTTTTTTTCGGGAGGGGTTCGAATGTTCGGCCCAGTGTACTTCCGGTGACTTCAGAATTTTCAAGAGTGTGTGGCTCCGCAGAGCTCACACCACAACAGCTGAAAGAGTCGAATCCCTTGGGTGACTCAAAAGAAACATGCAAGTATAGTATATTAACAGTAATGTAAAATACCCTTAACGTATGCATTTGGTAACGAGAGAAAGGGCGCAGATGGTAGGGTTTGTAGCCAGCATTCGGAAGATCATGGGTCTGATTTCTGTGGCCGATCTTCTTAGCCCTTGAATTTCCTGTCACTCCTTTCCACCCCACTACTCATGTCTCTTCAGCTTTCATCCTGGTTAGCTATTTCAGGATCGGCGAAATTTTTCAGCAAATTTTCTATCTGGAAATCCTCATTCTTTGGGTTGGGGGAGGTGTTCTGGTCCCGAGCTCTACAGGAGATGTGCAAGCGGGCAGGGGGAGGATAGTTAGCTGTACGAGTAGTCACTAGGGTGTTTACATCCCTCTACCATTATCCCTACTCTCCGGGAGAGTTCTCTGTCAGGAGCACAGACACAAAATGATATCCCATTTCATTATATCATTTATGTGTTCATAAGAAAATAGGACCTTAAAAATGCTTACTGTCGAACCTTGATTTCCAAGCTTTGTGCCTTTCATCTAATTTGAGAATTCATTAAAATTTTTATTGTTGTTATATAGTAATAAAGTCTTCCGGGGAAGGCCGCGTGTTGGACGTTTGCTAATGCCAACGTTACGCGCTACTACGTAGGGCTTCTTCTGGGCTCCTCTTCTTCTTGATAGCACTGCAGGAACTGTGCTGGCTAGGAGGCTGTCTGTTGTTTTATACCTGTATAAAGATATGTAGACGATACAGCTGTAATCTGGTCGCATGGAAAAAGCACAATTCCAGACTTCTTAAACCATCTTAATAGCATGCAAACAAATATACAATTCACAATGGAATTGGAGAAAAATGGAAAGCTGCCCTTTCTGGAAGTTTTACTTGAACGTAAACAAAATAAATTGACATTTTCAGTATATCGTAAGCCCACACACACGGACAGATATTTAGACGCCTCATATCACCATTCTCCAGCCATCAAACGAGCAGTGGCCTACACGCTTATACACAGATCCAACCGCATTTGCAATCCGCAGAACCTACAAAACGAATTAAATCACGTAGAACATGTACCTCAAGCAAACGAATACTCGAAAGGACAAATTGAAAACCTAAACAAGAAAAGAACGCGTACAAGAAATCAAGAAGAAAGAGAGAAAACTATAGCATGGTTGCCTTACATAAAAGGAACAACTGACAAAATAGTTAAAATACAATCAAAATACAATATCAAAACCACGTAAAAACCCATCAACAAACTTAAGTCATTGCTACGCCCAGTCAAAGATAACAAGACCGCCTGCACATCGCAGGGGTCTATAAAATTGACTGCGAATGCGGAGCAACATATATAGGGCAGACAAGCAGATCAGTAAAAATCAGGCGGCAGGAACATATCAGAAGTCTAAAACTAAATCGACCCGAAAAGTTAAGCACTAGCTGAACATGCCATATCCACGCGACAGCATATTGATTTCGACCAAATTCAGCTGCTAGCTAACTCTGACTATTTTACGCATAGAATGGCCAGAGAAACATAGAAATGTTTTAACTATGAAAATAACATAAACAGGGATAATGGAAGACATCTCCGCGATATTTGGCAAAAACTGATAAGAGCGTCAGTATTGGCGGACCATCAGCTGGCCCGAGCTTTCACGGCCTAGGTATAAAACAACGGACAGCCTCCTAGTCAGCACAGTTCCTGTGGTGCTGTGTGGAAGAAGAGTAGCCCCGAAGAAGTCCTACATAGAAGGGTGAAACATTGGTATCAGCAAACAACCAAGACGTGGCCTTTCCCGGAAGACTTTATTACTGTGAACACCAGCCGCCGAAGCCTAGGCAGTGAATTTTTATGATATAGTATATTATATCAAATACTAATTACATTTCTTTAAACCAAATGTGAATATTATGCTTTTTATGTTGTTGATTTCTTTTTTATAATTCCGGCTGAATGTAAGATGCCAACAAACAACACGGAAATTTAGAGTAACAGTTAAAATTCATGCGTTAAAGCTATCCCAACATTTAACAATATACGTCAGATGGAACTCATATTCGAGACATGCGAAATAGCATATGAGCTTCTTCATTTTCGTGCCAATTCATTTTGAAATATTAATTTTCCCAAATTATTATCCCTTAAGAGTCAATTACCCGAATTCAAATTCCAGTGGTGGCTCGTAAGCATGTCTCTTGGTGGGGTCAAATATGAAGATGTTTGTAATTAACGTTAAATGTAAGTGACCTTTCAAAACATATCACCCTTAGTCACATTGCTTAAAACACTGCGATAGCAGAAATGTGTCAAAACACTATACATTTTAGCTGTCAAATAAGTAATATTAAAAAATAATATATCTATCAAGTGGCAGTGTTACGTGTACAAAAACTAAGCACATTTATTCTTCCGAGGGGAGTTAGCTGTGAGCCGTCGTAAGAGACGGACGTGTAAGCAGCGAGTAGAGTAGAAAACTATGGGAATAGAAATTCAACAGTACAGAGCGCAGATAGGAAGCTCTGGAAGACGAAAAAGAAACAGAAAAGGAGTGTTCAAAAGAAGCCGGCAAATATGGTTAGCAATATTATTTGTCATGTTATTAGTAGACTTAGGACTTCTAGAACTCGGCTTGGTTGTGTGTGCATGCTGTGAGTATAGGAGAGGGGCGTCGTTTAACAGCAGTAGTAAATAAGATCGGTTGGCTTAGGGGTATACAAATGTGCTAACAAATTGTTTTAATAAAACAATATGCAAATTATGTCACCGTTTTCAGAATCATACAGTAGAAATAGATATATAACAAAACACATTTTGAATAATAAGGTGAACTTGCAATACAAAATAAATGCCTACTCTTCAAATACTCAACTTATTACAGTGTATAATAAAATACATTTTAAACTTTTCGAAGGTGAATCTCCTCCTTCTGTCACTCAAGCAATATTCGTAGTTTGAAAGACTTCTCTCGACATCAGATGATATAACAGCTGCAAACATAACATACTGCAGATCACATTGCCTTGTAAGCGCTCTTTCCTTATGCGCTTGCAAATTATTTTTAATGTTTACCATTTTAAAGTACTCTGGGTTTAAAATAAGACCTGAAGTTTTCTTGGTGACCAATATGTTCAAGATAGCAAGGTGAAAATACCTGGCTTGTTTCCTGAGAAGATCTTGTATATAGCATGGGTTTTTCTCAATACGGTTTTCATTTTTTATTTTTTATTCCATCCATGACAGGTCCAGTAGCTCCCAAATCTATTTGTTGAGCTAGTTCTGCTATGATCCCTATGGCATGAGGCATTTTATTACCTGTCTTTTCTAGCTGAACAATGGTTTTGGACAGGTCTGAACAACTTCTTCTAATGAAGAGCAAATCATCGTATAATTTGCTTGAAATGAGGGACCGAGCGCCTCGTACTGCAGAACTATACTTATATGCTCGTTATCTAACACACTAAGAATTTCAGTATCTATGTCGTAAGATCCGCATGATACAGAGCGACATTTAGCCAGGTGTCCCAACGAGTTGTAACTGGCTAAGGAGTTAAACGGATATTATGCGCCATTTCTTTAAATTTACGCTTTCTGCTTGGAGCTTTTAAAAATATCTTTTTTTTTTCAGTTGCAATGAAACTTTCTACAACACTGTAACTTCTGCGAATTTCCTCGGCTACACAATGGAGCCCGTGCACCAGACAGGTCAAATGCAGCATGTTGGGATACATGTTCTGAAGCTCCTTGCCTACTTTTATCATATAACTTGCAGTGTCGGTGATGAAAAGGAGTACATTATCTACATTTATTCCTTCTGGATACAACAGCGTCATGCGTGTTTTAAATATGTCTGCAATTGTTCCATGGCTCAACTTGGCACTAATATCTGATGTTAATAAAAATGTTTCTCGGCTGACCCCGTAGCTCAGTCGGTGGAGCACCTGCCTGCCGTGCTAGGGGTCCCGGGTTCGATTCCCGGTGGTGGGGATTTTTCTCCCTCCAAGATAATTCCTCATCTTCTCCAGAGTCTGAAAGTATGAATGAGAGTGTGAATGTGTGCGTGATATGATGATTAAAACCTAACGTTTACGAGTTAACACCTTCAACGTGTTCCAAAGGAGAACAGCCGCCGATATGACCATTGGTGTTAAAGGCAGGGTGTAAATGAAACAAATAACAAAAAAAAATGTTTCTCCTGATTTCTCTGTCAATAGCTTTCCCACGACATTTATAAAATGCCTGCCAACAGCAACTTCGGTTTCATCAATAGAAATCCACATTTTATTTTCGTCCATTCTTTTCCGTATTTGCGATATGACATTATAACATTGTGGTAATTCTCGTTTCAGTAAAGTTGTTTGAAGGGAGAATCTCGTATGAAGTACTTAAAATGTGTACCTTATACTGTGTGCATCTGTATATTTGCACACACACACACACACACATACACACACACACACACACACACACACCATCTTATACAAGTCCTGAAGAATTTGGTCTGAGACGGTGAAGCTACACTTGGCCCTGATTGTTCCTCGACCACTGTTCTTGCTTAAATCCTTGCTTGATGGTTCTTTGTGTTGCAGTGCTATCTCAGCCATTTGGGTTTAGTGCACTTAATTTCCACATAGCATACCTTGCATTGGATATTTTCTCCCTTCTGTGTGAAAATATCACCTCTTGCTAACCCTTCGTCCATCGTACATTTAGGTTCTTCACTGTCAGCGAACAAATCACTGTCTCCAAACACCGCCACTCTGCCATTAACGGCAGCGCGTGCAGTGTTTGTATGGCCCTGAGCGTTTTGACGCATGACGTAGTAGGTTGTACTACGTCGCGTAGCGTTTAGCTGTGTTCTCCCACGGGGCTCCTAAAGATCCTAACTCTGGTTTCTTAGTAATTGATGAAGTATAAAAAAATCCAGGACCAATGGATTTGCAAAGTATCAAGAATTTATTCGAAGAAATGGAAGATTGCCTGGTAAAGAGGATGAATGCGGAAAGGCGAAGAGAAAATAGAGAGACGAACTAGAACAACAAATATATGAACGCAAAAAGAAAATTGAAATTGTGGCAAATAGGTGTGACCAAGGACAAAGAAACAGAAACTGCATAATTTTCGAGAACAGGATCATTGTTCTTGAGGGAACTAAGAAGTAGCAGGATAGGGATATGTGACCTATTTAGAGAAAAAGAAAGTACAGTTCATATTCTGACATAATGTAAAGAGCTAGTAGAATAGAGAGAGGAAGCATGGGAAAAGAAATGAGAAAAGATGCGACGTGAGTTGATAGCCATAAAATGGCTACTGGGAAAAAGAAATTAGAAATCGAAATATAGGGAACTTGTTTTGGAAGGCTAAAGATAAATAGTTTGGAAACGTCAAAAGCGGAAAAAATATTCTGGGACGACAAAAGGAAACATATAGCAAATTAGAGTGGGGGATGGAAGGGTTTGTATGCTATTCAGCAATGATAGAGGTAGGCTGCGCTAGCTAGGTTAAAAAGCAAAATACCCCCAAAATGTATACAACTAGACTAAGAAATATGTATTTAATATAGCTAAAATATAGTAAATAGCAATTTGTATAAATAAATTCAATTCAATTCATTCTTCCGAGCAGCAAACATTTCAATTACTCTGCTGCTGAATTTAGGGATTTCAACAATGTCCTCCTTGTGAATGGAACAAACAGACAAGGAATTAAACCTGTCGGCGCATGGTGTCTGTCCTAAGGAGTGACATAATTCCTTTCAATGTACTGAAGCTTCTCTCTTACTTATCTGTTTAATCTGTAGTTTTTGGTGCAGTTTGCAGCATCCTTTGGACTTCAGAATACACTTCCTTAAAGGAGTGTTTTATCAAAAAACTAAAGAGTTCAATGATTTAAGAGATATCTTTGAATGTATCAATATGATAAATTATAAGAGTTCATTTTTAAACCTTTGTAGGAAATAATGGGATTAAAGTTTTATGCAAATTTTCTTAGTCAGCGGAGAAACTTTCTCTGAATGTAATAAAGTTCTTTGGTTTAATAACGCCAAAGTATTGAATGTATGAGATTATTGGAATTGTCCTTGCATTTGGTTGACCGCTGTATCACCACTACTTTGGTATTTGAATTCAGGTTCGCTGCGGAACGTAATTCGGATGCTTTCTTGAGAGGGAATATCATTAGTGAGTCTTTCTGATGTTCTCACGATTTTCAGACACAGCTGATTCTAAATACAACATAACATTATATATTGTAATACTATGAATTTTGCTGGATAGAATGTTAACATGTTTCGTAATTCGTAGAAAAATATTTAGAAGGAACAAAAATTCTCTATTATTCAGTATATTTTTTACAACAAGAGCTTCACGTATTTTTACATCCTTTCCAGCCATTTTCTTGCCCAATCTTCTCAAAAAACTGTAATAAATAACGTTGCTGCTTACAACCCGTGATTGAAATTTCCATCTTGTTTCAGAAGAAGCAACACATCACTGTGTTTTGGTGAACACGAGAAAAAAGTGAATCGACGAATGCTGGCGAAAAATAATTAACTGATTTTATTCAATAGAATGTGGTTTCCGGGCTTGAGGGTCGTAGTCCAGCCGATGAGAAGGCATCTGACGTTTCGCCCGTAGTTCCACCGGGCATCTTCAGATAACAACGGAGCCCGACGGAGCTCCAGACGTAAGGTCAGATGCTTTCTCATCGACTGAACCACGGCCTTCAAACCCGGAAATCACATTCTACTGGTTTAAAGCCGTTCGAGAAAGTCTAAGCATCTACACTAACTGATTTTATGTTCTTGGAACAAGCGTTTCTTATAACCAGATTTAATTGGTGAGCATAGCAGTGTACATACTTTGCATAGGGGAAAGTGTCCTGCATCATCGTTGGAACACTCACTTGGCCACTGCTGGTTATTGTACCTTAGTATGCGTGAGGTATCAGTTTTCTTTCGGTATTATAGTTGCCGCATCATAAGTTGGTGATTGACGTTTGCCAGCCACGTGGTAATAAGGCGCGGAAACAGGAAGGGATAAACACGTCATTGGCACGTCATTTCTCTGGTCTGGAAAGCAGAAATCCGCCAATCGAAAGCAAATAGTTACCATAGCAACCTGGCACGCTTTTCCTGTGTTGCAAGCACACAGTACACCACGTACTTTATGCATGACGCTCCTCAATGGGCATATGTACGTTTGCAGTAAGCAGACACTTCTATTACTGTTGCTTCGCTTGTGAATCAGGGGTATTAGAGTACCAATCCTTCGTTGCTCTCTGGTAGTGTGTGTTGCACAAGGTGTAAACTGATTTACATTATCGCAACATAATTTGTGTGTTTTAGTGATCATTGGACGTATGCATTTGTGGCATTCAACTTCATTTAGCTAATTATCGTTACTCAAGGCTGCCATATACACTTTTGCTACAGAACCAGACAAAAATAGACTATTTGTGAAGACCATAAAGATCTTTTGGGCACAGAATCCCAATTAAAGGACGGGCAAGGGAAATTATATGTTGTGTCAGAAAATATTCTGAAGAAGAAAGAGACAATTGGGGTCCAATAATTCCCATTTCAAAAGTACAGGACAGACCATCAGCTGCTGTTGATGTAAGTAAGAATAGCATAGTTAGAGTAGAAGAAAATCAGGCATGGTATAAGCAACAGGAAAGGAGAGGAAGCGACATAACATGGTCACGAACCTGGACTCTTTTACACAAAATGCCATACATCGTCATTCATATACCTATATATGCGTATTATACCAGGAAGCAACATCCAATTCTTTCTAAACTGCACTCATCTGTACAAATGGATGGTCTTTTCACAGGTGGCAAGACCTCACTGCGAAAAGTAGTCAAAACTTTGGGATTTCGTTATAAAAAGCTGAATGGCTGTCAGATCTTGCTGTAAAAACCGAACATATATGCCAGGTTCTGTAAATTTCTACCTAAATTATTTCTCGTGATTGTTAGAATATTGTATGGCTTGATGAAACCTGGTGAATGCTTATTTTTGCATAAACAAAAGCTGGACCGAGTTACCTTGAGAGCATCAATGTGGGTGTCATTAGATAAAGCAAAGGGAATAATAATTATTCTCCCTCAAGCGAGAAACTTTTTGGCTTTATTCCGAACCACTGCCTCCTGTTCAAATCTAAAAAATGGGAGACTATCGTAAAGAAGTGAACCATTCCAAATTTCTTAAATGGCTCAAAGATCAGTTATTTGTCAATTTGGAGAGGCATTCCATAACTGTCATGGATTTTGCAAACTATCACTCTGTTATTTTAGGCAAAGCTTCAACAATAGCACGCAGTAAGAGTGTTATCTGGGAATGGATTGTTCGCAACAATGTGCGTGTTCAAACCATTTAAAAAGTATGAATTGTTTGAACTGGTGAAAGCAAACAAACCGTAGTTCTTAAAATATCCAGTTGGATGAAATCATTGCAGAAAAAGGCCACAAAATTCTCAGACTTCTTCTCCTTACCATTCCCATTTTAATGCAATAGAGCTCATTTGGGCCCATATAAAGGAATATATAGCAAACAATAATAAAAAATTCACTATAGCATCTGTTATTAAACCAACAGAAGAAGCAATACCACAAATAAGTGCTAAAATTGGGAATATGCAGTTTAGAAGAAAGATTGGAAGAGCTCATTTCCCAGCAGCTCTGAGACGATTGTGAGAAGAGGAATAGCAACAACAGCAACTCAAATGAACGGCATATTCCCGCTGGAATAGATGCGTCATTCTGTGCAGGTATGGCTCTTGTTTCTTTAAATCCGAACCGTAGTTAACCATTTATTTCTTGGTCATTCTGAGGATTTCGTATGCTATAATTGTTTAACCTCAATTTTCTCTTCTACAATTAAGGAATGAGAGTTTTCAATAAACAAAACTGTTCTGCATGATTGTTTTTAATGAACGAGCGTTTCTGAATCACATTCCCACACTGATTACAAAACTGAAATCCGTTTTTGCGCACCACGTCAGAATTTCTTTGCAATTGAAAATGTTATTTTTAATAATATAGTACTGTTGTAGTGTGCTTATCGTTTGCTAGAAAATCTGAATAGCTTATAATACTCAACAGCTTATAATAGCTTATTGATAATGATGTAGCTGGCAAACATGGATATTTAAGTCCTGAAGTGTAGTCTCGGAAGGATTTTTATTTATAATACCACTCGACTAGTGAAATAACACGCCGCTTATCTTGTTAAAAATTAATTACACAAATAATACACAATAATCTAACGGAATATACAGTTATGCACGTCCTCTCAGCAAAACATCTTCAGGTAGAAGCAAAATCCCTTTAGCATCTCTCGAAAGTCTTTTTTCCTTAACGCTCAGTTACCAACAAACAAGTTATCTAATCGATATCTCGTCTCTAGCCCCGTCTCCCTTTTAGTTCTCTTCAACCAATATCTACTTTATACTTCAATACACAACTGTAACACTTCTTAAATTATAGTTAATATTTCAAAATTAGCAAAAAACTCCAAATAGTTTCACTCTGTGTGAAAACTGATAAATGAAGGAGATTAAGTGACTCATTTTCACCGAATATGGCATCATCATAATCAAACTGCCGGCCCCCGTAGCTGTAGTCGCTAGTATGTACATCTCCAGCGTCCACCGCATAAGGAGTCGCAGGTTCGAGTCCCGTCTTGGGCATGGATGTTTATGTGTATAGTGTAATGTGTATGTGTAAAACACAAAACATAACACTAAGCAAACAGAAAGTATGAAAAAGGTGAAAATAAGGGAAAGAAATATTTATTTATTCATTCATTCATTTGATTTCTAAATAGAAAAAATAAGGAAATAAAAGAGTACGGTGCACGTGAGCAATTAACACACGCGTTTTTTCTTTCTTTTATTTTTCTTTCTTTTCTCCTTAGTAAGTATACAAATATAATTTTGGACAACTTTAGAAATGCCTAAGAAACAAGAAATTGTCAATATACTACACTTAGATTACAAAACGCTGTACATATCCAAATGTTACAGAAACCACCAGATCAGCGATATACTTGTATAACTCAGAATACTATTCCCTTCTTCCTTGCGACTTACAAGCAATGACCTTCCCCCTCCCCCTTTTTAATGAACGTGAATATAGAATTAACATACACACGTCTCGGCTTTCTTTCTCATAGCTCTAAGTATAAGAAGAAAAAATGATTAACAAATTAAAATGAATCACAAATAATTCTTAATTACGTGCATCTATCTATGTTTATAAGATGTTAAACGAGAGATCACACAAAAGTGTGTAATTTTTTCGTGTTCAACCAATTTAGGATTAGATTGGATTGATCTTAGGGGATTCGTATCTATGTCCCAAGTGGGGCACCCGCGGGAGGGAGGAAGAGACAGAGACAGAGACAGAAGGGTGGCGTTCCTACACTTTAATGGATAGCAGATCCCTGGTGATCTAGGACAATCGTCATCCCACCTACCGTCGCCCCGAAGCAGTCAGGAGACCGATTCGGAGACCGGAGGCCATCCCATCCCAAGAGCAAGGATAAATCCAGGCAAGCTTGCACAACCGGCATCCCTCTACATGCGTTCCTGAATCGGTCCATTAAGCCTGTTTCGAAACTGGAGGCCGTCCCGCAGGAGAAGAAAGTGTTCACTAGGAGCATATCATCCTGCCATGCACCGCCGAGATTCCCCCCGACACTTCTGCCCTGAAAGAAACCATCTGTGAGAGAAGATAATAAATGATAATAGAGGTGAAATGGAGGTACAGGAAATTCGGGGGATGTGATTAGCCTACCCAACATTCACCTAGTGACCCAAAAAATTACCCAAAACCCATGGATCAGGTACTTCGACCACGGGCATCGAGCCCGGACCTCCCGAATGCGAGCCACAGACAAATCCGCCAGAACCATCCCGCTCGGTTCAGCCAATTTTTCTGGGGCCATCCATAATTGATGAACGAGATGAAACGTACTATGACCGATTTTTTTTCGCTCCAAGTAAGTTTTTTCCAGGTTAACATCGGTTTAGTCTTGCAAGCGATTGTACTTCTAACCTCCGTACGCAGCAGCTTTTATTATTCGTCCTAGGCAACTGATAGTTCAGCCTAAGTCATCCATTACAACATCACAAGCGTTATATGTAATTCCCAGCGAACAGAGGACCTGTGAGGGACAAAGCAGAGAAGGGATGAAATTTTTCGATATATTTTTGCCCTAAAATCGTATCTCAACTTGCGATATACCAGATGAGTCACCAGTTTCTATTTATTTTTAATGTATGCAGCGTGCTCTGCCACATATGTGACTTACGCCTTTCTTGAATACCTTCTAATGGATGATTTGCAGAGCACATTACAGAGGAGGGTTAGATAACCCAAGTGCATAAGTGTTGTATGGAACAGAAAGCAATCAATATGTATTTCAAATTCCAAAAACATCATGCCTAGACACAAAGAGCTGCTGTATTAATTTTAGACGAGTTTACAAACTTTTATTCATTAATGTACATTCACGACATTCACGCATACCCTTAAACACGACCCTGAAGCAACAACCTATCACATGCATCAGTTGACAATAACATTGGAGCACAAAATGCAATCTACACAGTGGGACCAATTGGATTTAGATCTTCAACCAGCACGCGTTTTCTTTGTACAACCATGTCAAAAAAACTCTAGCAGCTAGGTAGATTGTTAGGTTCTGCCAAAAATTACGGCAGATTTTATCCCATACAGTTATTGTGATGGTGGTTGCCATTTTTCCAATTTGCGTTAAAACTACTAAAAACGAGCTCTAAACACTGTATGAAGCTTTGAAGTGTGTGTAAAGATCCGAGATGGTGGTCTGGAGTCTGCAGTTTCTTATTCATACAGATATATTTACTTACAAGGTATCATTGGTTAAATAGTATAGTACAGGTTACTTCACCACTCCGCCAATGCAAGTTGGGTTCAAATCCTTCGTGTTCAGCTCAGAAATTTCATTACCCTTTATTTTACATCTAATGGCCAATAATTTGATATCATACAAGTAACATTTGCATAATATTATACGTTTTTATGAAATACAATACTTGCCATGTTTTCCACTGGTCGTTAGGTATAAATTTATAATTTGTAGTAGATATTTTATTACGGCCGTATTCTTCTTGATCCATTCAATGAAGTTTCAAACACTTCATAAATGCAAAGTGGTTTTATCTATTTGCGCCTGTAACTTAGCTTGGCATGAAAGAACACTCCATCATCTAAGTATTCAGTATTGAAACCTTTTAAACGCTGTTGCTGTTGCCATTTTGGACACTCACTGCGTTGATGAAATACGCACTCTTTGACAATTTATTTTTCTGTGTAGCCGAGAATTTAACACGTTCATAGCTCCTTTTTGTCAGTAGAAGTGAACCATAAGATTTCAGCACGTAACAAAGGCTATTATATTTAATGTAGTTGACATGCTCGTAAATCCGAAGGCTAATTGCGTAAATCGTTTGCAACACGGTACAGACTGCCGATGTTGATAGGAACAGACTGTACATATACGGTACAGATTATTAAGGGATCCCTAATTATCGGATTTCCATTCTTGTGTCTTTAGCTCAGAAGTGAACCAATAGTAACTGTAAATAAATTAGTAACTGAAATACAGACAATAGGGACTAGGAGAAAGGAAAAAGGACCCAAAACAATGTGACGTCGCTTCGAAATTGTCCTTTGTGTCACCATATTCCAGCAATAAACCACCTGCTTTCACGTATTATTTATCACTATTTGGGAAAGCATTCCTATATCATCTTACTAGTTTTATATGCATTAAAAACGTAGTTTATTTAAGCTTTCCGTAGCATCTTGGTCTTCATTCAGGGCTGTAAGCATTAATGCTGGGTGCGTATAATACTGATAGAACTAATCTCTGTTTCATATAACCTTGCCCCGCTGACATGTATCACTCCGCGTACAACTATCTACCCCTCACCCTAATTGGCTAATGCTTTCGCGCCATAAGTCATAGCCTGTGCCTTCGCGTCACATTCAAACCTGCAGTAAACGTCATAATAATTGCCAGGAAGATAGATAAAGTCATACAAATAAGCATATGAAGGCATGCAAAAATACAAGTTTATAATGAAACTGAGAAAGTTGAAACGTAATGAATAAGAAATGAAACTAAAACAAGTTTATAATGAAAGGCCTTCTGCCTTTTCCACTGGGATTTTTTTAAAATCAGCACACATACCTTGCAAAAATGCTTGTCTTTCAGTCTTAAAAGTTGTGCCACGCCATACTTGTCGTGTGTCCTTCATTCACCCAAGTCTCGTCAAGGTAGCATATTTTGCGATTTGTATCCCGGTATAGTCTGATTATCCTTAAATAACGTCTTTGCCACACAGCCATATCGCCCCTGGAGTGGTAAGTTTTCGTGTTGTCTCAATTTCATGTCGCGATGTTCCTACGCATCTAACACACCTGTAAGTTCAGAGCACAGCTGTTCGACTTTCCAGTGATAAAGATGGATTCTTCTCTGTGAGTGCATTAAACATATGCACCACAATTCTTTTTTCGCCGCTTTGTAAAGGTTTTACCCTTGCAATGCTTCAGCGAAAAACTAGCGGTAGACTCTGCAATTATAAATATAATAAGTAGACGCGCAATAAACGTTCAATAAAATAATTTAGCTCTCGCACTCGGCACAACACACCTTGGAATGGCGATATATGACTAATCCAGTTCAAAACAAGGGCAGTGATGAAGGTCATATAATCAAATATGCCATCGCTGCCCCTAAAGCACGTGCTATTGTGCACGTGCTTCTGAGCAATGGAAACTCCTCTGTACTTCGTTTAAGAATTAAGATAAATCAACTCTGTTGCGTAATACTTTTAATGCAAACAGTTACGAAAATATAAATTTGTCAATTCTCTTCCTACATATAACGATATGTCACCATGTTAAATAACGAACTAATCTTTTACGTACAACAGTCTATACTACAATAGCAGCCAATGAGAGGGGTTTAGGTCACGTGACCGTTTAGAGATACGGGGCAAGCTTATGTGAAACAAGGATTAGAGCTGCAATAACGGCCTTTGTGCTAAAAGGGTCAATGTTTTCACATTAGACTATAAACTGAGGGTTGCTTAGACAAGAATATATAGGGGCAGCTGACTCACCAGGTATATGTGACAATAGCTCCTTGTCGGTCAAAAAACCGTAGGTATTATGTTCTTTAAGCAGAACAGAAGAGTCAATAATTCGAGTGGTTTTTTGTGTTGTTTTTTTTCACCTAAAATAGCAGGTAGGAAAATTTAATTCCGCACTAACCATTCAGTTGTAACCAAACAAACGAAGAACAGAACTAAGTTACTTATAGCAGCTTCACTTAAAGTAAAGTAGGTAAAAAGTGTGAAATCAAATTCTTCATGTCCCTTATTTGAGGATATACGAGCACATATATGTTTTGTTCTGAAATATTAAATTAAGACAATGGAACTAAGTAACCAATATTTATTCAATTTCCATTTCACAAACACGTGATAAATTTTTACTTAGCCCTTGTATTATGCACTGTTTGAAATTTTATAGAATTTAAACGTTTAAGTTTTATTAAATATTATCTCCGGAAAGTTGTTGACTGTTTAATTTTCGAGAATTTAAATTATGCTTGCATAAAAATGATAATCACCTATCAACATATTGCTTTCAAGTACAATTAATTGAAATGCAGTTTAACTTTTTAAGGATAGTCCCCAAATATGCCCCATTTCTATTTTAGAGAATTAAGCTACTGCTTGCATGAACTGTTAATATTCCTTGAAAAGATATTAACTAGAATTTTCACGAATCCATTGTTGTAACCGGCGCGGCCAGTGTGCACTAAGGGACAGATACTGCACCGCGGAGATAAAAGGCTTGCCGAAACAGATAAAGATAGCTGACTGGAAGGTTCATTTTTCTAGTGGCGTCTTGATTGTTAGATAATATTTCACAAATTTCTAGGATAATGAGGGGAGTTATAGAAGAAGTCGCGAGCTGGGTGAGCCGTAATTGGAACTTGAGGATAGTGCGCGTGCAGCTATGTTTTGAAAGTGTACTATCTTGTTTGTGGTCGACGACCTTGACGATTGTATTTGTATAGGCTACGTAATTCTGCTACTGTAAGGCTTGACGAAAGTGTGTTTCTACGGATATAAAAAGGATTTTTGAATACCTGCAAACTGTACTTTCAGTTCTACGAACCCACAAAGTCACAACTGGTATCAAGAGTGGAACACACGACGATGGAGGCTGCATAGGAAAATATTTTAGACAAGATGCACGAAATGAAGGCAGAATTAAACGTAATGAAGGCGACCAACGAGGCTCTCACCGCAGAATTTGAAGAGCAGCTAACCGGCATGAGGGAAGACGTCGAGCATGAGGGAAGGCCAGCCGAGGGATGCCGGTGAGCCATTCCACCTGAGGCTGACCAGTCCTCCCTCACCAGGCTATTGAGCTTTAAGACCCTGGAAGGTCAGAGAGTCCTTTGGATACAGAGGCTGCAGGAGTACGACTTCATTCTCGAACATCGTAGAGGGAAAAACCATGGCAACGCACATGACATGTCTCGTAGAACCTGTCCACAATAGTGCCACCAATGCACAATAGTGGAAGAGAAGGAGCGTACCGCAACTGTCAGAGTGGTCACGGCAGTGCCTGCGGACGGCTGGGATAGCGCAGGCCTGGGAAGGGACAGCTGGCGTAGGCGGACTTGGGGCCACTTTTGAGAGGAGTGGAGGCAGGGACAAGACCAACCTGGGAGGACATTGCAACAAGGAGCGCTACATAAAGGTCGTACTGGGCCCAATGGCACTCACTGAAGATCAGAGAGGGTGTTCCGTGTATGGGAATCACCTGATGGAAAGAAGCAGAGAGAACATTTGATACTTCCCCAGATTAAGATCCCGGAGTTCTTAGAGGAAGTGCACGCCGGTACCCCAGGAAGACAACTGGGATCAAACCGAACGATCGACAAACTCCCACTGCGCTACTACTGGCTGAGGCTCCGAGCAGACGCTGAGAGATGGTGCCGTCAATTGCATGTGTACGCGGCGAGTCGCGGCTCCCAGACTAGGAGCCGGGGTCGCATGCAGCACTACAATGGTGAAGCGCCTGTCGAACGCATCTGTTGACATAGCTGGACCACTCCCAGTGTCCGATCAAGGCAATAAGTACCTGACGGAGGCCGTGGCCTACTTAACCAAGTGGCCGGAGGTGTATGCCATCCCGTACCAGGAGGCGAAGACGATCACCGACTGCCTTGTGGAGCAACTCTTCTGCCGATTTGGGGTGCCGTTAGAGCTCCAGAGTGATCAGGTCACCAATTTTGAGTTTAACCTAATGATGGAGGCACTGGGAAGATTTGGGGTGAACAAGATCCGCACAACCCCTCTACACCCACAGTCAGACAGCATGGTCGAGAGGTACATCAAGACTCTTGAACATCTGAGGATGGTCGTGGCCAGCCATCAGCTGGACTGGGACGTCAAGGTACAACTGTTCCTGCTGGCTTACCGCTGATCAACACACGACACCACTGGGATGATGCCAGCCAGTTTAATGTTCGGCCGAGAGTTACGCCTCCCTTCTGACCTGGCTTTTGGGAAGCCCCGGAAGCGAAACAGCCAGCAACCGAATATGTCGAGAACTTGGTGGACCATCTCCATGACATGCATGAGATGGTCGTCAGAACATCCAGATTGCGAGCGTCCGCATGAAGACCCGGGACGACAGACAAGACAACAGACAAAGATTCCAGCAAGGTGATCTGGTTTGGTTGTACCTTCCCACCCAGACCAAGGGACGCTACCCTAAGCTTCAATAATCATGGCAAAGACCGTACCTGTTAACAAAGAGAATTAACTATGTGGTCTACCGCATCCAGAAGGTACCCTGAGGAAAGCTGTTGGTTGTACACCTGGATCGTCTGGCCCGCTAAGAGGGTGCTGTTCGGGACGACCAGCCTTGAGGAGGAAGCAGTGTCGCGAATCCATTGTTGCGACTGGCGCAGCCATCGTGCACAAAGGGGGAGATAATGCAGTGCGGAGATGAAAAGCTTGCCGAGACAGATGATGTAGATGACTGGAAAGTTCGTCTTTCTAGTGCTGTCTTAATTGTTAGGATACATTCCCCAAATTTCTTAGACAGTGGGTGGACCTTTAAAAGAAGCCGCGGATCGCCAGTTGGGTAAGTCGTAATCGGAACTTAAGAATCGTGTGCGTGCATCTCTGTTTTGAAAGTGAGCTCTTTTGTTTGTGACGACTTTGGCGATTGTATTTGTGTATGTTACTTAATTCTGTTACTCTAAGGGTTGACCAAAGTGTGTTTCTACGGAAATAAAGAACACTTCTCTTTTAATTTCTGCAATCTGGACATTTAATGCTATGAACCCACAAAGTCACAGTATGTTATTCTGTGTACTCAATATAGATTTAAAACATATTCGCACGTACAAAATATATTTTATTCCATCGCTTTTGACTCTTTGCCTCCATCACTGGGCAGTTTTGTCTCTTCAATAAGATTTTTTTCCCCCGTCTTCGTACATAGTTTCTTCTAAACGGTCTCTATGTAATAGTGCTGCCTATTTTCTCTCCTCCTTCACTCCAGAACTCTATGACGCTCGACGGTGATCTGATGTTGGCAGAGGCTTGCGATGTGGATCTTTATCTCGGTTTTATCAGAGCGTGTCCGTTCGAGGCCACACTGCTAGGTCAAGCTTTCCCCGGTTTCTACCTGATGGGAGCCTAAAGATCACTCTCTGCTGGATTGGGCGGATAAATTTGTTTCAATGCTTTGTTTCTGAGATACAATTCAGTCTAAAATAGAAAAATATATTTCGTTTATTCATATTGTCATAACTCTATAGGTCCCGTCAAGGTGCTATGAATTTTTATAGTTCCGCCTCAGTATCTTCGGCTCTGACATTAGGCGTAACGTCACAATTAATCAAATTAGAATGGCGATTTAGCTGTTGAAACGAACCAGAATTGCTTCCTTTACAACAGATTTTCACGGCGCCACTATGTTGAAGGTGGTATTTCTGATATGTGCCTCTATCCTTCTTTATCCTCACCGTCAGGGCCGAAGACACAGGGTCCCAAAAGTAGTCCTTCTCATTTCTAATGCTTTGAACCGTTCTTCTGCACTCAATATATTGGTAATGGTTTTGAATCTGTGTTCAGTGCTTATAAAAATACGCTTTCTTTCCACTCGCATCTTAGACGTCTAAACCACAAACAATAAAATATAACAATAAGCCTCCTCACTGAATATATGTGCAAGTCGTTCTTGTTTGCTACAGCTCTGCAATATTTCTTGGAATGTGGACAAAGAGGAGGATTAACTACATAAAATATCGAGTATATCTTTCAGTGGGTCTTATTCTTCTTCAGTGTGAATACGTGTTTAGTTTGAACCGATTCCTGTATATCATAACAAGTTACCTTATTAGCTGGATTATAAAACAGCATTCTTATAGAAGGAAATATATATATACATATAAACGCTGTGATTTCACAGAAACGCTCTTCATTAAACACAAGCTTTTGAGCTTCCGTAAGATCCTCACAAAATTAACTACAGGCAGGAGAGTTCCAAGAAAATCTCTCTATTCACCTCTACAGATATAAAGGCATTTGACAGGTCTACCCACGGTTTAATTAACAGCATCTTCTTGTAAGAAGCTTTTGTGTACTCAACTGGAGCTTTGATAGGTATGTTATCTTACACCTGTTCACAGCAGTAAGTTTCACAACGGAAAATAAAAAATATATAGACTCATGCTGATATTTCTAAATTTGAGTACAATAATATCGGCAACGTAATATTGTAAATTTGGAGTATTTTCTGTATCGAACAATATAATTACATGGTACAATCGTGGTCTGCTTCGCAAGCTGGCTGAACATTCATATGTGTCCCTGTATGACGTAAAACATGCACAGCACGACATTCTTCGAGCATTAAGGTGCGTGAGGATTTTAATTTTGTCACTATAACGCCTATCATTAGAATGAATGGATAAAATACTCACATTTATATTTTATGAAAATGGAAATTACGCAACCACTGTGCATTTATTGCTTTAGAATTCATATATTTTGTATAAAACGCAATTATTTAAGGGTTCCTGTTGGTGGAATATCTAAAATCTTACCATTTTTATCTAAACGAATTTAGAATTTCCTCACGTGCTGCTCTACCTCAAATATAAGCGTTTTAAACTTGTAGCAAATACATATAAAAGTTTAGAAAAAAAAGTATCGTTTTTATTGTACTTATAAATTATGTGTTGTCCAATATGTAGGAATAATAATTTTGAAAAATTTAGAACATTAGTTCATGACTTTGTGGATTCGTATAATTAAACTTCCAATTTGCAGAAATTTAAAGGTTTTTATTTCCGTAGAAATACACTTTGGTCAACCCTTACAGTATCAGAATTACGTAACATACCCAAATACATCCTTCAGGTTCGTCTGGTACGCCCACAAAGAGTTCACTTTCAAAACACAACTGCACGCCGACGATTCTCAGTTCCAATTCGACTCTCTCTAATTACGACTGTCTCCTCAAATAACCGCGGCTTCCTTTTTATACGACCATTCATATCTCTAGGCATTTCTAAGTTTGTTCTGTAACAAAAAATAAGTCGAACTTTCCTGTCAGCTATATCTCACTTTATCTGTTTCGGTAAGCTTTTATCTCCGCGTCGCCCATCTGTTTCTTTGTGCGCCCGGCCGCAACAATGCTAGCGACAATATCAATGCATAAAACTGAAATTTAGAAATGTTTTCCCGCTTCTAATTGTTTCAAAGAGCGTTTTAACTACAACTTTGTAACAAAGTGGTTGGTTTAAATAAGTCATAACTTGAGGAACCTAAACTGCAGTATGGCTATGACTATGACTTCGGAGGGGATTCTGCACCTCGACCGGACGGATCTGTTGTACCTACGCCCGGGAGGGAAGATGAGGTTAAAGGAGAAATAGGGTGGCCAACCCCAGGGAATCACTATACTGTAGAGGGTAAGATCCCTACACTTTACCAGATAGAAACTCCCCGGCGGTGGGTTTAGGACAATGGTCGTCCCACCCGCCGTGGCTCCGAAACAGTCACGAAGCCGTTTTGGAAACCGGAGGCCACCTCCCAGGGAAGGATACTCGAGGCAGGCTTGCAGAATAGACATCCCGCCTGCCACATTTCTGAATCCTGCTTGGAGACTGAAGTCCATCTCACCGGAGTTCGCCATGCACCACCGAGATACCCGCCGACGCTTATACCTTGAAAGAGACCACCAGATGAGAGATGATATGAAATAATAATGGAGATGAAATGGAGGGACAGGAAATTCGGGAGATGTAATTAACCTACCCAGCATTCGCCTAGTGACCCGAAAAAAACCTCCGAAAAACCTATGGATCAGGTAGGTCGGCAACGGGAATCGAACCCGGGCCGGCCGAATGCGGAGCACAGACAAAACCGCTTGAACTATCCCGCTCAGCTAAACTGCAGTACAAGCCTAATATCTATTATTTTGTTTGTGTTTGTTTTCTTTTCTGCAGTTTCAGTTGAAAATTTCAAACTGCATTATTTGGAGAATACTTAGTACACTAAAGTGAAAGAAAAGTTGAAGTCAGGAATATATATATATATATATATATATATATATATATATATATATATATATATATGGCAAACGCTATAGTATGTATGTAGCTTAAAAACTAAGAAAGTTGGGTCTCCGGTAGCGTATTCCGGCTTTGATTCTTGTCTACGGCCACTCTGGCCTTGGCCTTCTCTGTTCGGTAGTCGAATACAAAGGTGGTTTCTCATCTACCAAATGTCTTTTTCATAATTTATCTTACATTAAAATTATTTATTTTTGTATTGTACTTCAAGCTTTCGTGGTGTATGACTGATGGACAGATTATGTGGATTCTTGCATAAAGGAAAGAGTAGGGGAGGGTGGTCCAGAGTGACACGCAATATTTTTGAAATCCTATACTTCTTTCTTTCTTCTTTCTATTTTGCAAATAGGTGGCATGTTTTCTTTATTTCTTTATTAACAAATGCAAAACATAAAAACATTGATTTTAATAATCATGAAGACACACCATACCAATATTCAAATGAATGTAAATCGTCTAACCCTGCCCCACAGTGGGGCACACTGAGACGGTCGATGGTCCAGACTGAGACAACCTATATTACATTAACATTACCAAATTTAACTTTAAAAATCAAATAACCGTTTTGTCGTTGTTTTTTTGCCAAACAATCGTGGTTGACCCAACAACATTTTTATATCAATTTCATTCACTGAAGCTACATCTGGAACCTGCGGAAACACAGATTTATCTGTATTTTTCACTTTCCGCAGGAATGAAATTTCCATATCTCCATCTGAATCCTTCCCTTTTATGACTTGTACAATGTAATATATCACTTATTATTTTCCTGCAAACTCAGTCGGCACAGTCGCCTACAGTAGGCTATGTTTCCTGCTATTCAAAACCAGAAAAAAATTTCTTCTTCATCCATAACTGAGGATCCAGAGGATATTTCTACGTTGTCTTCTGAAGATTATGGTTCTGTGCATAATTTTCTTCCTTTAAATTTCTTCTGCTTACCTGCAGGTTTATTTGGTTTACATTGCAATGCCCTCTCCTCCAGTTCCTTTTTCTTAGGTGTATCTGTTGGTATCATGGTTCTCCCCTTTCTCCTCAAAGTTGGTTTTTCTCGGCAGCTTTAGGTAACCCTCTGAATTCATGAGGGCTTACAATGTCACTGTTACTTTTATCTCTATTCATAGTCGATGGTGAGCTTGTCAAACCCTCATGAATTTCAGCATCAGGATTTTCATGACACTGAGAACTTCCCTGTGTTGGATCATTCTCAACTTCTCCACAAGTGTTTACTGAGGGTTCACTTTCTCCCAAGACAGTTTCAGAACTTCCATTTCTGGCGACATGTTGTGCTCCAATTTTATCAACTGCTGAGTCACATGATCCCATAGTGTTATCTGGTAGTTTTCTGTCAGTTACACTACTGGGTAAGAAGTCTGTATTCCTATGGAATGGGAATATTCCAGTCTTATGAAAACCTGCAATAATGTTTGTTGGTTTCATGCTTCGCTTGAAGGCAGGGATGTCTCAAAACAAGGTCCACTGCTTCCTTCATGCTATCAATTGAGAATATACCAATTTGAGCATTTCTTTGCCTGTTTCTAGCCATTCTGGAAGAAAACAAATTGTGAGTTTAACAAAATTCTCAATTTCAGTAGTGTCTCACACAGCCCCACCTACCACTGTCTCATTGTGGACCACGTGCTCATAAAAATATTTTTATTATTTACATAAACTTAAACTTCAACCCCACTGTTCATTATTTAATTAGTTCTGAAGAAGATACCCACTGCTTTTAAGAAAGGCAAAATGCATAATAATATAAAGAAAGAATTAAACAATATGATCTAGTAAGTACACCCTGAAAATTTTACTTTACTCATTCGAAAATAAAAATTTCCTTGTGACCAGAAACATTCCTTAAAACTCTGGATTTAATCAGGTTTGCCAAATGCAACTTTATTTCCTCTATTCACAACCAGAGTGCATCACTTCTTAACTTACACACATATTTAAAAATTGTAAGTGTCTCACTGTGGACCATGTCTCACTGTGGACCACCCTCCCATACTCCCCGTGGACACCAAAGGACAGCTTGGTCATTGGATCGTACATCGTCCTCTCTATGCAGCCCCAGAAGTAGAAACCTGGTATGGTTAAGAACCTCTGCACGTCCCTAAGCCAGTCTGTCTGTAGCATCAGTTCTCTTGTTTCCTTTCCTTCATTTCTTACTACTGAGAAGGTGTAGACGAATTGGAACAATCTATTTTGTATAACCTATGTAATTTAAGCTAAATGTTAAAACAATTACCTTAAATTCTTTGGTAAATTTGGGCGAAACTTAAGCTATGAAATTTTAATAATACATAATTTTATTACACATTCTTAGCAGCCGCAATATATCAGGCGAAACGTATACCATTAGTTTCCATATCTATTCAACCTTATGTAAAGTCATTTGATTAAAAACACGCTGCTTCAAGCCAAAGTTTCATCCGAGACAGTCAAACATTCTCTAGAGCAGACAATGCACAATGAGAATAGGGTCACATGATCTTTAACACATCTCAGTAAGGAATTCACATTGTAGAGGTAATTGGCGTTCCGAAACCTAATGAATCGAACTTGACATTTAAACAGATGTAATCTATTATCGTCTCAGTAGCAGAGATTTACTCACATAATCATATATGTACTGTATCCGACACAGATAGACAATAAATAACTTAGCCTTATACAAGAAAATCTCTTACAAAGGTAACAAAGACAAGTGACTAATACTCTCGGCAGTAACATGATAAATCTGGCACGTCCAAACGCCGAGCCAATCTTTGATACTTCCCGCTTGCCATGTATTTTGAAGCAGGCAGAGCGGCATATCGATTCTACAGTGTCCAGTGGCGCTACGTCCATACTAAACATTGCGCGTCGAGAAAGTTTATTGTACATTCACAAGAAATTTGACATTGTGTATAATAAACTACAATCTTCAATAAACTGTAAACTAAACATCAGATAGATTCTAGCAATAGTAGGAACAGCACTGCAAAGGAATGTGACAGACGCAGCAATAATATGCAAATGGTTATTTCATTTTTATACTTATTTATTCTATGTGTGCTAGGACATTATAAAACACAATAGCTCCAAATCTATCCGTTATACATGTTTTAGCTTTACGGACAAATGAAAATCCGATATTCTTCAAATTTTATTTGTTTCATTCGAGAAAAGAATCAGTTGGTAAATGTACAGGGGATAGGGAAAATAATGTGAACACCTGTACTTAATTTAGAATTGTTTAATAATAAGGGGTTGGACGTTTCATTTGCCAGCTGAAATTCTTGGAATACTGGAATATGATTGTATAGACTCCAGGGGAATGTTATGCTACACTTCTATCAAAACATCTTCTAGCTCCTGTAGTGACCAGAGAGATGCGGAAATCTGCTACGTAGTCTGTTCTCCAATGCCGCCATAACTGGTTCATTAATGTTCAAGTCCGGAGGTTGTGGTGGCCAGGGAAGATGTTGCAGTTCATTTCCAGGCTCCTCAAATCGCTATTGCACTTTCCTGTCTGTGTGAATAAGTGAATTATCCTTGTGAAATATGGCATCGTTGTTGGGAACATTTGAATCGGAGGGAGCACCTGATGACCTAAAATGCTCAAATATGCTTTTGCTGTAAAACGGCCTTTGACTGTAATGATGGCACCAGCAGAATAGGAACGATAATATACCTGCCCAAACTATCAAGCGTAACCCCTGGAATCAAGCAATCAAGATTGTAGTCTTATTTTGGAGTTATCTACACATAACTCCAACCTTGTGTTAGGAATAACTTAAACGTTGACTCGTCGAACCGTATGAATTGTTTCTACTGATCAGTCGTCCAGGATTTATGCTCCTGGGCCAATTCTTTACGTTTCTTTGCGTGGTTTTAGTCACCAATGATTTAGATTAGGGAGTTCTCGGCAGAGAGTGTCTAGAAGATCATTATTGTGACTTTGTGGGTTCGTGAAATTAAAAGTGCAAGTGCACAAACTCAAAATGTTTTTTATTTCCACTGAATTACAGTTGGAACACTTGCCGATTACACAGATATTACGTAGCGCACACAATTACAATCCGCCAGTTCGTCTGTCACAGGTCCACGCTATACTCACAATTACGTACAACTCCAGAATCTTTTCCAATTCCGTGTCCATGGTGGTAATACCCCACTTCTGACACCAGTTGTGACTTTGTGTGTTCGTGAAATTAAAAGTCCAATTGCACAAACTCAAAATGTTCTTTATTTCCACCGAATTACAGTTGGAACACTTGCCAATTACACAGAATTACGTAGCGCACACAACTACAATTCGCCAGTTCGTCTGTGCAGTTCCACTCTACACTCACAATTACGTACAACTCCTCTGATACACGTACACAGTCTTGCAGTCCGTTCACTAGTACAGCGCTCCTCACGTCTGCTCGCTATGAACTGAACTCTCTCCAGCCCGGCTTGTCGCTTATATAAGACGAACTGACCTATCTAGAAGGTTCCGGGTTAGATGAAATATCCCGACCGTTCCAGACGTCAGGGGGACAGGAAAGTGGCGGCCAGCGACCATGTAACTGTCCTAGCCATCCCCTCAGTTAGTGACACGAGATAAATGGGTAGGCGTCGTCTGAATACCTCCTGTCCCCCACTCAGCTGTCAGTTGGTCGCGCCTTCCGATAATTGGGTGACATTATTGAGCCCTGAAGTCACTTTAGTCGCAGTACCTTTGTGTTGTTTGGGCACAATTTTCTTAGTGTACGACGATCTCTGTCATTTAATTTTGATTTTCTCTCACTATAGCTGCTTCTACATGCTGTCTTTTATGGCTTTGTGTGGGCTATCATATCTGTTGACACAGTTGCTTGGCTGTTTTGGTTGTTGTTGCTCCAGTTAATCCAGCCCCGCGATCTGCCCTCTTTGGAACCTGTTAAGTGTTCCATTGCAAGTCTACCAGTGCCCAGGAATAGAAATATGAAGTGTGCACTACTCGTAAACAACCGGTATTGTTCCTAGTCAGTCATGAACACACACAATCAAGTGCGACACGTGCCTTACCTGAGCTGTCCAATGTCAAACACAACCATCACTTTACTAACACTGTTCACATTATTTTGCCTATCTTCTGTATGTTGCAGCAAATGTTGCCAATGTACGAGCGCTAAATTACCTAAGATGGGTATATTTATGTCTAGGAGCAAGTTTTTATACCAGAGCTCCTAAACGCTCTGTGCACATACTTCTAACAGCTGTATCATTTTGCAATAATGTTATATATTAACTCCCTCTGCATTGCAGCGGTTTTGCTTTTGATTTTGTTGCCAAGGGTTTGGAAAAACGAAGGAAATAATTTTCCATCCTTTTAAAATTTTAAATCTGTGAACTGTTAATTCATTTTCAAATTTTCACTTAGTCCAACAGAAGTTTTAAAACTACTTCCTCCGACACTTTCAGGGAACGCAAGTATTGGAACTGATACAATTGTTCTTCCAACAAGTGCTGCTTAAATAATTCTGACTTTGCTGCAAAGACCACCACTGAATCTAACACACAATGGCAACCTTTGCCCCCCTTGAAGCTCGGTATTTAAGCTATTTAGCAGCTCTTGACTCTATTTAATTCCCACTGCATTAAACACTTCCTCCCCTGTAGTACAATCTTTCATAGGATTACCACAACAATCTTCTGTAAAAGTTGCGAGCAGCTCTGATTCAGACACGATTCGGTATGCTTACAAAGGCACTCGTCTTCTGGCAGACAATGCTCCAGCTCAGTCATCTCAAAATTCGCAGTTGACAAAACTAGCGAATACGGTTTTGAGATCTTGCAGCATCCTCGAACCAAGTGACTGTTGTATCGGTGCTCTCGTCTGTAGTAATAGAAAAATATAAAATATTGTTGCATTTCTAAACCTGCTCCTATATATTAACTGATACGTCAATTCTGCCTGCTCTGGTTTGTTTTGATATTTTTCTTTCTACCTTTATTGTAGAATGTTTAATAAGTTCAGTCATTTTCCTTGCCTTTTCCAATGTCACAATAAATGCTAGTAAGGAAAATGTTCTTCTGTTTTATAACTGTAGATCTAATTCTTATTTTAAACTTAACTTTCAATTCTTCTGAGTCAGCCGATCCACAGCTATGGTAAAAAAGAAAAGGATAAGCAACTACTTATTTCAGTTTTTTGCTGTAGTGGAACAACTGATTGCTATTTTATCACTTACTAATCTCTATCCGTGTACTTTCGTAATAATGAACATTAATAAATAATGATAAAATGTAAACAAATTGTACTTACCTTGTATTGTGCTGTGATCGGGATGAGTTGTTTTTCAATATCGCTGAATAATTTATTGTTTTCCACCATTAAATACTTTTAAACAAAGTAAAAAAATAACGGAAACGTAGAGTCAGACTGAAAACTTCAATGCCATAGCCGGGATTTGAACCACGGATCTTCTGGTTTCCGTCCAGCCGCACTACCATTGAGCTACTATGGCCAACGTGCTGATATGACATTAAATTCTCCAACTGACTCGTATCCCGATGAGAATGAGGGCATTTACAAATGAAGAGGCTATGCCGGCAGGTTGACGCTCTGTAACAATGGGCCATCGTTTAAACATGGCTGCGATACGACCGTTTGGCTTTATTATCTGCTGAGCAGACATCAATTAGATCTTCTATTCTCTTTATCTATCCCCCTCTCTTGCTCCTTCTCTTTCTCTCTCTTTCTCTGCCTCTTTCTCCCCCCCCCCTCTTTCTCTCTCTCTCTCTAGTTTTACTTCCCATTTTACTACCATTTTTACTACGCACTAATGATACATCAAATTAAATGATATAATAATTGGAAAAAAATTCTGGGAAAGAAACTTTTTAGGCCCACATGTTTAGATTTTCTCCAATGTTTGCCAGGTATGGGGACTGAGTACACATTTGGTAAACCTCAGTGCAGCAGCAGGGTCTTTTAGGATTTAAGTTGCTGAATGCCCGTTTACGAGTTCTTGTCTTAAGGAAAGGTACAAAAATTAATGCGGACAAGATGGAACTACTCATTCCGTTACTTCAACTCCATGAGTATTTCATATTTTCAACTGTTACCTGCATGCCATTAGCGCTATACTGTCGCATTCGGGAAGTCTGAAGAGAGAAAAGCGTATGATGGTGCCCGACCATCACCGTGTACATTTTAGTACCTGATTTGAAGTATAAACCGCTGGGCCCAGGTGTTTTAACTTGTTTCAAGAGCAGTGACAGAGCAGCACGCTGCCATTCTCTCGCCTGATCATGTAACATAAAGGAATTAAATGAGAAGGAAGGAAAAATATGAAAATTACTGACATTAGAAAAGCACTCCGGCAATCGAGCACGTTCTGGGAAAACCGCCCAAAATGCCCTAAGCTTATAGTGAGCAGTTCAACGGGAATGGAACTGACCACGGAGCCACCTGGCTGGTGGCTGCAGCTATCAAGTAGATAAATTATGCGAGGATTGAAAATAGGGCCCAAATTCTTTGATGAAGCAACAAATTGCAGCGCAATATCACCGTTTAACTCTAAGGCAAGTTTCGAATTGCTTGTTAGAAGACCATAAATCGTATGGATACTTCCAGCAAGATTCTACAAGAGCACATATGACTACCGAATAATGAAATGCAATATGACAGGTGTTCTATGACAGAATAATTAGTGTTGATTTGCTACCTCCTCGTTCTCTTTGCCTAAAGAGTTGTAACTTCTATTTATGGTGTTCTTTAGAAGCCAAAGTGTGTCGTTCCAATCCTCGCACACTACAGGAAAGTGAGCGAGAGTATTTACCCGCGATATGTTGTCTGTTTAAGAGCAGAAGCATTTCCAACATCTATTATAAGGTAAGGTTTCCAATCCGCCACTGCCGGCGTAAGTTCACCGGCGACTGACGACTGCCTCGCGCAGTAGAGAGAGGCCGTAATTGCGCTCGATTATAACTACCCCATAATTTACAACCACAATTCGCTTAAAACGTAGAATAAATTACAATCATTGACATTGGTTGGATAACATTTTAATGTTTTACGCTAAAATTGTTGATGGGTAAGTTTCACAGCTTTATAAAGAAATGACAGGACAATAAATAATTAATTGCAATAAACAATTTCTGTAGGTTAAAGTCAATGCATAAAGCGAGGAAGTTGAAGCAACAGTCCCAAAATAGAATGGGACCTTGAGAACCAAAGCTGCTAAATAATAAAGCAATAATAATAAGGCCATAGTAAAGCTACATATTCATTTCAAACTATCCTTTTCTTCCAATGTATAATCAAGCATATTATTAGATAAATTATCACACACTGTAATTTTTCAATGTATTTATAGGTTTACCAGTTACGACTAACATATTTCACATTACGGCTTACATTTTCAATTCCATTTGAAATTAAAAAGCAATGCAAATAAAGAATAAAGAAAGTTAAAAGTGAAACCTCCAACATTGACTCATCAGATCAGTTTCTATTCATATCTAGAATTCTGCCAAATTTTGGGTTGCTTTCTCCATCAAACAGCTGAAACAAAAACTCTTCTTCACACCTCTTAACTTTATTTTGAAATTTATTGTTGGTTGCACTTGCTGTAGATTTAATTTTCTATCTGGAGTTCCTTCAAACTTGATACAACTGCAAATATATTAAGGACTTTTGTTGAAATTCATATCACATTAACAAGCTCCACTTTATGCTAACATAGTTCTGCTTTTTTGAATATGGGTCCTGTCACATGGTCCTTTCCTGAGGGATTATTATGACATCTTTGGTGTCTTGAACTCAGATTTGAGTCTTGGAACGTCCTTATCTAACACATTGCACATAGGTAGAGTCAGATTAATTAGCAACAATAGGGACCTAGTAAGGCAGCCGTCGCTAACCTCCTTCTCAAACCAGGTAGTTATCGAGCTGTCCCCAAAGGGCGCCCGGCTCCTACATGGAGCTTTCAATAGGGCAAGATCTAGAGACTAACAAGCCCCCCCCCCCCCATCTGGTCCGAAAACACAAGATCCATAGAAAGTGGATACGCCACTTGCACGCGCCAATCCTAAAGGGGAAGGCTACCGAACAACCTCGATGCCTGGTGATAGGTAGAGTTAGATTGTGAATTACAATGCCACAGTCGGGATTCGAAACACGGATCTCCCGGTTTCAGTCTGGTTGCTCTTAACCATTGAGCTACTATGGCCAACAAATCAGTATGACATTAAATTCTCCAATTGACTCTTATTTTAGCGGTAAACAACTAGGGATTCTCACACACAATGAGATAAATACTCATTGTAAGTAAGTACTGAAGTCCCAGCCATCATAGTTACCAGCATTAGGTAAATTGATGGAAATTAATCGTTCTTCCACACTATTCGTGTGTAGATAATGATTTAGATAGCTAGATTCAGATTGAAAAATTCAATGTCATAGCCGGGATTTGAACCACGGATCTCCCGTTTTCCGTCCTGCTGCTATTCATCATTTAGCTACCATGGCCAACATCCCGTGCAAGTTCCTCCATAGTAAGTGCCTCACTAGGACCATTTCAGGCCACTCATGTAGAATTCTAACTATATAGCATCAAGCGAGGAAGCTTAAGTACTGTTCCTAGTAAACCGACCACTTGCAATAGCCAGCGTCCTTGAGTTACTTTACACTGAGTTATTTTCAATTCCGATGTGCAACATTATTACTATGATCTTCGTGAACGTTAAAGATACATGGAGGCGGGCCGTACTGCAGACTCCAGCAAATATTAAGCTTGCGCCGCCTAGCAGTGCTGCCTAATGTGGTACACGCATCTCCGCGCCTGAACATAGTTACGTTTGGATAATTTTTTTTTTTTTTTTTTTTTTTTTTGAAAAATGACAGATGCCAATTTTATAATAAGACAGAATTTTATTTTCTGTTCAAGACCGTAGAAAAATCCTGTCTTTACGATACTTAGAACACGAGCGATGCACGTTTCATTTTCACATGTTATGGTTACCCAATTCCTCATACATAACCCGAAAAACAACAGAACACAACTCTTCCTTCTCCAATCTCAAGCATAAATAAACAGTGCACTCTAATATGAAAATAAAAATCAGGCAGGTTGAAACTGGCGGAGTTAATGCTCAGTTCGTTTTCAGAGTAGTGACGTGAGACGAGGGCTGTTCAATAATGAAGGATCATAATTTTTACGGTCATAATTTTTCGCACTAAAATTCAATCTTATTATATTCTGTTAGCTTAATGTACATGCGTAGTAGTTTCATTGTTGGTACTCCTGGTTCCCGCCTGTGAGAACCAGGCAAGTTCAGACATGTTCAGTATCGCCCACCGTTGCAATGGAGATAACATGCAGTTAAAGTTGATTTTTGAGGAAGATCTGAGTTTCTTTCAAACGTAATCACTGCTGATGATAATTGGCTACATTATTTTGATCCTAAGAGCAAACAGCAGAGCTCAGTGTGGACATCTCCTTCATCACCAATCCCCCCAAAAAGGCAAAACTGATTGCTTCTGCTGGGAAATTTATGGTCATTTTAATCTTTGATATTCATGGAACGGTTTATCAGCATGTTGTACCTGCACACACGTCATTAACTGGACAATACTACAGGGTCGCCCTGAAAACATTGCAAGTCCATATCAGGCGCAAAAGACCATATTTCCATGAAGCAGGCTAGATGCTGCACCACAATAATTAGCGGCCGAATATTCCCAATGTTGTTGCTAAATATCTTGCTAAAATCAACGTGAAGTGCATCCCTTACCCTCCCTATATTCCGGGTTTAGCCCCATGTGACTTTTTTCTATGCCATAACTTGAAGAAACGCCTTCGTGGGAGGCATTATCCTTTATCAGAAGTAGTGGTGAAGACTGCGGAGGCGATTTTGAAGGATCTCTCAAAAATGTTTTCCAGCATGTCTTTGAAAACTGGCAAAAACGCTGGTACAAGTGCATCGCATTCACAGGAGACTATTTTGAGAAGGACCATCAAAATTATGAGGATGAGTAAAGGTACGTTGTCAAAAAAAAGAATTGTGATCATTCTTAATTGAACAGCCCTCGTACACCATTTGTTGAGACGAAAACAGAATTTCAAGGCCGCATACTATTCCTCGCATGTTACCTCCATTGCAGCGGTAGGCGATACTGAACATGTCTGAACTTGCCTGATTCTCAAACGCGGGAAGCAGGAGTACCAACAATGAAACTACTAAGGCGTGTTTGTTTCACATTAAGCTAACAGAATATAATAAGAATGAATTTTAGTGTGAAAAATTATGAACGTAAAAAATTATGATCATCCTTGAACAGCCCTCCTATCAGTAAACAGCGAAGACATTGCAATGTTGTGCTTTACTTCGCGTGCATGTAGCATCCATCAGTCATTCGTGGTACCTACGCAATCATTGGCTGAAGTGATGCGTTCATTGGTGATTAGCAAACGTAGAATACTTCCGAGAAAGGCAGCCAATATCCCTCTCTTTCAGTTCTGAGAATAATAATCAGTACGTTACCTGAGAGGTTTCTACTAACAAAGCTAAAGCCATGTTAACCTTTCAAGTAGCATCAAAGTACCTCCCCGGCAGTTCTCCATTATAAACCTTTACAGTCATGGACATAAGTATTCGTAGAACTGCCAGTAATACATAAAAGTTTTATTTGTAACAATTCTGCTTTTATAAACCTGAAGATTTGTCAAGGAATGTTGTTCTGATGAATTTTTCTTTTTTAATATACATCCTCCAAAGTTATCATATCAGACCATGAATGAGATGGGTGAAATGATGCTCAAATGAGTCTAGAGTCGATAGTTACCTGACATTCATCTTTCAGTATAAAGGAAACTCCAAAAATAAAAAGCTTTACCCTGACCGAAGATCCCCTGAGACCTTTTGAACTTCCACCTACGCTACACAGGCGGGCTCTGGCGAAATGCGGACCGTGAAATAGGGGTGAAGTGGGAAACATCTTCAGAGGGTTTTCTGAAAAGTACGCCGTATGAATATTTACCGTGGTTGTAAAACAAATTCGTTTTGAAATGTTACAAATAATTAGGGCCCGGCAATGCCTTTACTATTTAAATGGATATATTGAAAGGTTAAATAGAAATAAATATGTTTCTGTGCATTTAGTGATGGCAGGGCCAGTTTTTATTTTATCTTTCTTAACTACTGTAATGATAACATTTTGTAGGTTTGTGACCAGTGTAAATGTATCAAATTTAGATATTTGTTAGATAAATTATAAAATTACAGCCGCGCAACTTCCTCTCAGTATACGCAGTCATTTCCCGGGAGCTCAAGTTGTATTTATACACCAATTACATATTTCATTCGAATTTATTTTATGAGATGAATGCGCACAATATAAAAACTGGCAGGAATTATTTAAAATAAAAGGAAAGTCTATTGAATATATTTACAAGATAAGACAACTGAAAATAAAATGGAATATATATAGAGGTGTACAGTAGTCAAACAAGAAGTAAAAGAGGCTGGCCACTTAGCTCAGTCGGAAGAGCACCTGCTTGCCGTGTTAGGGATCCCGGGTTCGAATCCCGGTGGTGGGGATGGGGAGTTTTCTCCGATCAAGATAATTCCTCATCTTCCCAAGAGTCTGGAAGTATGAATGAGAGAGTGAATGTGTGTGTGATCTAATGATTAAAACCAAACGAATACGAGTTAGCACCTTCGATATAAGGAAGGACTATATAAATGGACGAAATAAAAAGGAGAAAGAAAAGAGCTGCATCAAATAAGCTGGGGAAAGAATGTAAAACACCTAACATGCGGCACGATCTACATGGAGTTCAAGAATGCGCGTATAAAATACTAAAATTATTCAATGGCCAGGAAAACCAAAATTTGTATTAAATGGAGTAACAGAGAAAGACTGTTAGAGCATTAGAATAATGGGAAAACGGAAAATCAGAAGGAATATATAAAAATGGACGATGTTAACACGGAGAACTACTAAAAGAACTACTATAAGCTCTTACACAGTTTTAAAAAACTCTTTCGATAGATAGATAATATACATATTCAACGATTAGGATTACCACGCAGAGGATTCACAAACGAAACCTGTGGTTTAATTTACCTAAGCCCCAAGTTGGGCATCCCCAGGAAAAAGGATGAGGTGAGAGAAGACAGAGGGTGGCCGAACCTCCTATCCGCCGACACTTATATCCTGAAAGGGACCGGATGAGAGATTATGTGGAATGATAATGGAAATGAAAAGATGGGACAGGAAATTCGGGGGATGTAATTATCCTACCCAGCATTCACCTGGCGACCCGGGACACCCCTGAAAAAGCCCATGCGTCAGGTAGGTCAGGCGCAGGAATCAAACCACGGCCTCCCGCATGCGGGCCCAGACGAAATCGTCTGAGACATCCCCCTCGGTTATTCAACTCTTAAATAACACAACCCCAGTTATACCGCATTACCGTTTCTATTTAATAAATGAAACATCGCAATGACAGCTTAGAGGCATGTAAATAATAATAATAATAATAATAATAATAATAATAATAATAATAATAATAATAATAATAATAATAATAATAATAATAATAATAATAATAATAATAATAATAATAATAATAATAATAATAATAATAATAATAATAATAATAATAATAATAATAATAATAATAATAATAATAATAATAATAATAATAATAATAATAATAATAATAATAATAATAATAATAATAATAATAATAATAATAATAATAATAATAATAATAATAATAATAATAATAATAATAATAATAATAATAATAATAATAATAATAATAATAATAATAATAATAATAATAATAATAATAATAATAATCATCATCATCATCATCACCATCATCACCATCACCATCATCAATCATCATCGACTTAAGGAAAATATACACATTATGACGAACGACATTGATTTTGAAAAGATTGCACCTTTGCTATTAACTAGATAAAAAAGAAAAGAAGAGACATTAACCTTGAAAGTCGCTTAATATTTATTAATTTTGACAAAAGGTTTGATAAATTTAAAATGTCAACATTATGGGATTTACTACTTGAGGAAGGATACGCACCACACTTAATAAAAATCATACTCGGCCTGTATCATAACACCGAAATATGTATTGAATTCATCCAAAATAAACAATTTGCAGAAATTGAAGGTGGTGACCGACGGAGTTTCAGCTATGGCCCGCATTTGGGATGCCCGTGATCGATTCCCGTGACCGACCTACCTGATCCATTGGTTTTTTTCAGGTGTTTTCCTGCGTCGCTAGGTGAATACGGGGTAAGTTAATTACATCCCCCGAATATTCTGTCTCTCTGTTTCACCTCCATTGTCATTTAATATCATCGCTCATCTGGTGGTCTCTTTAAAAGTAGAAGTGTCGGCGGGAGTATCGGCGGTGCATGACAGAATAATATGCTTTGAGTGAACACTTTTTTCTCCTTCGGAACGCCCTGCGGTATCCGAACCTGGACTACCGAGGAGTTTATATATAGCAAAGTGTATGGACTCTGCCTTCTGTACTGTGGTGACTCCTTTGGATGAGTACCCCACTCGGCAGTGCCCCACTTGGTGGCATAGGTACAAATAACCAGTCTGCTCGAAGTACCGAATCCCCTTCGTGCAATCTTATACTAGGATGCTCATTATCAAACACTTTTTTTAATATACATCCTAACGATGTCATTGAAAACGGCTGAGTTTGTAATATTGTCATTTTTATTAATGGATTACCTATAAGCTGTTAGTTATTTTCCGATGACCTGGTAATTCGTAACTGGAAAATATTTGCAGATGGCTACACGTAAAATAAAAAAAAGTATCGGCTTAATATTTCACAAAGGAAAACTCAATATCTGTGTTTGTCGGATTACGGCATAGCAAATTAAAATTTGATTTAATTTTTAAGAGATGAACGAATAAGTGGCTTTGAATACCAGTGATATTAAAATGACATAGGAGAACATATTGCATGTAAGAGAGATTCAGTAAATCTGTTCGTGGAATAATAAACCATATTAAGGCAATAAAACGACAAAGGAGACACAATTAAAGTTTAATAAATCAGTGGTATTTGCAATATTACGTTGTCGGTGGAAAGGCTTGGGTGACCAGAGAAAGAGAGGAAAGGAGAGCTGAATTGTCAGATCAGTGTCTGGCAGTTCTCTAATTGAACACAGAAACTCCGAGGAAATAAGATACTTGCAATAGGAGTGTTAGAACGCATAGAGAATTTATGTACACAGAAGCATGAAAGTGTGAAGTATGAAACGTAGACATCCAAAATTAAGATGGAGTGAAGAGTTCTAATGGTGATGGAAGGTTCTGAACCTTCCGTGTGGATAACTGTGGTGGTGGTGGTGGTGGTGGTGGTGTCGGTGGCGGTGGTGGTAAAAGCTCAAAGCGGATAACTGGATAACTGCATTAGTTCCAGGGGACTCGGCATGGAAACCACACTTCGTCTATTGTGGCTATGCCCCCAAGAGGGGCATCCCCGTGGAGGGAGGATGAGGTGAGGGGAAATGCAGGGCGGTCTTCCCAAGGAGTCACGACAGTGCAGATTGTATGATGATGTGTATAAGGGCGCTCAACTGCAGAAGTTATCAGCACCCGTGCAGATTGCAGGTTCCCTACATTTCACTTAGATGGAAACTTCCCCTAGGAGGCCAGGACAACGGATATCCCACCCTACTATTGTTCGGAAACTGTCCCACTACGCGATCTGGGTGCAGGGATCGGCAACCAACCCACCGGAGGAGGAATTAGTTCACTTAGAGCATATCATTCCGAGACACCCACCGACACTTCGAGCCTAAATGAGAACACCAGAGAAAGATGATATGAAATGATAGTGGAGACGAAATGTCACCTGGCGACCCATGAAAACCCCCGAAAAATTCATGAGTCAGGTAGGTCGGCTACCGAAATCGATCCCTGGGCCTCCCGAATGCGGACCTTAGACGAAGCCGCCTGAGCCTTCCCTGGCTAAGTAAGTACCTTTCCTGTGGTGCAGAGTGGAGCAGCATGCACATGTCCCCTGGTATAGGAAAACCAAAAATGCATCTAAACAGTAATCATTAAAGCAAGGAACAGCCGCAGTAGTCGCGATTACAGCATCCATGGACCCTGGGATCATTTGAGCATCATTTCACCTATTCCATTCATCACCCGATATGACAACGTTGGAGGACGTAAATAACAATAATGGAGATTATAGCATGTGTTAATCTAATGAGTACAGATAGAAGTGTGCGTGGTAAAATCCGTAATCACAAGAGGGTTATGTGATACCTTTAAATTTCTTTGGTCTATAGGAGTTTGCAATGAATAAATAGGTGATGTACGTGACGCTAGCAATCAACTACATATACATGTCTGCAATATGCAGTATATTCCGCTATTAATTATCTAATGTTGAACATATTCATTGATTAGAAGTTATGACAAAATACCTTTATGCTTCATTATCTTATTTATAATTTTTACAATATAAGTACGTAAAAGCTTTCCATTACTTAGAACTCAGAAATGTGAGGTAGTCCAACCAAACTCCATGGCGCAAGCCCCGATGGCCATATCGCTACATCCCCTACTTCTCCCCACAACAGGGCAGTAATGGAGGGGAGGATATATTTAGCGCCTCATACTCCCTCCCGGGGTCGCTGTAAATTCCTACAAATTTGTAGCAGGTAAAACCTTTTGTGAAAGGGAGATATGTTAATTCCTACAAATCTGTTGATTGGTAAACCTGTTAATCTAGTAACACGGGGTCAGTTGCTCAGCCCCATTCTCTCAGAATTGGGGAAGGAACATTCTGGTATTGCGTCCTACACTTTTACTAATTTTATGCCATTCATGGTCTCATAATTAATACGTATCATTACTCCCCGTACTTTTGCCAGATACGAAATGTGAAACATATACGAGACTCTTTAATGTTATGATAAAATTACGAGTGTTGCTTCTAACCTTGTCATCGATTTTGAAGTTGCTACAAAAAGATCAATTGAGTCAGTACTTCCAGGAAGCAAAATATCAAGTTTCACTTATCATTCAGGCTAGGCTTGTTACAGGAAAATGCAACAATTAGAGCTTGCCAAAGAATATCTTACACGTGAGCATGGACTAATAAAGTGACGCACATGTTTGGGTTACCATCTCTTGATCAAAGTGATGTACGAGGTCTGTTCACAAAGTTTCACAAATTTTGAATTTTCGCATGCTATGTATTACCGATTTTCGATTGTTTTGTGGCATCATGTTCGTACTCATGTCCCTCACTTATGTTGACAAGCTCGGCCATTTTGAATGTTCAGTTAAATGTTGACAGCTATGTTTGGACGTGTTTTGGCTCGTCTTCGATTTTTGCCTATTGCAAAAAATAGGACAAAGAATCTGTATCAAATTTTGTGTGAAAAACAAAATTAAATCCGCGGATGTTGACTGTGGAAAATGGTGAAGCTATCTTGAACCAAAGCAACGGTTATAGGTGGTACAAAAGATTCTCAAAGGGTCGATAAGATGTAAACGAGGAAGAGGATCCCGGACGCCCGAGCTCATCAACAACAGACGAAAACATTGAAAATGTGAAGATTGGCCGATGTATTGCCCAATCGTCAAATCAGCGTTAGAGAAGTTGCTGAGGACCTAAACATATTGACTGGCTGGTCAAGCATATTGACTGCTTCCATTCGATTTTGACTAATGATTTGGGCATGAAACGGATCGTCGCAAAATTCGTACAGAATTTTCTAAATTTCGACCTAAAACACCATCGCATTAAAGTTGTCAAGGAGTAGTTCAACTCTGTCCACGATCACCCAAATTTTCTCCAGAGGGTCCTCACTAGTGACAAATCATGGGTTTATGGTTATGACGTGGAAATTAGAGTCTAATCATTCCAATGGGTGCTGCCACACGAGTTAAGATAGAAAAAATTGCGCCAAGTTCGGTCAAATGTGGTTTTTCTTACAGCTTTCTTCGATTGCAGAGACGTGGCACATTATGAGTTCTCACCACAGTGTAGAACGGCCAATAAGGAATATTACCTGCAAGTTATGCGCAATTTGCCTTAGGCAATCTGCCTGAAACGCCCGGATTTGTAGAAGAACAAAAATTGGCTTTTGCAAAATGATAACGTCCCTGCTCACACATTGTTGCTTGTGCGCGAATTGTTTGCTAAAAACAACACACTTATGATGCAGCAGGCACGTACTCCCCAGATTTGGCCCCCTGTAATTTCTTTTATGTTCCCAAAACTGAAGAGGCCCATGAAAGGACGAAAGTAGGCCACGATTCAGTATATAAAGGAGGAGCTGAACAAGATGACAGAAAACAATTTTTAAAGTGCTTCGAAGATTGGAAAAAGCGTTGGCACAAATGTATGATATCTGGTGGATATTACTTTGTTACTTTTAAGGGTACAAAATATGTATTAATGAATAAATAAATAATTTTAATAAAACACAAAATTCGCGATACTTTTTAACATACCTTGCAATTGTATGCTTTATTTAGGATTTTATGTCTGTGAAGCCGCATAAACAAGCACCGGACGATTTTTGCGACTGTATTGTAAACACATATGTCAGCAAAGATAATGCTTTCCCCCAGATAAGTGGTGTTCTTTTTCTTAATACTCCCTTCAGACCTCCAATGTCTGTGAGGCTTTTTATGGGGACTTAAATGCAAATTATCACCATCGTACATATATTCACAATTTTGGGATCTTTGAAAACCATGTAATCAAACACATATGTAAAACTTGGTAGTGCAAAAAATAATATATCGATTAGAAAAAAGGAGACGTTGAAGAAAGAGGCATTTATACAAGAGGCCATGCATGAATATTCAAATTGGCATATCACAAAATTTTAATAAATTAAGAAAGTGCCGTATAACAACAAAATATCAGTAAGGTTTTAATTCCTTTCTTTTCACTTTTACTATTTTTGACGAGGAACCAAGATAACATTTTACTCACACCAACAAGTATATTGGTTGCACAATCCCAAGTCTTTACAAAGTAGGAGGGAAAGTATTGTGACGACCTGTTCTTACTTTGTGAATAATTAAGAAACACGTGGTCAGGTCGAACACTCGGGAGCAAACACACAGAGCAGAACTACATGCTTTAGCGAGAGGATGGGATTTTTCTATAAAGGTTTCATTGGTAAAAAGGTAGGGTAAGTCTAATTAAATGTGTAATTCACTTAATAAGAATATTTACTACAACAAACAGATTTACAAAAGCGGCCATTACGACCGTTTACCTGCCCAGAAGCGGAGCTGCCTACAGATACATGTTGTTCGATCAGCTCGCAGTTACAGAGAGAGAGAGAGAGAGAGAGAGAGAGAGAGAGAGAGAGAGAGAGAGAGAGAGACTCTCTCTTAAAGATTCTTCATCTAGTCTAAGGAGGGGAGGAAGTCACGTCCTCTACCACTTGAGACAACAGAGTAAATTATTACAATCTGTGACATCTCTCCCTCGCTTCCCCAAAGATCAATGGATACATTGATCTTTAAAACAATATTACATTAATGTTGACATAGTGTTACAGTACATTTAAACACTTAAAGATTATTATTTTTGAAAAGAAAACACTGATAACTGTGGAGTCCCCAGTACACAACTGTTAGTTTGATAGTTTAGCCACAAAATAAAAAAAAAATCACTGTCATAGCAAAACCCCACTGAATTAGATGCACCACCAAGGTGTTTTTTTCTTTTTCTTGGAAGCACTAGTCACTGTAGATGTCTATTTTAATCAGGGGAACCATTTCCCACACACGATTATAGTACGTAAGGTGGCGCCGGCCCTTACTCGGCTAACACGCTTTGTGAATAATTAAGAAACACGTGGTCAGGTCGAACACTCGGGAGCAAACACTCAGAGCAGAACTACATGCTTTAGCTAGAGGATGGGATCTTATCTAATATGGTTCATTGGTAAAAAGGTAAGGTAGAGCTAATTAAAAGTGGAATTCACTTAATCAGAATATTTACTACAACAAACAGATTTACATAAGCGGCCATTACGGCCGTTTACCTGCACAGAAGCGGAGCTGCCTACAGATACATGTTGTTCAATCAGCTCGCAGTTACAGAGAGAGAGAAACTCTGTCTTAAAGATGCTTCATCTAGTCTAGGGAGGGGAGGGAGTGACGTCACCTACTACTTGAGTCAACAGAGTAAATTACTACAATCTGTGACAATATTACGCTGTATTTTTGAAGTAGTTTTAATGGTGCTAATCGCGGTTTTGTAGGTATTCACTTCTAATTTTGTAGAAATTCACATATCACTGTAGGAATTCACATGACATTTTGCAGGAATTCATATCCCCGCCATCCCGGACAGTTAATGCTGTGTTCGTAATCTGGGGCCAATACTTCTTTCTCACGCAGCTCCTCAATTGTTTTCCAGAAACCTCACCGGGCGACTTCACCTCAGAACAGGTCTCCTAGCGGCAGAAATTCCTACACAGGAATACAGGATATCGAAACCAGGCCTTCCGCTTGGTAGGCAGCTGGATTACCACCTGGCTAACGAGAGAGCTACAGAAAGGTAAATCAATATTTGCTGAAGTAATAAGTGACCACAGGAGTGGAGCGCTACTTCTCTCTCGGAAAAGACGCGCCAGTATGTAATTATTTGCGAAGTTGTCATCATTAGCGGCATATGTGTTTGGATTAAATCAGATGAATAGCACAAGTAGTGATTTGCTCAGTTGGAATATTCTGGTAATTAGTTATGCAAGAAATGAAAGAAATGTTACGCAGCATGGGATCATATTTTAAAAACTAAGCACTTATTGCTCAAATGTCTTACAACAGGACTGTTAAGCACTACTTTAAGTGTTTTATTTTCATTCTGATCTAGTTAAATATCCTCTTGTTATTTTAAAAACATTTGGCTTTAAACCAAGGATATCTTGTTTCCTTTTACCGTTGTTTAAGTCATATTTACTATAACATCACAAGCTATGGATACCCACAATATTATATGCCTAGTATGGACATTCCTAACTCTGCCATCAGCTTTCCCCTTCTCGTTTGTTGATTCCGACACACAAGCTGTCTTCTAAGCTAGATACTGAATGCTGCTATGCGCAGTCATATGCAGTTAATTCCATAAGAGTTTACTGAATATTCAGGGAAGACCGGGTTATTCCCTATTTTGTAGCATACGACGATACCCCAATGTACTGTGTAAATGCTGTATCTAATATTAAGCAATGTTACATAGGGTAGTTAAACTAAAATCGAGCCCACTAGCAGGATCTCTCTTCTGCGCGTGACGGCCGGCAATCTCCGGGGAACTTTCGCCTGCAGAGGCGGACTAGAATACTTAACTAATAATTGATGCAGGAAATGTTGAATTTCTGCTCTCAAACAGGATGCACATCTCGTACAAATATTTTCACTCACTCTCCGAAGCTCAGCAGGTATCCTTGGTATTCCTTGCGTAATGTTTCCTCTAATTTCCTGTAACGACGCAAAACGATACACGCCTGAAACCGTATCGCTACACTTGTGTGCAAGCGTTAAAGCCAAATTTCACCGGAAAAAGTGTGAATTGTTGTAACTGGTGTTTGCAGTCCGTAGAAAGGGATTTCACTGACCCATATCTTTTGATTTTCTCTAATTTATCTTGGTTTCATTTAACTGGACGTGTGAATACTCACAACATTCGATACTGGGCTTCAGAAAACCCTCTGCTGTTGGATGAAGCGTCCCATTATGTTGTGAAAATTGGAGTGTCGTGTGCAATAAGTGCTAGAAGAATAATAGGGCCCATATTTCTTTATGGAACAGCAAATGCAGAGAGATATCCGCCGTTAATTCTGAAGCCATTTTCCAGTCTTTGACATAAAAAGAGAAATCGTATGGTTAGTTCCAGCAATTTTCCACCAAATCATTAAATGCAGTAAAGTAGATGTTTTATGACAGAATAATCAGTGTTAATTTGTGACCCCCATCGTTCTCCTGAGCTAACGAGTTATGGCTTTTGTTTATGGGGTTCTTTAAAGACAAAGTGTATAGTTCCAATCCTCGAACACTGCAGAAACTTACGGTAAACATTGTGCAAGAAATGAAAATGAGAATACTTTTACGAGATGTGCTGCCTGGTTGAGAGCAGAATGTCAAAATTTGCAGCATCTATTATAAGGTAAGAATTCTAGTCCACCTGTGTCGGTGTGAGTTCCACTGTGACTGCCGGTCGTCTCACAAAGTAGAGAGAGGCCGAGAATGGGTTGGATCATGTTTTAACTACCTGTTACTTATCTCCCCCTTCATTTAACGCATATCTAACATTTTAGTATATAGTTATTTCAAGTTTTTCAAAAAATGAGTCAGCATTACGTCACTTTTTTTATAGAAAGGGTGGCTATTTTACGTTACAATATCCCTCAACAGCCAACCATCCTGCATGTGACCATGGTACGCGCGTACGAAAATATTCAATAAAATAATATTTTGAAAAACTGTAAAAGGAGCGTTCCAGGTTTGGGTTTTGAGTGACACTCTGTTATTTTACCTGTTATGACTGAAGAAATTCTGGGGGAGGCTCAATCAGTGAGGGTGATCCTGATGAAAACTGAACCGCAAAGCTGTCCTTTACAAACCCGTGTCTTAATTTTGTCAGTTTGCCGTCTCTATCATCTCCAAGACGTTTTTTTTATTGAAGATAATTTATTTTACTTTTGCATAGATGCCATCTTCCCCTATAGGCAATGCACTATGCCTTGTATAGACCTGAACAGTTTACAATATGCACATTCGTTTTAAAATGGCCGTTCCATTTTTACGCTGTATTGAGCAAAATATTGAATTTCCACTGCTGTAGTTAATCTGTAGCTCCTTGGTTTTCGTATACTTCAAATATAACTAAGATTCAAATGCTTGACAAATGACAATACATGGATTTCCTTATTATAGTAGAATTATTAGCTACAGCAGTGTTAACTGTGACTTACAGTTTATTTCTGAATAACTTAAAAACGCATGTACTTTTTTAAAAATGTATGTAATCTGTCTAAACTGTTATCAGATAAATGAAATAGCTTTACAATTGACAACACCGCTACATCTACCCCGTTATAATGGATGATAGGTGTATACGGCTTGTTTCTATTTACATTACAAAAATACCTTACATTACTCCAGCCTGTTAAAATTCAATTTAAATCATACGCATTGATGTTGATAAATTATTTTAGTTCTATAACGTATAGGAAGTTGTAAAATATGAAAAAGAGACACTTTAACTGAACGCTCTTAGACTTCTGAATGTGGAGGAAAATTCAGGGTATATACACGGTGTTAATGAATTGCACCAAAGTATTTTCAGAACAATTTAGAATATTTTAAACAGGTAATTTTTATAGGAGGCTTATGGCCTGTTGGCTGAAATGTGGAAGTTACGGCCAGTATGCCACTGCTAATGATAACACCACTCGAGTGCACAACACGCGAAAATGGAGAGCCGTGTCGGAGCACTCCCTCTGACGCAATAGCTTTCAAGTGGAAGTTAAACGAATTCGAGTTATCATCACTTTTTTGTTTTATTTTTTTGGTTGTTTTTAATACTTTGTCTAAGATTTCAATTCGTGTATAAATGTACGTATGCATTTTACGGAGTAATTCTACTTTGTCAGTGTTATTAATTACAATTTTTTTCACAAAGATTGAATGGAAATAATCATTTCTTCCACACTAGTCATGTGTAGGCTGTTTGGATGAGTAAATTCAGACTGAAAAATTCAATGCCATAGCCGGGATTTGAAACACTTGATCTCCCGCTCTCCGTGCGGTTGCTGTAAACCACTGAGCTACTATGGCCAACATGCCGGCATTACATTAAATTCCCCAACTGACTCGTATGTTTAGCCGGTAGACCACTAGGGGTGCTCATATGCTATGAGACACATACCTTTTGTGACCACTTAGTGTGCTGTAAGTACTTAAGTTCGAGGGTTCATAGTTAAACCACTATGTGTTTACTCTGGGTAAACTGGTGTAAATAATTATTTCTTCCACACTAGCCGTGTGTAGGCTAAGATTTGGACGAATAGAGTCACACTGATAAATTCATTGCCATTGCCGGGATTTGAACCACGGATCTCCCGCTCTCCGTGCGGTTGCTCTAAACCACTGAGCTACCATAACCAACGTGCCAACATGACATTAATTAACGGCTAGTGGTTTATAGGAAATGCTCGAAATGGCGACCTGTGTTTTCAATGCAAAATTCAAAGCGGCAAAGGAACGACTGACGTGCTCTGACCAAAGATCCTTTTGTGTGTCGAACAACTTCACAGGTTGCTATTATTTGGAGAGTTAGGCCATCTTCTGGTGTTTCATAGACCAGAAACTTGAGGGGCCCCCGTAAAAGGAAGTCAATTGAGTTGAGGTCGGGAGAGCGTGTTGGCCAATCTACAGATTTTTTTAATTTTACGTCCGTCAACGTTAAGTCATACCGGATGGTAAGCTATAGTTGGTTTCCCGCTATCAATGGCCAATCATATTCATATTATTAATATTGCTAATCACCATTACGATTTACGTATTAGGCAGAAGAAGAAAAATAAATGAGGTACAGGAGAGGAACCGAACTAAGGAACTTTGTAAACCCAGGTTTCGGAGTCACGTATTGAGCCACCAGGACACTTACGGAAACACCACTAGAGTAGGCTACAGGTTGCAAGGAGGAAGCTAATCGCTGTTGAGTGCCGCACTGGCAGGTGATTGGTTCGAGATTTCAGAGATCTTTGAGGCATTCGATCTTCAGAACGCCAACAACGAATCGACATTTCTATACTCTGGTAGCAATTTTAAAGATATTCTGATCCAATGATTTCACCCGCCTTGTTTAAGTACCACCTTACCAGCATCAGATGTTAATTAAATTTAACGCAATTAAGTGTGTTTTGTTTGGCTGCAGACCACGCATTGCCTATCTCAATTCGCTTATACGTCTATAATCGCAGAAATTATTTCATTCTATATCATTAAGACCCTATATAGAGTTATTTTCCGGAGGGACCAGCAGCCTAAGAGCATTCCTTTAAAAAATTTCTCTCTCTTTCCTGTTCGCCTCCCATATGTTTACAACAGATCATTCTTGTTTGAGACAGTTACAACAAATATTTTAAAAAATTTCTGTATGTGGTGTGTGCAGATGATGTACACATACTAATGAAAGCTGACAGAATAGTCGATTCTCATTGTTTACCAATAGACATATATTTAAGGGGGGACAGAAGTGCTGTTTTAGTAATTTTCGAGAAAAAATGGATTTTTTGTTGCAAAATATGTACCATAATTAAGTTTACTTGTTTTCCGTTAGGACAAACGCAACATCTGTCCTGGACGTCATTTCTAAAGCTCTCACGCTGGTTAAATGTCTCTTCATGATTTAAATGGCACGCCCACATGTTTGAATGCAGAAAGGTTACGAACGGTTTGATTTTAAAATACGCGTTAAAATGGCATTAAGCCACCGTAGCCTATTTTAACGAGCTTTTACATGAATCCCCTATTTGTCAGTAATTTTTGCGGACTTTCTTGTGACGTTTCCTTGATATACTTCCGGTGTAATGTCGCGAAGTGTTTGTTTATGTTTTCTTGTATGTTCTAGCGTTTTAGAAGTGATACTTGTCGTGTAAATGTATTATTATCAGGTATTCTCCTCTCTGTATTATCTTTATCGTCCTCAAGTGCGCATTTGTGCCGAAAATTACACGGTAGATTGTGATACAAGTTAGTTTCAGTAAACATACCTAAAATAATTATTTTTTTGTGAAATTAAAGAGGTTAAAGTACCTTCATTATTTTACATTACACTGAATTATTTTATTGTTTTAGTATGCCACAGGTAAAGGATAGTAGAGCCGATTGGTTTAAATAAATGGGTATGAGCAGATAGGTCAGTTGAAGTAAATCAGAAAGTAACTGAGCCTCTAGCATTGCAAAAGGAAACCACAAACCTTTCTAAATTGAAGGTGCATTGCAGTACTTATGTACCAGAGGAGTATGTAGGTGAGGTAAAATATATTATTTCGGATTTTGACTAGTTGAAATAATTGAATTAAAACTTTTAGTTTGCCCACATTGTTTTCACAAACGTCTGAAGCTGGAGATGCTTCATACTTCTTGTTTTGCTACTCAATTAGAAGTGGAATGTGAAAATAGACTACTAGTTCAGTAAATACATGCAAAACCTACAGCTCAAGAGGCTTCTAGGAGCGAAGAAGGTGTAAGCTACAGTGTTGGAGCTCTCTAATATAAAGAAATTAAATATTGTTATGTCAACTGCATTCAAACTTAAAAATCATTTTTCTCAAGTTCAGTTTTTTGTCATTTTTGCATATTCAAAATCGATCTTCTCCCACAATATTACATCTGGAGCTATGAACATTGTACAAAATGCACTTTAGAAGCTGCCCGCCTCGGCAGCGTGGCGGCAGCGTGTCCGCCTCACATTCAAGAGGTCCCGAGTTCGAATCTCGATCAGGGTGAGTTACCTGGATAAGGTTTCTTTCGGGGTTTTCCTTTATATTGAAAGACGAATGTCGGGTAACTCTAAGCTCTTGGACCTTGGACTTATTTGAGCATCATTTCACCCATTCCATTCATCGTCCGATATGACCTTACGTTGGAGGACGTAAATTACCAAGAAAAAAAAAGAAAAAAAGCTTTAGAAGCTGTGCAACAATCTGATGTACGGGAATTTTCATATTCACCATAGCTTAATTTTTAAAAATTAATTACTATAATCAAGTAATGATTTTTTAAGTATTTTTCGCCTTGACGTATAATGTAATTTTTAAAAAATTAACTATGCGGAATTTCAGAAATCCCATCCCTTAATTTTTGATAAAGGTATTAGGGAATTTAACTGTAATTAAATTATATCTATTATGCAGTACCTGTCAAAGAAGATAGATTTTGATTTTTCGTAATAAAAATGCATAAATTAACTGATATATCAAGAATACAGTTACCACTTGGAATGAAACCTGGTACACACAGTTCTTTAGTTAGTAGTAATGTTGGTAGAAAACATTAGAGTTCTAGCTTTAGTAGTTTAGATAATCTTTTTTAGCACTTCGTTGCCCCCCTTAAGCACACAAGACAATAGAATCCAATAATTAAAAGTCAGATGTTACGTTCACCTGAGTCATTCTACCTAGTATCACTCAGCTTTACTTTGCTTCTAGAAGCTATTGTTACGAAAGCGTATTTTCATATCTAATGTTTTACGTAAATGGACACAAACGTTTTCATAAATATTTAAGTAAATTACACATTTGGTTGTAGTACTAAAGGTATAGGTGAAACAAGGTCGATTACTAAATGTTTAAAACCAGGACGCTACACGATACCCTTAAAATTTCATTCATAGTTGTTCAATGACATCGCGGTGTACAGCTAAATACCGACGGCACATTACATAAATGACAACATGGTCATGATAATTGACATTTAGCTTAAACGTTTATATGGAATAAACTGTGTTAAAGGGTTCTACTTTCTTGTATGGTACGCTTTCTCTAATCTTTTATAGTTTACATATGCAAACGTATACCAAATTGCTTCCGAGTGAAGAGTACTTCACGGGCTATTCTAATGAATTTCGACACTCAAATTTTATTCTTCACGTATGTATGTATATATACTATATGTATGTGTACTACATATATATATAGTATTTCAATCAAAGAATAAAAACTGTGGCCGCGCCATGGCTGAGTGATTAGACCGCTTGGCTCTCACCAAGGCGGCCCGTATTTGATCCCAGGCGACCGCAACGTGAGATATGTGATGGACAACATGGCGCCGGGACGGGTTTTCTCCAGGTCCTTCGCTTTCCCCCGTCAGCATTCCCTCAATTGCTCCAGCATTATCTTTCCTATCATTCAAATCGCTCTCATATATATATATATATCATACACTTCCTTCACCTTCACACCAGGCATTGGGCTGATCACCTATCCTAGTTCTCTATTGGATCCAAAGCTTCGGTACCTCCGTCCTGATCTTAAAATGGATAGAGCAACAATAATTACCTAACAAAACAATAGTGGTACAACTAGGGAAGAAGAAGAAGAACAAGAAGAAGAAGGAGAACTGTATAGAATTTTTTTGCATGTCAAAAGTAGTTTTGAATAGGAAAACATTCTGGAATAGCTTTCCAGTATTTAAAATATTTTCAACGTGTGTGACGTTTGGTACTAACTGAATTTTCGTTTTTGAATTATACTCTTCACAAACACACACACAACACACACACACGCACACTCCATACGAACCGTTTCAAACAAATGCCTTTCTGGATGCAAGCCCTCAAAACACATACTTTTAATGAAATCTCCATATCGAACTTTGGCAATGAATACAATACTTCCTATTACCTACCATAAGTACGTGACAGACAAACCAAAACCGAATGAATATGTCAGAGGACCTATGTGCCTTGCGGTTAAATGAGGCCACAGGTTTGAAGCAAACAAAGCAATCACACCGTGTGCTCAGTGACAACACTGAGGTTGGTAGAAGGTGTTCATGACAGGAAATGTTTGTTGACACTGAAGATGATTCCGTATTCACATGTACGCCTGGGAGATCACGGATTCGATTTCCTTTGACCACCCACCCAGATCTTGGGGTTTTCAGATTTCCCAACCACCAAGATTACCTTTCCATTATTTTTATTGCATTCAATTCCATTCTCGCCTTCAAGTTATGCATGAACGTTTCGTGACGTATGACTGTACCAGAAAGATGGTGTGAATGCTTGCTCAAAGAATACAACAGTTGTGCGGTGACTGGCATACCGCGAGGTTGTCTTTCCGCTGTGTACGGTAGTAAACGCCAGGCCGAGCGGGCTTTGTTTGTGCTGTCGTGTATACAGTTCAGCGCTCCGCGCGTAGTTTAGTTGAATTGGGTATATTTATACCTGTTCGGTTTTGAGTTTAAAAAGTAATCATTGCGATGTACAAACGTGTGAATACACTAAAAATTCAATTTGAAGCAACGGCAAGTAAACCTACTGCATTAGAAATCCACCAGTGGCTTGTAAATTTCATGGGATTACAAGTGGATCAAGTTGACACGCTCCAGCTGCACACAAGAGAACGTGCTATATATGTGAAGGTGATTTCGGCGGTATTATACGATAATCTCCTAGCCCGTTATCAAGATGAACAAACCTTTACCTACGCCTCTGGAGAAACGGCAAAGTTACGAATTACACCGGGTGATCAGCAAACAGTGAATGTTAGAGTGTTCAATTTACCTTCGGAGGTTCCCCTCGCTGTGTTGTCGCAGCAGCTGAGCCAATACGGTACAGTGTATGACATACGCAGAGAGCAATGGAGCTCCCAGTATCTTCTTCCGACTAACAACGGAGTGATTGCTGTGAAGATGGGACTAAAACGTCACATACCTGCTAGCTTGGTTATCGATACCTATTTGATTGGAATCAGTTACATCGGTCAACCGCAAGCTTGTCATCTCTGTCATGCCACTACCCACCTGAAAGCTGAGTGCCCCCTTCGTGCTACGCGGTTACCCATCAACCCACGGAACCGTCCAGTTACCTTCAGTGTCGCAGCAGGTGCTAACTCATATGCTGCTGCTGTCGGTAGAGAGTACGCAGCAGGTTCGACGAGTACGTCCACAGAAGACCAGCCGCCGGAGCAACCTACACAACAGGCAGACAATGGTCCGGTAGTAGTGGAGCTAACGAGAGAGCCGGCGGAGTCCGAAAAGTCTGCAGTGGCCAACGATATCACGCCTATGGTTGAGACACAGGATGCCCCTAAAAGATCTGCTGTTACTGCTCCAGCTGAGGGTTCTCGGGATGGTGTTATGGAGGTTGTAAGTGATGAAGAAGTAGAGGTATCTGATACTGAAATAGCTCAGTTAAGGCAAAAGGTTGGCATTACATTGTCGGGTCGCGACCCTCGATTAAGAAGTCAGCACAGGAGGATGGAAGTGCAAGGAATTCCACCACGACAGCAACCTCCGGATGTGCTACACCTGAAAGGTGGTCCCCCGGTTCCCATCCAAAGGAAAGAGATAGACTCAGTCAAGCGGCCGGCAGTGGATGACGGTGATGAATATGAAGAAGAACTACGTTCAGCTAAACTTACCAAAGAGGATTCGTGCCCAGGCATTGTTCAAGGAGGCTCAACTGATATTAAAGTGGTTCCTGGTTCTTCGAAATCCTGGCATCACTAAGGATGTGCCTCTAGCCCATTGAATGCCGATAGGTGCGCAAATCTGGGCTTCGCTTAATGTTAATGGTCTGCGACAGGTGGTCAAACAGCAACTTTTAAGGGACTTCTTGATAAATCATGACATAGATATCTGCTTTTTGCAGGAGGTGAATATTGGTAATATGGACTTCTTATATGGCTACGAGTACGAGACGAATCTTGGGCCGGAAGGTACCGGTACGGCTATTGTGTATCGTCAAGGTTTACAACTACATAATTTCGTGCTCCATCCCTCTGGTAGAGCCATCTCAGCAGTGTATGAGGGCATTACCTTGGTGAACATTTACGCCCCTGCGGGCAGTAATAAACGAAAGCAGCGAGAAAATTTTTTTAGGCAAGACATCTTGACCCATATTCCATCAAGTGCACCGTTCGTCCTGGTTGGCGATTTTAATTGTACTTTAGCTGCTAAAGATCAACGGGGTGCCGTCAATGGGTGTAGTACTCTGCAACAGCTAGTAGAACAAATGCACCTGACAGATACCTGGGAACATAAGCACGGCTCAGCAGTACAATTTACATTCGTGAGAGGACTATCAGCTTCACGACTGGACCGCATGTATGTTACGGCTGAACTCTTACCCCGCCTTCAGCGCACAGAAATAATGCCGGTGGCATTTAGTGATCATAACGCTCTAATACATGCACTTGAGTGCAGGGCGGCGAGCTGCAATAGAGGCAGAGGTTACTGGAAACTTAACTGCTCCTTGCTTACGGATGAGGAAGTGATGACTGATTTCCAGGACTGCTGGTCACGATTGCGGGAATCCTTTGCACGTGCACCAAACAAAGTCGACTGGTGGGTGTGTAAAGCCAAACCTACATTACGAAACTTCTTTCGGGCTGCTGCCGTTCGTCGAGCGCTGGCTAGAAGAGAAACCATGGAATATTACTTCCAAATCCTCCACGAGCTGCACGTACGCCAACAGCAGGGAGACAATGTTCTGCAACTAGTGCGGGAGATCAAAGAACATATAAAAGCTCGTAAAACACAACAACTTCAGGGATATTTGGCCAGAGTACACTCGGAGGAAGTGCTGCATGGGGAGCAGGCGAGTTTTTTTTCATTTGGCAAAGGAACGTAATCATGGTCGCCGGAAGCTAATCACTCAACTTGAAATAGATGGACGGGAGGTTTCCACTACAGCCGAAATTATTCGTGAAGTGAACAATTTCTACGCACAACGATTCAGCGACCCCGCAGATCTCGCACACAAAGTAGAGGCATATATGTCAAAATTCCTACCAGAGCTACCGGAAGAATTGTGGCAGGACACGCTGTCGCTGTCCAAATCAGAGTTACGTGAAATAATCCAAAAATCCAAATTGCGTGCCTCCCCAGGACCTGATGGCTTGCCATATGAATTTTACAAGCAATGTTGGTGTCACATCCAGAACGAACTGTTACAAGTCTTTCAGGAAATGTGGAATACAGAGCATTTACCACGCACATTTGCAGATGGGATAGTGGTACAACTTCCGAAGGTGGCTAGACCCAAGTCCTTACAGGATTATCGACTGATCACGCTGTTAAACTGTGATTACAAACTGTTCGCTAAAATAATTGTTGGTCGTATGCAAAAGATACTACCATATAGCATTAGCGAGTTCCAGGCCGCAGTAAAGAAGGGAGCGACCCTGCAAAATACGTTAGCTGCCTTGAGAGGATGTATACTGCATTGCGCACAGGAACATCAGTCTGCAGCGATTATTAATTTGGACCTCCAAAGGGCCTTTGACAGCGTTGTTCATGACGGTTTGTGGAGACGTATGATGGAATTAAAAGTGCCTGATAAATTCTGCAACCTGATTCGAGCCATGTATGCTGGTGCCTCGTCAAAAGTTCTCTGCAATGGCTATTTAACGTCTGCTATACCGATTAAACGCTCAGTCAGACAAGGATGTCCCATGTCCATGATCCTATTCTCCCTGTATGTTGACCCACTACTCCGACAGCTGCAATCTACACTTGATGGACTTGAGATATATGGGCAGCGAATGGTTGTGAGGGCCTACGCAGACGATATTACAGTAATAGTTACCACCCCCCAAGACAGTCCTCGCTTAAGAGATTGTTTACAAGAGTACGAGGGATCGACAGGGATGACATTTAATATGCAGAAGTCCGAGATTTTAGCCATTGGACCAGATCCGCCGGACACATCCATCTTAGGAATACCTATGGTGCGGCGCACGAAGATTTTGGGAGTTTACTTTAGTGATAGCGAGACGGACATGAGGGAATATAACTGGACGACCCGGATTAATGTACTGCGTGGGATGATGTACAAGCAGAAGCTCCGGATGTTGAATTTGGTACCACGTATACGATATTGTAACAGTTTCGCGCTCAGCAGGATTTGGTACCTTGTACACGTGCTACCACCAACAAAGCGGGATTCCCAGAGGATAGAACAGATATTGGGCTATTTCATCTGGACAGGGAAGCTCTACCGTGTTGCGCGGGCTCAACTACGTCTCCCGAAGGGGCAAGGTGGTTGGGGGTTAATAGAGGTGGCTCTCCAGACGCAAGCGTTGATGATCAAAATGCTTCTGCTTGCCCTAAATAATCAGAGTGATCCCGTGGACACCATGATACAACGCACGCACATGGATTTTTGGCGCCAAGGACAACGAGGCAAGGTACCCGAGATTTTACGGGACACGTATTACGCGTTGGAGCGGTTACCCCCGGAGCACTCAATAGATGGTGATAAGTGCACAGTAAAGAACATTTATGCTTATCTTCGTCAAGCAGTTAGAATCACCCCACAGGTACAGATAAAATATCCGCAGCTGCCCTGGCAGCGCATATGGAAATGTTTTGGCTGTCAGCAACTGAACACCACATGGTTAGCGGTGACGTATGAAATTGTCAATGAACTTCTTCCAACGGCAGACAAACTGTACCGCCACAGAATGGCTAACTGCCCGAGATGCCCTATTTGCTCGGAAGCAGATTCACTTCCGCATCGGGTGATGGTATGTTCCGGAAAAGCTGATATATGGAACTGGGTGCTAGACAAATGTAATAGCTGGATACCTGCCGGATGGGATGCTTCACATGAAGATATATTACATCTGAATCTTCCTAAGGTGAACCCTTCATTACAACGTGCACTGCTCTGGCTCATAATGGGTACATTTACCTGGATAAACACACTGGACACGCCAAGTGATTGTTCAGTATCACGGCTCAGACACTTTTTACGCGAAGAGAGATGGACAATGATCCAGCTCAAGAAAATAGCACCCTTCAAACCGTGGATACTGCACGTTTAAGAGATATAGGCAGAATAATATCAATTTCGGACATCATTCCCCTACATGTAAAACAGTGAGGTACAATAAAATAAAGATAAAAATCGGGCCCCTCCCTTCCTCCCTCTCCTTGTCCCTCCCCTCCTCCCTCTTTCGCTTCAAAAATAAAAGCAAGTAGCTAAAAAAATAAAAATAAAATAAAAAAAAAGGTTTACCTGAAAAAAAATGAAAAAAAAATGAAAAAAGAAAAAAAAAGAATAGAGCGCTTTCCGTAAACACTAGAAAGCTGCTTGAGTCATCCATAGTCCTCTCAGGGCAGCTCCAGTGGGTTGGGTAATCGAGCCTGAGACTTTCGCTCGCTTCTATGGTCTGTAGCCTCCTGTGTCCTTCACTGTATAACTTTCTCCAGGTGATGATAGCCGCAATAAATCTATATAAATCGCAATACCTGATGTGTTCCCCTGGGATACACTTGTACCTAATAACGTATACCGCTTAAGCATGCACTGTTGCAACTTTCCAACCTTACTGTTTTGTTCGATTTGCGTGTTTTGTATTCAACCCTGGACTCTGGTGCTTTTATAGGGGCTTACCTAGTCAAGAGGGATTGTGCTTTTCCATAGAAACAATTAGCATCGTTTTCCATGTTTCATACATTGAGTTTCCTTTACTGCTGTTCTGTTGTATTAACCTCATTTTGGTTTATTTTTGTGTTTAAGCGACTCAAACACTTGGACAAGCTTTTATTCCCCGAACAAAACTAATGTAACAAACACTTCATTGTTTGCCACCAGTATAAGAGCTTATCGGAATGTTTCAAGTACTGTGTAGCAATGTAACAACTTCATTCCATCTCAGTCCATAAATTACCTTGTGGATTTGCATTTGAACATAGAAAGTGTTACTACTTTTTTACTTTTCATCTATTTTATGCTTCTTTTTCATATCAATATATATCTTAGTATCATTAAGGACTCCGGAGATGAAGAAAAGCATAGATAAGGCATTTGTAACCTCAGGGGCATGGCGTGGGTGTTTCATAACTGTTGCCGGTTGCTTCAGACTTAATCTGGGGAGTGGCAGTACGAATACCGAGGGTTTCAAGGTTAATATTATATAGTTTGTTTAACATAAAACAAATAAAATGTATATAGGGAAGAGCGGGGCTATTCCTCTCATTTCAAATGTATGCTGTTATAAAACAAATAAAAAACAATTTGTTTATTTTAAACATAGAGCAGAACTGTCTTTATTAATCCCTTAAAGCGGACAAATTCTATACATACACATATGTTACTTCCTATAGTTGTGATCAAATAAAACAGTGAATTTTTCACAGAAAGGAAATCTCAGAATTAACGGGGTTGTTCCGCCCAGCCCTAAGGCTATTACCGCTCACAGTACTTTTGCATTTTCATTAAATGCATTTGCCACAAATGAAGTTTTTCTTAGTAACTGCACCAACGCACACTTCATGAAATCTATAGTCCACTTTCTGGCATTTGATCCAGTCTCCTTTGGTTGCTGATTTCGGAGAATAAAACTTTAACTCACAAAATCCACATGGTGCATCTTCCTTATCACTGTACTCTATTTGGACTGGAATTAAGTCATCCCTTGACTCACTATTCCCACAATTTAGTTTTACAATAGGTCTACTCTTTTCTTTCCCTTTGCTCCAGTATACATTCAAAGCCCCTTGATGTCATGTATTTTAACCTGGAAACTAAATCCTTTTTCTTCTCCAAACATTGTAGGATGACCAAGTGATTAGTACACGCCTCCTCCTAATGCTTCTTGACGTTGATGTGCATGAACACGATCCTTGAGTGTAGAGTAAGGCACTCTGAAAAGCTCCGCTGCTCCTCTCATACATCGCCGTTTAATACGCTCGTAATAGCACGAGCAATGTCCTCCTCGTACAGTTTCGTTACAGCTTCCTTTATTTATATGTGTGTACCTCTGAAACGATAAAATAATATTCAGTAATAGTCGTACAAAGGCCTATATTATAACTGGGAGAGAATAAACCCTCTTTGCTTGGGCGAAATAAACCAAAATGTTGAACTTTTGAAATTGCGCACCATGTTAGAACTATGGTACAGAAACGTGCCACCTGCTATGCATGGACGTAACCCAAACTATAACCTACACTAACACTGCTTTTCAATAAAAAATCTCTCTATCTGCAGATACTAGGCCCTAAGTTACAAACAGTATTACTTATTCAAGGCAAAAAACGGAACATAAGTTACTTACCTTGTAATTTTCTTCTGTTAGTACTATTAAAACAGCAGCCTACAACTTCAAGTAAAGGCAACGAGTTATTTACTGAATATTTTGATTTTGTGGGTTCGTAGAATTAAAAGTCCATTTTTCCGAAATTCTAAATGTTCTTTATTTACGTAGAGATACACTGTTCAATTCTCACGGAACAACATTACATCACAATAACAACACAATCTTCCGAGGTCGATGAAAATAACAGCGTCCAGTTCAGCTCTCTTTACAACAACACTCTTGTTAAACAACTGACTCATCACTAGCCATGGCTTCCTCTTATAAACCCATTCATGAATTCCAGACTGTTCTCTACAATCACTAGATGTTTCTCGAATCAACAAGGCATCTAATGACGTTATCCGAATATTATTCTATACCTTCCGGAAACATCTGGGCCGGAAAGTCTTTTGCCTCAGCTGTCTTTGTTGCCGGCTATCGGTTTACACTAGCCGCGTTATCGTTAAATGCTTACGCAAGCTCTTTATTACAGCGAAACAATATCCACCGTCTGTTTAATATTTGTGCCGAAATTTTATTGCTTTTTACCGCGACAGTATGAAAATACACACGCAAAATTTTACGGAACACAAACACAATTTAATTTCGACAAACAAAAGCATTTCTGAGTAGAAAGATATTCCATTCTTTGCCAAAGTCTTCAGAGGTATTTTACTTACCATATTTTATTTAGTAAAGTTTATCGTTTGTTGTGAAGACTGAAATTTTTTATGTAGCATGATGATATACCTTTCAAAAATTAGACACAAAATTAATTTCTGAACGCATTATAAATCTATAAATATTTGACCACATACAATTGTCAAGTATTGGTGAGTCCTTGGATACCTTCCTTATAATTTATTCTATGAAATCATGAATGTGAATTTAATTGACACAAAATACATTTATTTCCGTTGCAACTTTTTGAAGTTTGCGGAAACATTTTACTATGCCAAGGAGAAGAGGACATGACTTAAAACGTAGAAATACCAACCACGACTGTGCAGTGGAACGAGACTGTGTAAAAACTAATTATTAACGTTATCGAGGGAACAACCATCAAGGGAAAGCATAAAGGAGAGGATATCTTGATCCCACGTATTTCCATGATTCCAAACCTTTTGATTTTAAGCGTCTACAATTTTCGGTAAATTTAGCCTTTGCGACGACCATATATAAATCGCAAGGGCAGCCGTTGGAAATTTGTGGAGTTAACTTGGAGTTTCCCTATACGTCGCGTGTTCGAGCGTCGGAATACCATCATCTTTATATATTTACGCACTACAAAGAAAGACAAAATATATTGTTTATCAGAAAGCTTTAGATTTATTAAACTTAACTGTAACGTGTTGTATTTAAACTTCACCCCAATGGCAGAATAAATAACTAATCCGAAATTGTTTTATTTATACAGCTAAGTTCAGACAACTTTTATTGGTGGTACAAAGTTCGCCTGGTTAGCTAGTATATAAATAAAAATTATAGTGACATGCCTTATTTAAAATATATTTGCAATATTTCCAATTTACATTGCCAATTTGTATTTCAGTTCAATGCGCCAATTCTTCTCCAAGAAACGTGAAATAGTTTTCAAATGTTACATATTGTTGCTTTTTAAGTTTATTAAGAACCCCTTTTCCACGGATAAATAAGTACAGAGATGTGGATATTAAGTGTGTATTCAGCGGATCGCTGAAAAATATCGTTCTTCTGATGCACTGGTGGCACGAATATTCACAATTAAGTGTGTGATCGTGTGATGTGCGGTCGTGTGATTTAGGTTTTAGATATTTAAGATGCAGGAGCTGCCTTCCTGTTAAATTATGTGACTTTTTCACCAATAGAAAGCGAGCTCAAGGAGCGATTTGAAAGTTTTCGATCTCAAAAACACAGTTATTTTCACTCGCAAATTGTAATGGCATTTTTCTTAGATATTATAATTTTAACATTAAATTATTCACCTTATTACTGTTACATGCGAAGGATTAATACTAAAACTAAAGGTTTGCCGTTTCACTGCACTGGCAACAATCCTGCTATAAACGAGTAACTAGAGCTTCGCAGTCAGAGAACGGATCTCCTGGTTTCCGTCCAGTCACTCTAACCCATTGAGATACCATGGCTAACTTGCCGTCTTGACATTAATTTCTCCATTTGACTGGTATATTTCCCCGGTAGACCACTAGGGGCTCTCGGATTCGAGACACACGTTTGTGGCGACTTACTTTCGTAAGCACTTGAGTCCCAGGTTTCACCACTTAACTATTATTATTTAAGTTAATTGATGCAAATTAGTCATTTCTGCACACTAGCCGTATATAGGCTAAGTTTTTTTGATAGAGTCAAACCATAAAATTCAATGCCATGGCCAGGATTTCAACCACAGAGCTCCTGGTTTCCGTTTGAATTTTGTTTTAAGTTTTCATGTTGACCCTATCTATCAAAAAGCTTAGCCTATGTACGGCTAGTGTGAAGAAATAATTAATTTCCATCAATTAACTAAAATAATAAGAGTTAAATGATGAAGCCTGGGACTCAAGTACTTACGATAGTAAGTCGCCACAAACGGTGTATCTCGAATGCCAGAGCCCCTAGTGATCTACCGGGGAAATACACGACTCAAATGGAGAATTTAGTGTCCTGACGGCAAGTAGGCCATGGTAGCTCATTGGGATAGAGCGACTGGACGGAAAGCAGAAGATCCGTGGTACAAATTCTGCTCATGACATTGAATTTTTCATGTTGACTCTATCTATTCCACATGTGTGTGTTAGTTCCGAGTTTGTCGGTGAAACGTCGAGCTTTTTAGAACTGGAGGATGCTAGACGACCGGTCTCGGGGAATCTATCACCGACCGGTCCACGCGAGTCAATCACAAATTAACGCAATTGAAATCTGAAAGTGAAATCGTTTGGACTTTCCATTATTCTTTTAACAAAAAAATGTAAAATTTTGATATACCTTTCTCAATTTATTAGCTGGTGCCGGCGGCAACAGAGGCAACATTAACGCCACGCTACTGGTAGCCATTATTGGAAATGCGCCGTTATTCTCTATAAGTTCCGTCTAGCAGAAAAGTTAGTATCACATAATACGCTTAAACTCCGGTTTAGTTAGCTGGCAGTGAAGGAATTATAAATCATGATGGATTTTTGCATTATTCTGTGCCTAACCTGGATAAAAAATGAAAGAAAAACAATGGCGAAAATTGAAACTCATTGCCTTGTACGATATAATTTAAGAAACGACTGAACAAAAGACATGAAAAGCCTTGTTATTTCCTTCGGTAACAACGCCATCTGAGAGCTCAAGAAAATCTGAGTGAGGTACCTAGAGAATAAGTTAGACGCACAAGAGAGGAATATTTTATTTCTGAGACGTAATGCCGATAATGTGCCATCCTTTGACGCCGTTTCCAATTTCGTTTCCCACTCCATCTGCCACCAGCTGCTGCAGGAAAACACAGAGAACCTTGTCGTAGGGTAGGTAAGAATGGACACCAGTGAAGTTAGCTGATAAATTTAACCGAGGCTAATACTGTTCTGTTTGAAGTGAATTGTTGACTATTTGAGGCTGAAAAATTACACTGATTTCGAATCTTATCTTCCAAAATTGTTACTATTAAATTATATCCGCTCACCTTATTAGAGTGAATACTTATAATTTAATAAGAACTCTTACGGTACTACAACAACAACAACAACAACTACTACTACTACTACTACTACTACTACTACTACTACTACTACTACTACTACTACTACTACTACAACTACTTGCTGCCGCCGCCGCCGCTGCCACCGCCGCTGCCGCTGCTGTTGAGGTAAGTGGGGGAAGAAGGAAGTTGGGGAAGACAGAAGTTTTGTAATATTTTGTTCATCAGAGACTAGATAGCAGCACTTACCACAGCCTGGCATAGGGGCATCCAGTTGGAAGTGTGCTGTTGTGTTCTTCCGTTTTATATCTTGATTCATCAAAAGATAAACAACAAACTAGTATCTGTGAACTTGGTAAGTACAAGCAATATAATATTTCGTTGGCCATTCGTAAGGTCTAGCACTTGATGTACTACATGGATCTTCAACTAACCATGGTATTTTGCCATGTGCGTCTTTGTGAGCACATGGTATCTCGGACCAAAATGGCTGGTAGCGTACACCAAAAATAGGGTTCACTCAGGCATTGGGGGAAGTTGAAAATACATGACGGCTTGACCGATCGTTCTTCAAACCATTGGAAACATTTTGGTAGCAAGCTTTTGAATACTTGGTTTCATTCAAACCCTGGCCGGAGAGTTACAAGACTGCAGTTAGGTTCTCTCCTTTCTTCATTGTATCCTGTCTCCAACATGCGTTAGATTTACATATTATAAAATATCTGACATGCAATACAAATACTCAAATTAGTTTACTTTTTAATTTCAAATGTCGTATTGTTGCATCTTCCTCCATGTTGTTTTATCTTCCCCCTGTTAACTCCCATATTACCCTAATGATGGGGGAAGATATCAGTTTTGTTGCAATTAGTTTTACTGTGCCTTTTATCTCCTCACACTTAAGGACACTGATTAACGTTTCTCCCAGTAAAAACTAAATATACAGGCAATACCTTGAGATACTTCTTATATTTTTCTCCATTCCCATTTACATGAAAAAGGACATAACCGTTAAGTATGACATCTTCCCCGACTTACCTTAAGAAAAGTAATGATGATGATGATGATGATGATGATAATGATGATAAAAGAGGCTATGCTACTGCTAATCAGACATTCTAAGCAGAAGCTGCCGCTAAATATACATAACTCGACCGCGGTCTTCAGACGCTACTAAATTCCAATAATCGATCATAGTAAACACCTGTATACATAAAAGTACAACAGGGAAGATGCCAGTTATAAAAATTCGCCCTCCTTTATTAACTTGAGTGCCGCTTACAAATAATTCCCCAACCAGCTTTCCTACATAACTTTGCTTAAACTTAAATGGTCTAATTCGTATTTGAAACGATACTGTGACTATGAATCATGCTAAAATTCTAAGAATTTCCTTTCCTCTGTAATTTTCAGAACCTGCTGTATACGACTTAGCGACAGAATGACTCTTTATACAACTGAGTTCTATGTACCTTGAGCAAATCGCCTTCCCTGCATGATATACTAAATGCCTTTCCTTAACAAGGAACTCCCTAATGACCTCACGGCAGAACTTTTCTTTGCTCAGATAATGACTGTAATTCATGGAAAGTAGAGTCAGACTCAAAACTTTAATGCCATAGCCAGGAATGGAACAAAGGATCTTCCGGTCTCCGTCCGGCTATTCTTAACCACTGAGCTACCATGGCCAATGCGCTAGCACGACATTAAATTCCACAAGTGGCTCGTGTTTTTTCACGGTCAAGTGTGAAATAAGACAATTGATTTCCATTAATTGACTTAATAGTGCTCCGAACTATGAAGCGCGTTCCTTTAAGCACTCACATGTTGTAAGTCACCATAAGGTAGTTGTCTAATGTGTTTATGGGAACTCCTACGGGTTTACCGGAAAAAACACGAGTCGGTTGGAGAATTTAAAATCGTGCTATCACGTTGGCCATAGTATCTCAATGGTTAAGAGCAGTCGGACGGAGACAGGAAGATCCGTGGTTAATACCCCAGCTATGGCATTGAGTTCTTCAGTCGTCTACCTTTCCATACTTCGTCCTATATAAAGCTAGTGTGAAAGAACAATTAACTCATATAACTCATGCTTGTGATACTCCATGGATATGATCTTTTAAACATAGTAAAGTATAGGTGTATGTGGTATCAAAGAATTCTCCTATTTATATAAACGTGCAATGAAGATTCTATTTCCAATACCTTATGTTCTTACTACATATACACAGTGGAGGTGTTTCTACTCCACCAAATTTACATTTAAAATGAAATACTTAATTTAAAAATTACAGCTTTGATTTAAGTGAAACAATTGAAATCCATTCCAGATTTCAAAGTAGTGTAATTTCTCCTTCATTCTCTATGAGATTCTGGAGAATATATATTCCGAACTGACTGCTTCTCTCGGTTTCACCTCCTATGTGATAACCTCACAATTTTTTTCTAGAATTGTTTAAATATAACTAGGTGTCTCAACTATTCTAATTTGCATGCCCCAGCCAAGCTCTCCGCATGACGGGCCAAATCATAAGTGAAGCGCATTGTGGATTCATGAGGGTAACTTTGGAGAACAATCCATTATGAAGTTGTTCGCTTCGGAACAGAGTGACGTGAGGCGGTGCATCGCCAGTTGCAATCACAGACGCTCATGTATACTCAAGGTGAGATACGTCTTCCACCGACCCAGACAAATCACGTGGCTGCAACTACTGCAACTATCGTATTACTTTCTATGGTTTAATCTGTTTCAGACCATCATTATAGCTATCCAGGTAGTTTCCTCCATCAATCCAAAACTTAAGAGATGTTTGATAAATTATGACTGGCTGTCTCTTTCACACCTTCCGTATTTTAAAACAGGATCACTCTAGTTTCAGATTAAGCATATAATAAGTGGAAGAAATATTGTACTGCACTCAAATTCTCAGTGTCGAGATTTCACGGAATTTTTAAATGGCCACGTGTGTGCGCTTCGCTAAACGAAAAATCTCAATTACAAAAAAAATATTAAAATCGAATACCACATTTAATTTCACCTTACGATGATGTGACACGAAAGTTTTCAGGAAAATATCCCAACCAACCTAACCTTAAATGTAAAAAAATTAAAAAATGTTGATTTTTAAAAAAATGTCTGTAACGATCATGATTAAAATAGCACAATTGTGAGAGCTTTTAATTACAAATTACGTGCATATCCTGAATTATTTCTGAACAAATTCTGAATCCTTTGGAATTACTTTCGCATAAGGGGTACAACGCCAAAAATACACATCTTACTATACAAAACTACAGATCTCGTAAAGCACGCAGTTTGTCTCAAATACATCTTTTAATTAGCCATTTCCATAGCCATGGCACCGATAAAAAAACAAGATAGCAGACTGTGGAAGCGTATATCATTTTCGCTGACGGTTTAAATTGGTGTCGCGGAGCGCGTCTCTTTAGCTTCGGCCTATTGAATCCTCCAATAATGATGATGATAATGATGATGACGACGATGACGATGACGATGGCGATGGCAATGGCGATGGCGATGGCAATGGCAATGGCGATGGCGATGGCGATGGCGATGGCGATGGCGATGGCGATGGCGATGGCGGTGGCGATGGCGATGGCGATGACGATGGCGATGGCGATGGCGATGGCGATGGCGGTGGCGGTGGCGGTGGCGGTGGCGATGTCGATGGCGATGGCGATGGCGATGGCGATGGCGATGGCGACGGCGATGGCGATGGCGATGGCGATGGCGATGGCGATGACGATGACGATGGTGATCATTATTATGATCATGACCATTATTATTATAAAACTTGCATATTGTTAAACCTGCACAGATAGTCGAGCGGTTATAGACAAGTACTCGTATATAGCAGCTAGACCTTCAAAGGCTCAAATCCCAGACATCATTTTGATTTTATTCGTATTGTAGAAATACGAAATGTGTGTTACACACATTGTAATACAACTTCCAATTGCTAAGTTTTACTTGATTTTGTGACATTTATGCTCACACATAAAAAACTGAAACATTCTACTGTTTTTAAACTAACTGTAATAAATGTTTCATTTCTATATGTAAAATCAAATAAAAATTGAAATCAACTTAGTTTCAGGTGTCTAGACCCTCTGTTTCTATTACTGCCCTCATTCTGCGGGACATGGATGATGCCCAGTGAAATTTTCACGAGAGGATGCTTAGCATTATATGGCAGCATCATTCATACCAGATGAATGAGCTCGAGCCTTTACACGACTAATATTAAGGGCATTTTCTAATAGCATTTACTTTGAAAGCTATAATAATATGTTATTTGCATTTTTATAAATTAATGTAATTAAGATATGATTATTTATCTTCTGCAAGAAAAAAATAAGGCTTTGAGAAAAGAAAATGTATATAAAGATTTCGAACTCTTATTGGTCTACTTACGAGACGCATGTGATTTACCTCTCGGCTACCACGCATACGGCCAAGCCGCAAAGCGTCTTCCTACCTATCGCATAGCTGTGAAATGAAGCCAGAGTGGTATCAAAGCGCATGCTGGAACAATTAATTGTTCCTTCATACTAACCGTGTCTAGGTCAAGGAATAGAAAGGCAGAGGCAGACTGAAAATTTCAATGCCATAGCGGAATTCAAATTGAACTTTTCAGTCTGACTATACCTTTTCAAAGCGTATACTGTGAACGTAGCGTCATCATATATTTCCGTTGATTTCCAAATGTAACTTTCTTTCTGACACCTGTTTATTTCTATTTTTTAATTTTTTTGCCTAAGTTGTATATCGCGTTATTAGAGTACATTTTCAAATATTTATGGGTTTTAATTCATTCATTTTTATCTTTTATCTTTCTTTTTTCACTCTTGGTCATGCAAAGAGATCAAAATTTCATAGTCATTGCTCAGCGAACCACTCAAAAGCGATTTGAGTAAACCATGACGCCTACAGGGAACTATGCAATAATGTCGCGAAAGCATTGTTGAGGCGAGGTTGACTAAAGCGTGTTTCTATGGAAATAAATAGCAATTTTTGGTGTTTGTAGGTTGAACTTGTAATTTCATGAACCCACAAAGTCACAATTGGTGTCAGGAGTGAGACATACGACATAAAGGCTGCATTAGCACAGTTTCTAGAGAAGTTGGAGACGGAAAATAACAACCTAGTCGTGACGATGACCGCGAAGGTAACCGAACTAACCACAGAAGCGAAAGTGGCGAGCGACAGACTGGCCACGGAAATGAAGGTTGCGAACGGGGTCATCGCCGAAAAATTTGAAGAACAGTTAGATGGCGTGAGGGATGAAGTCACGGGGCTGGGCAAGCGGATGGGCCAAGTGGACGAGCGCGTCGAAGATCTGGCGAACCGTTTTAATGACCTAGAGGGAAAGGCCGAAAATAACACTAAATCCCTCGAAGACCTGGCGAGACGCGTTAACAACCTAGAGGAAAAGATCGACACCTACTCTAAGTCCCTGAACGCCATGGTGGCGGCCATCGTCGAATGAAGGATGAAAGATTTAAAGACCGAAGCGTCGAGACGCGACAAAACATCTGCATACGTCAAACCGCCAAAGAACAACGGCACTTCCACGGTCGAAGCCTTCCGCCGCCAATTCGAAACGGTGACCAAGCACAACAAGTGGTCACCAGACGAGGAGGTCGCAAAGCTAATAGCCAGTCCCCAGGGACGGGCCGTAGAGGTACTTAACGCGGTCCAGACAGCGGCGCCGCCGAAGAACATCTGGGAAGCCCTGGAAAACCGCTTCGGGAACCACCGCTTAGCCGCAGCCTACCACAGTCAACTGAAGTCAAGGATGCAGTAGCCAGGGGAGACGCTGCAGGAGTTTGCCCTGGCCATTGAACAGCTGGCCAGCAAAGCTTTGGTAGACTTCCAACCTGAATTTGTATCCCGGGAAGCCACCTACAGGTTCGTTGACGGTGTACGAGACGCTTAGATACGTCAGCGCCTAATGTGCGGCGATTACAAACCCATCCACGAGGCGGCGCTAACGGCAGCATGGAGAATGGAGGCCCTCAAGATGATGGCTACTCCGGCGTCGAGAAAAAGGAGTATCCTCTACACTGGAGACCAAAGACCAGCCGAGGGATGCCGGCGAACACATAGTGGCGTGTGTTGGAGGTGTGGTCAGACGGGACACTTAGAGAGAGACTTCTCACACCAGAGAGAGCAGCCGGAAGAACGAGAAAGGGCCGTCGTGGTGAGGGTCACGTCATCGCCATCACAACCATCCCCTCAAGTAACAATGCACGTCGTCAGCCGGAGCATGGATGTCAGCCTCAACGCGGATGGTTGAGTGAGAGGAAAGCCGTGCCGCGCGTTAGTGGACACAGGAGCAGCCATTACCGTCATCAGACCTGACGTAGCCAGGGGTTTGTCGTCGAGGAAGCCAAGCTGACAATACCAGTTTGTTACGGCATCGGGTGACACCTTGCCTGTGGAGAAGGAGGCCCTGCTGAAGTTGACCTTGGGACGGAGTGCCTTGCGTACGTGTGTGTTCGTCGCGAAGGTGGCTGATGAGATGATACTGGGAATGAATGCCCTCAGGACCTACAAGGCACCGGTCGACGTCGGCATGAAGGTCCTGCGGCTTAATGGAGCAGAGATCATACTTCGGCAACACGAAGAACGACTAAGATTCTGCAGGGTTGTCCTGAGGGAAGACGTGGTGGTCCCCGTGACGAGGTGGTGATGACGGCGCGACTGGAAGGCCAGCGAACAAGGAACTTGATGCTGGACCAGAAGACGCCTGTGCACGGATTTTTTGAAGCCAGGATATTGTTGCTGTGCCGAGAGGTGGTGCCGGTGACGCTTCTCAATCCAACGGACACTGACCATACGTCCAGGCAGGGACGGAGTTGGAGACGTGCCAGTCCAAGGCCAGTGTAACACCAATCGATAAGACCCAGAATCCGATGCCGAAGCAAAACCTGGGGTCCCGGCTGCAAGACTTATTTGAGAGGGTGGCCGACCACCTGACCACAGAACAGCTCGAGAAGTTTATACAACTACTGAGACGATACGAGCGTGTCTTCAGCCAAGAGAACATCGAGTACGGATGCACGGACTGGGTGTAGCATCGCATCGACACGGAGAGGTCAGGCCCATTCGGCAACCACCAAGTGGCGCTACAAGACATGCTGGAGGACATGAGATCCCAGGGAGTGATCGAAGTGTCTGACAGCCCTTGAAGTTCCCCTGTAGCCTTGGAGACTAAGAAGAACTGTGAGCTACGCTTCTGTGTGAACTACAGGAAGCTGAACGCTGTCACCAGGAAGTACTGTTTTCCCTTACCCAGGATTGACGACACCTTCGACACGCTTGTTGGTACGTAGTGGTTCTCACCCCGGACCTGAAGTCGTGTTACTGGCAGGTGGTTCCAGACCCGAGAGACAAGAAGAAAACCGCATTCTCGACAGACCAAGGGCTTTGGCACTTTACAGTTATGCCCTTTGACCTTTGCAACGCATTATTTACCTTCCAACGCCTCATGGAATCAGTGGTGAGGGGATTGACTTATAACGTCCGCCTGCTATACCTGGAGGACATCATCCTCGTTGGTAAGAGTTCCCAAGACCATCTGGAAAACCTGAGAAAGGTGCTACAGAGACTACAGGCGACCAACCTGAAGCTGAACGCGAAGAAGTGCCAGCTCTTCTGCTAGGAAGACAACTACTTAGGTCACAAAGTCTCAGCAACAGAATTAACCACAGACCCAGAGATGACGCAGGCCGTGAGAAATTGCTCTCGGCCAAAAAATTGGAGAGAATTGCACAGTTTCCTGGAGCTGTGCAGTTTCTGCCGCCGTTTTATAAAGAGGGTCCTCCAAGGTCGCCAAGCCCCTCACCCACCTGATAGAAGAACACCGGGCTTATGCGTGGACGGAGGACGCCGTAGGTGCTTTCCAGAAGCTGAAGAAGACATTTTGTAGTGCTCCCATTTTGGGATTTCCACAACCAGGCGGCGCCTTCGTTGTGGACAATGACGCCAGTGACCATTGCTTTGGATGCATCTTACCACAAGTCCAGGACGGCCACGAGCGGGTGATAGCTTACTACAGCAAGACGTTGTCGAAGATGGAGAAGAACTCCTGCGTTACCCGGCGAGAACTACTGGCGGTGGTAAAGACCTTGCAGCACTTTCACAATTGCCTCTACAAGTACGGTCAGCCATTCCACCTGAGGACTGATCATTCCACCCTCACGTGGCTACTTAACTTTAGGAACCAGGAAGGCCAGACAGCCCGTTGGGTCCAGAGGCTGCAGGAGTACTTCATCTCTGAACATCGTAGACGGAAGAGCCACGGCAACGCAGACGTCATGTCCCGAAGACCCTGCCCAGAAGAGTGCGGCCAGTACACAAAAGTGGATAAGGAGCGGGCCGCAGCTGTCAGAGTGGTCTCAGCAGTGCCTGGGGACGGCTGGGATAGCGCACGCCTGAGGAGGGTGTAGCTGGCGGACGCCGACTTGGTGCCACTCTTGAGGGAAGTGGAGGCAGGGAAGAGTCCGACCCGGGAGGACATCGCACCCAGAAGCGCTGCGTACAAGTCCTACTGGCCCAGTGGGGACTGTTAAAGACCAAAGAGGGTGTACTGTTCCGTGTATGGGATTCACCCGATGGGAAGACGCTGAAAGAGCAGTTGGTGCTTTCCCGGATTAAGGTTCCGGATGTCTTGGAGAAAGTGCACGCCGGTACTTAATAAGGACACCTGGGGACAACCGAACGATCGACAATTTCTGGCAGCGCTGCTACTGGCTCATGCTCCGAGCATATGCTGAGAGATGGTGCCGTCAATGTCAAGTGTGCGCGGCAAAGTCAGCTACAAGATTACAACAAATCGCAGATGGAGTATCCGGTAAACTACAAGATATCATAAAGATGTTTAAAACCCATGTTCTGGAGTATTGTGACAAACAATGGCAAACCACTTCCTCAAAGCTGCAACTTGTTAGAAAGTGTATCTCAGAAACAGCTATATCGAGACGAGAACAAGTTCTACTCAACAGATTACGTATTGATCACTTCATCATAAGTCATAGTTATTTAATGAAGAACTCAGCTAAAAAACAATGCCCGAAGTGTGGAACTCAACAGACATCAACATCCCACCACATCCTTGAATGCCCATCCTTACTGGAAGCCAGAAGTGACTTGAACCTCAATAGTAATAAATAGGCCACTTTTAATTCAGTTGAAGAATGTAGTAAAGTTATAAAATTAATGGATTCATCACAACTGTTATCCATTATATAATTTATTCAACTCTATCTTGTGTTAACTGTTATTACAGTTTCTTTTTAATACACACCTTTGGTGTTTAACTATTATTAACCTCACTTTTGTTTATTGTTATAATATATATGCATTTCTGCTGATCACTATTGTTCACTTTAGTGTGCGAATTTATTTTTTGTTTTGTTTATTGTTGTAACCTGTTTGTACTGTTTCTTTTATATCTCATTGTTGTCTCAATAATTTATTAGTTCTACTGTGGTCGCTGATAACCTCAGTTGTTGTAAAGTGACATTGAATGAAAAATAAAGTAATTTGGTGCTGTAACACGAACCTAATATTATTGGTTTACCAATCCCATGTATGGCTATTCCGACCATTAGAAATGCGAAGGGAACTTTGAAAACATTTAGAAAACCATGCTAGAAAGAAACTTTCTAGTGTTTCCCGAGTAGGTTGCCATCCGGTAGTTTGTACGTCCGGTAGTTTTTTAACAACCGGGAGATCCGTGTTCAAATTCCAGCTATGGTACTGAATTTTTCAGTCTGACTCCATCTGTCCAAAAATTTGCCTAAACACGGCTGGTGTGAAAGAACAATTTAATTTCCATGAATATACCTCATATGCTTGTCCAATAAAATATATTTCCAGGGCTGCAAACTTGACTTTTAATTTTCCGAAAAAGAAAGTCACATTTGGTGTCAGGAGTGGAACACGACAATGGTGGCTTCAATGGCAAACATTCTAGAGGAGCTGAAAGAAATGAGAACAGCGAATTACACCCTCGCTGCGAAGACGGAAGCGGCAAATAGCAACCTGGCCACCATTCCCAGTGTCCGACCGAGGCAACGTGTACCTGATGGTTCCCGTGGACTACATTACCAAGTGGCCGAAGGTGTATGCTGCCATCCCGAACCAGGAGCGGAAGACAATCACCGACTGCCTCGTGGGGCAACTGTTCTGCCATTTTGGGGTGCCGTTAGAGCTCCACAGCGATCAGGGCAGCAATTTGAAATCTCACCTAATGAAGGAGGCAAAGCAAACATTTGGCGTTAACAAGACCCGCACAACAGCTCTACATCCCCAGTCGAACGGCATAGCCTAGAGGTACATCAAGAGCTTAGAAGAACACTTGAGGAAGGTTGTGGCAGGCCATCTGCGAGAATGGGATGTCAAGGTGCCACTGTTCTTGTTGGCCTACCACTCGTCGAAATGTGAAATGTGTAGTGTTTAACGCCCGCTTTTACTACATACGGCACCGCAGGCGGTGACACTGATGATACATGAGATGAAGATGGAATACCGGTGGAATGAGATGGCGGGGGAAACCGGACATCCCGGAGAAAACCCGACCCAGCGCCGTGTTGTCCACAACAAATCTCATTTTGCGGTCGCCTGGGATCGAACCGGGGCCGCCTTGGTGAGAGCCAAGCGGTCTGACCACTGAGCCACGGCGCGGCCTAGTATCGGCAGGCAGCTGCTATAGAGTGGTCAATCGTCAGTGTGTGTGTGTGTGTGTGTGTGTGTGTGTGTGTGTGTGTGTGTGTGTGTGTGTGTGTGTGTGTGTGTGTGTGTGTGTGTGTGTGTGTGTGTGTGTGTGTGTGTGTGTGTGTGTGTGCATTTAAACTGTATCGAGTTGCGAGTTGAGAACTGATAAACGTGTAGTGATTTGAAAGTGAATTCTTTTGTTTATTTGCGTGTGCAGAAGCCACGAGAGACTGTGTTGGTGTATGTTACGTTATCTTGCCTCAAAGGGGTGTGCAAATTGTCTTTCTACGGAAATAAAGAGCATTTTGAGTATCTGCAAACCTAACTTTTAATTTTACGACCCCAGATACTCACAATAACAGAGGCCCTTTTATGAATTTAGTTGCGCGACACTTGGCATTGGTATGAGTCGAAACGAAAACATTTTACATCAACACTGAGACGTGAAAGAACTTTGTTGTCAATGAATTCCACATAAATTGCCTTCTGATAAAAAACTATGACGCACTATTTGGTACAGAAAATCTGCAGCAAAAGTACCAGTAGTGAATCTTGAGTTTATGGTTATGATCCTGATAATGAAATCAATAGGCTCAATAGGCCTTTAGAACAGAAATTATTTCAACACAGGTCTGATGAATTTGTGATTCTTCTCTTTATGTTTTATTTCTTTTTTAATTTTATAATGGACCTTATTCCTACCATATCATTAAAAGACAGACGTATTCTTACTCTCGAATGTTACATAGATGTCCGTTTAACGTAAAGTTTTGAAACTGTTCCTGAGAAAATCAAAAAAGGAAATAAAAAATTATAAACGATAGTGTATCGTTACACACAACACAATAAACTGAGTATCCTCATGTTTCTTTTTATTCAAAAACGTAGAGATAAAACACTTAAGTTACTTTTTCGTCAAGAGATGAAGCAATGGAACATCATAAAATTCTGATTTCTGAAGTGTCTCAGGAAGTGTGGCAGCATTGGTTTAACAAATGATATCTTAGAGTGCAAAAACGTATTGATATTAAAACTGAATATGTTGAAAGCAATAAAATTATTTAAAAGTTTAACGCAAATCCCTATTCGGGTTTCTTAAACACTTCACTGTGAACCTCGAACGATTATTAATAAAAAGTGCTCCCAGAAATTGCATGAATTGCAGGTAATGAGCAACGACTAATAAATTGCAACGCTTGCTTTAAAATCAGTCAAGAGAGATGTTATAGCTTCGTGGATGATTTCTGCTTTTGCTTCTCGTTGTTGTTATTATATTCATTAGCCATAATTAGATGTGTAACACAAGTAGGACGATCCGCTCTAGGTAATTATGTTCCAACAGCATCTTCTCTAACTAGGATGCACAAATAGTGCTCGCGCTATCAATTTCCTCCTTTTGTTTGCTCACGACAGACTAGACTCCCTTCCCTCCTTTACGTAAGGTGAAATGTGAGGAGAATCCAGCAAATAAGCTTTTGCTCTTCTCTTCTACACAGATCGCTATCGGACTCTTTTCAAGGTCGAATGGATTCCTCCACATCTTTTCTCAATGGTGTGTGAATGTCAGCTATTTTACAGCATTCTGTGATTGCTCAAAATAGGCTTGTTACACTACATCCCAACAACTTGTAGGTGAGTGGTGTTGAGCACCATTTGAGTGCTCGGAAGTTGAAACTTATGAAATTCAACGCCGACTGAGGAAGTCTATGACAATATAGTTATAAACGAAAGAAAAGCGAGAAATTTTCAACAGCGGACAAGCTAATTTACGTCACCAAACTGACCCAGACTCCGTTATTTATCACCATTTCTAGTTACTATAGCCAAATGAGCGGAAATGAGGCTGAAGTGCTACTGGAATTTAGGCAGTGACGTTACGGTAACGAACAAATAAAAATAAAAAATCTGAATATTGCATCTGGATCCTTGGTTACTGCAGTAGGATGTATATTTAAGCGTATACATTCACTTTAATAATAACAAAACATTGTCATTTAATTTCCATAAATATTTTAAGATAAAACTTATAGCTATTACAATAACCAATAAGAGAAACCGGATGAATAAAATGTAGATGTTAGGAATGAGAAGTATTAGAGTAGCATTGTTACAAAAAGGATATAAATTAAATTTTTTTACATAAATTACTTTTGCTGGCGTCCAGCAAATTTACATCTATCCACTACAACCACTTGCACTATATTCACTGTTACACAGCTAAAGCGTGTACTGGTACAGTAATTAGTCATTTTGTATCTTATTGGATTAATTCGGATTGTACTGAGGGGATTCAGCACCTCGACCAGACTGGTCTTTGTACCTATGCCACAAGTGGAGAACCTCCGGGAGGGAGGATGAAGTAAGAGGAGACAGAGGACGGCCGAAACCAGGGAGTCACCACAGTACAGACGGCGGGGTTTACTTTACGGAATATAAATTCCCCGGCGGTCCACGACAATCGGCATCCCACCTATCGTGGCCACGAGGTAGTCGCGAGGCCTGTTCGAAGACCGGAGGAGAAAGTGCTTACTCAGCGTATCATCCCCCCATGCACCGCCGAGTCTCCAGGTGACCATATTGTCACAGCAACAGGCATAAAAGTTTCGGCACAAATAAGAAAACATTCGGCGGATAAAGTTTCGTGGTAATAATGAGCCTTGCTAAGCAGATAATGATAGCGCGGCTATTGTAAACAAGCGTCGGCAAGCAAAGATAACTTAGGTAAAGGACTTGCCGGCATAGATTAAGTTACGATTCTGGAATGTAATAGAATATTTGGTTTCTTTATTCTTCCGGAAATTTCTGGACTGATAGACATTGTTCGGGTTCTGGTTTATTTTAGAACAATTTAGAATTACGAATTAGGTATTTAAGGACGTGACGGCTCGCAAAGTGTGTGGTTTTGTAAAACAGTGAGTTGTGAAACAGTGTTGTGAACGAGAGACTGCTGGAAGTGTTATTGTAACGAGAGCTAATGATGTAATCTGCTGTCACTGTTTGTTATTGTGATAGACCTCGGTAGACTGATGGTGACGTAATGCTGCTGTAACCTATAAGAGTATTTCTACGAAAATAAAGGAGATTTTAATTTCTGCAACTCGGCCTTTTAATTCTACGAAGCCACAAACTCACAATATTTTTTTCTGTATATTTCTTAAAATATTAATTTAACTTCTGTTATATGAAAGGGAAAAGTAATACTCTTATAGCAAATACCAATCACCTCTTCTTGTATTATTTCCGTCTTTGTAATGCTGGACTCTCTCATTCGAGAGTACTTAAAAACAATGAATTATTTTGATTCCTGCCAATTATTGATTATGTTCCCATCTCATCGATACATAGTGGTAATTACATTTGGTGTTCTTAATTTTTATGACAAGACCCTAATATCTTTCTGCTATTGTTTTTCCCTTGTATCTTCAATTAAAATTTTATGTTTTTCTTTAGTTTCCCATAATGTTTGCGAATTATTTTCCGTTTGTATTAGTATAATTGATTTCTGATACACCTTTCATGCGTAATTTTCCGCCTAATAATCTAGCATTATTCAAACTATTCGTCTACCTTTTCGAAAATATTTTGGTTTCATTCTACGAATTGTTTTATTCTAAACATTTTAAACTTCCGACGTTAAATCCGTTGTATCTCTATTTAAACTTTAAATTTAAACTTTAAAATTAAACTATTCTCCCTTTTTTTGATAATTTGCTTGCTAAAATTACATAATCACCTCTGTTCTCGCGAAACATACACAGGTTGTTTCAAAACGACTCCGAACGGTTGTAGGCATTGCATAGTTTATAACTTAACTAGTCCGAATTTCGGTGTCGCAGCTTCGAAATTCTGTTAGGTATAATTTTATGTAGCATTAAATATAACATGATTTTGTGATTGGGCAGCGCAGGAACCGCTGACGTGCGACCCTCAAAAGTTGTTTTTGGGACGCACCAGCCACGAAAACAAAAGCATACCTCCTTGATCTTTTTCAGTGACCCTAGCCTCGCTTTCAGGTAATGGGGGAAAGGGCAGTTAATTGTGAAGAAGTCAATAATGACTCGAACAGTTCCAAGGTTGCTAATTTTGCTATGATCTTAATTGTATAGTGCTTTCAACCAGTTACTACAAAATCTACAGCTTCCTGCTTTATTTAGTATTATTAAATACAGTGAAACAAAATGCTTGTGTCTTTGCATAAGGAATTTAGTGTTTGTTAACTTTATGTACAATTCTTTGATATTGTTCTCTGTTCTTTTTATCATCTAATGCTTCCAACCTCAATTTCACTAACATTCACTTCCCTCTTAAAAGTTTAAGTTGCATATGTCCACCAGCTTATTTGCCATCATGGACTGCTATAGCGGAATTTTGGAACATGTTAAGCACTCGCAAGCAATAATTAACCAATAGCTAATTTATTGCGGTTTCATAAGCCAAAGAAATTCCTAATAGTAGCAACCTACTGCAGAGTATGCCGGTGCAGCACGCGGCACGGCGTGTGACCTATAACTGCGAACTCCGACAGTGTGAGGCACGCGTTGTTGTTCCTGTCACTGCCTAATCCACGCTCACTTTGGAGCATTTTTATGCGGCTCTCTTGGCGGTAAAACTATATATGTCACATAGAAGCTGAGGAACTACTTGTATACGTTCATTCGGTGTCGTTTTGAAACACGCTGTATATTCGCATTATGTTGTAGCTTAAAGTATGTAAGTCATTGGTAATCTTTTACCTATATTCTAATTTACTTTTATATTTTGTCATTATTGAACATATCGGTAGCTTCGCTCTGAAATATGTGGAGCTATTACTTTAGGTAAATTTAACGAGCTCTATATCAGTTATGAACTTCTTATGCATTTCACCTTTGTCACTCTTACAAACCACAATATGGAATATGCGTTGTAGTTGGCCAAATGGGTTATACATACATTTCTATATTTCATGTGATTTTTTTATATCTTAGTTTAAGTGATTCTATAAACAAACTACTCCGGAAATATTAATTAACCATAATAGGATTTTCGTAATTTGTATTCCTAATTTGTAAATTGGATTAATCACTACTATGACAGCTACTGCATTATCTACACTAATTTTTCTAGTGAATAATGGCATACGCGAAATGTGATCATATTGTATAGGCAGATTGTATACAGACAATATCAATATCCAGGTCTTCAACATTTTCCACAGCTCACACATAACCAGATTACTGCATCCACCTTTTATATGACCAATTGTATTACATATATTCGGACATTTGTCATCTTATTATAACACTTTATGTGGATTGGATTGTTCGTAGGGGATTCGGCACCTCGACCAGACTGGTGTACCTATGCCCCAAGTGGAGCACCCCCGGGAGGGAGGTTGAGGTGAGAGGACACAGAGGGTGACCGACCCCAAGAAGTCACTAAAGTACAGAGGGTGGGATCCCTGCACTTAACTAGATAGAAACTCTCCGGCGATCCAGTGCAGTCGTTTTCCCACCTACCGTGTTCCCGGAGACCGGAGGCCGCTACCCAGAGCGAGGAAGACTCCAGGCATGTTTGTAAAACCAGCATCCCGCGTTCCTGAATCAGGCACTAGGCCAGTTCGGAGACGGGAGTCCGTTCCGCCGGAGAACAAAGTGTTCATTAAGAGCATATCATCCTGCCATGCACCACCGAGACTGCCGCCGACATTTCTACCCGGAAAGAAACCACCAGATTAGAGATTATATTATAACCTACCCTATAGATGATGATATGCCCTACTATATTATATAATACACCCAATTTTTGTTGTTTATGCGATTTTTTACATGCCGTAGATTTTGGCTTATAAGGAACAACGTTGATATTGTCGCGGCAACGGGCATAAAAGTTTCGGCGCAAATAGATTACAGACGGCGGATAGTTTTTCTCGGTAATAAAGAGCTTGCATAAGCAGTTAACGATAGCACGGCTAGTGTACACAAAGAGCCGTCAAATAAAGATAGCTGAGGTAAAGGACTAGCCGGCAAAGATAGGATTTCACGTTTTAAAGGTTCTAGTAATATCTTGATGGGCAGAGAAAATTTGTTTTCTTCTTTGTACGAGAAACCTCGAATTTATGAATGAGGTATATAAGAGATTGTGACACGCCAGCAGACAGTTGTAAAACGAGAGTGAATAGTAAACAGTTGTAAAGACATGTAACAAGAGGGTTGTAAACGTGGAAGTTGAGTAAGATAGTTGTTATTGTCATCGACCTTGTTACTGTACATTGTGATATGTGATGTAATTCTGCCGCTACGCAGTGTATTTCTGCGAAAATAAAGAACATTTAAAATTTCGGTAAATTGGACTTCTAATTCTACGAACCCACAAAGTCACAATATTTATTATTTCTACATCCTTTTATTTTTTAACATTTGGTGTTCTGTCATAGTTAATTCCTTTATTACTAACCTGCTCGTAGTAGCGAGGTCAGTTCTACATAGGATTAAGTATCTACAACTCGACCAAATTATATTATTAAACATTTATATATGTATTTATTTTAATCTTAAATAATCCTCTCTCTCTTCACAGGCTTCTATAAGTTGGGAAAGGCAGACAAAATTTTTGACCTTAGTTCGATTCTATCCTTGGCAAAGGAAACAAAATTTTGTCACAATTTATAACGTATCACAAAGTGGGAAGGGAATTTCTCCCTTCTTCAAGAGGACAACGTTTCAGTATCAGCTCAAAAGCCTTATACATGGTCTTGACATTAATGTTTATCGTCCAGAATGTTTTTGAATCCATCTGGTTTCCCTCTTGAGCGTGCTAATATTAAGAGCGTCTGTAAATGAAAATCAATTTCATTGTTTCACTTTATGGTAACAAAATACACCATCCCTCGTGGAGTCTATTGGTATTTAGACTGCACTGTCCAAACGCTTTTACCCGTTGTTACTAACCCCAGCCGCTGTATTTATTTGTTAGCCAGCTCCTTTACACATTCGGTCCAGGACTCATGCCCTTGTCTCGATGATCGCTGGGCTGGCAGGTTTACAGTTTTGAGACCAGCAGTGTGGGGCGCGCAACAAACAGTTTCTTGTCTAGGCTAAATTAGTTGCTGTGATGCCTGGATTGAAGTCCTTAATCAGTAAGCGTTTACTCGGCTGGTAACCCACCGAGGTTTTCGGTAGTCTTCCCTGCGGGGTTGACGCGCGTAAGTGGCGTAACAACTTCCATCCCGTCTTGACTTTGTGCTCAGCGGGGAGGGCTTTTAAAGAAATCAGGTATTTCCCTATGGAAAGAGTCCCGGAGTATCCATCGCTCCCGGGTACAAGGAGGCCCAGATCCTTCGTCCTACGGGCCCAGGACTAATGGGAGTAGAACCTCTGCGCTTAACTCGGTTGGAAACACCATGTTTTTTCCGTTATTTTTCAAATTAAAAGGGATTTTACCGATCTGGTATAGGCGAGCTAGAGTTAATTTGATTTATTGCAAATTAATGGAGCTAAAGATTTACACACTTTTGCGTGTTTCTGCCATAAATACTACTTGTAATTTCTCGCTATTTCTTGGCGCCAAGCTTTGATTGTTAATATTTTGTGAGTTTATGGCACAGGTCTTCAAATGTATATGAGAGTATTTAACTTTTTTGTATGATTTATTTTCGGAAGACAATTTCGGTTAAACTGTGTTCGCCTGTACAACAGGGTAAGACAGGTAGTGGCGGTATGACATCAGCTCCGTCAGCTATAACCGCCGCATATGCTCCCGAACGAAAAGCAGGTTAGCGTATGACGTCACCGTGCTGACTTCTGCTGCCCAAGAGGAAGGAAATTGATTTATTGGGTTCCGATAACGTAGCAAAGACAGGAAACGTATCGCATATTAATATGTACAACTTTCATCTTGGGTGTTGATATATCAATGATGACTGTTTTAATTACACAATTGGTCACAGTTTATAAACAATTACATTTTGGCTCTGTACTAAGAGAAAATATATAAAACTGCAACTCGTAGTTTATCTAAAGGTTAGGCATGTTATAAAGTAAGTAAATTATAACAAAGTAATTTTCTCTACAAATTAGAGGATACAGGACGTAATGTCTGAATAATGTGTAATGGAATGCTGCATGTTACATTGTGATCCGACAAGGTACTTCGGAGTTTGGATTTAGCTAATTTCATAAGAGAAAAAGAAATTGTTCGCACACATGTCGAGCCAAACATACACAATATCCGTGCGGCAAGTGAATACAACCTCGGAAATCTGGTTTGGGGGACATTCTTGTAAAAGTCAGCCAAGTCATTCTTGTTTGTATATTTGTCCTTCAATAAACCGCCACATTGTACATTTAACAGCTCCATTTGGTACGTGGTGGCTACATTGTTATCGAGTGCGTTACACCAGACTGAACCCTCAGATTCTATACTCACAGCGCCGTTTATATAGGCAACTTGGTACTAAACGGTTCTTGTCTGACGTCACACGTGCTGTGGGCCTCGCTTCCAGCTAAAATACGTCACAATTCTCGAAGCTGTCTTCCTCTGATCTGGAAAGTAAAGCTGTCGTGCTGCCTGCATGTGTACACAGTTCTAATACTGTTCAAATTTGTGTTACTTCAATGAGTTATTTGTATAAATTTCAACTCAGTACGACAAGTCACTATTATACAAATTAGTTCTTTGTTGTATGAATAAATCAGATAATAGTTTGCCGTATATCTTTCCCTTACGATCTGAGCTTCAATGTGAACATTGGTGACTATATCATATTGATATAACAAAACAAGTAAATTCATACATAAAGACAGTGTGGTATGCTTAGAGTGCTTGGCTCTAATCAAAAGGGGCCGGGTTCGATTCCACGCTACCGCAAAATTAGATTTGTAGTGGACAACACGGCACCGGGGCGGGTTTCACCGCCATCTCCGGTTTCCCCCGCCATCTAAACCCCACAGTGCTCCATTTTCATCTCATGTATCATCAGTGTCACCGCCTGCGGTACCGCATGTAGTAAAAGGGGGCACTCTACACAGTTCATTGCAAGGCTCCCTCTGTAGTTTTATGCTTCCGCCGTACTCTAGTGCGAGAAGGGTTGCCTGGTTACCGCTGTTTAAAGGGGAGGGCACGTGCAAGCGAAGGTTCACTGAGAAGAGCTGCTCTCTGCGTGCCTTTTCTCCTGGTTTCGCTTTAATAAGGTCACATGGCCGCCTATTTGTAGTTCGAGTTAGGTCTTGCTGTCAAACAGGTGGCCACTGCGATATACTCAAACGAAGAGTTCACAGAGATGATAATGATCTGTGGAGAGGCGAATCGCGACGCAGCTTAGGCGCGAAGGCTGTATTCACAAAGATTTTCAATGGGACTTAGACATTCTGCACAGTTTGTTGACGACAGAGATATGCTTAACAATCGAGGGATTCTCCAGGTACAGAATTTCCTCTAACGCACTGAAGGTTCCCAGAACGTTACTGAGTATTTTGGAGCAGATCCCTTCCGAGCTAAATATAGCTTACATTAAACTTATGCGTGCATAAAATGTAGTATAAACAATATTGTTACCGTGCCTTTCATTTTAATTTTTGTTATTATAAGCAGAGGCAAGAGTTTTTGTTTAACGATTCTTTCGCGAATTTTGGCGATTTTTCCCTTTTTTCGAGAATAATATATTTCTGACGATAAATGAGAAAATTTCTCTTATTTTTATTCTGCATAGAAAAATTAACATATATTACAAATTATATATATATATATATATATATATATATATATATATATATATATATATAATTAGCATTCATGTCTTCATAGCAAGAAGATAGAAGTCGTAAAAAAAGGTTTACAAATTTAACGAAAGCAAGATAAAGTTTAACACTTAACAATGCCAATACAGTGACATCATCATGCGCACTGAAATAACAGCTAAGCGGTGCAACAATAAACTGACACCACAGCACCGGGCTGGTCCGTGAAGGTACTGAACTCCTTGTAAGCTACTCTCAGACATTACAGTAATATGAAGGTATTGTCCCTCAGAGCTTAAGTATGTGTTCCAAAATGCCCGAAAATTAAAAATTTATTACAAACAATAGCTCACCGAAAACCAAAAGATTCAGAAGCTAAGTTGTTACCATTAACTGTACTGACACGCTAGTCTATTTGGGTTAATTCAGTAGTTTACATTGCCAGCTATTTTGGATGCAATTATGAATTTCTTTTGCAAAAAAGGAAAGCTTTCATTTTGCCCAACAATTTTTAAATGATCATTTTTGTGATGCCAAGTGCTGCAATATTGTAAAGGTACAGGTAACATTTGTTTCTGAAATTTGCAGATTGATAACAGTTCCAACATTATACTTTCAATTTAAAAAACCTGTTGCTCATCTTGTTTTATCCCAAATTAACTTGCTGAGAGCCAAATGTGAAATATTAAAGAGTGGTCCCTCTGGAAACAGAGTAAGTGCTCTTGTAGATCATATCATGCATCCCAATGTTATAGAAGCAGTAGAAGAGAATCTAAATGTTTGCTGCCGTATGACTTTGTCTAAATTGAACTCCATTATGGCAAAAGAAACTGATGACTTAATATCCTAAAAGCTTTATATTATTTGTTAGAGCTTTCTGGGCTAGTCACTAAATCAAGTATAGGTGATATAATGGCAGCACCTAAACAATTAAATGCATTTAAAACCAGTGGTGTTACTTGTGATTTTGATTTGCTTCTTTCTTACAAAGAGCTTTGTGACATTGTTGAACAGCAAAGCCATGATGGTAATGATAACAGATTAGATGTGGTAACAGCACCCTCAGCATTGAAGGCAAAAACTTATTCTTACCGCAGTATCTGTGGGAGGTCCCTTCAATATCTTTGGTTGCCGATGTCAAAGGATGACAGTGAAAGATTTTTCTCTACATTAAACTTAGTTGTGACAGATAAAAGAACAAATATGAAAAGCTAAAACATCACATCTTCTTGACTGCTGCAGTTTAGCAATATCTTATGTGTGATATTTGATTTTATTCATGTTGCCTACTGTCTGCTAATTTAAAATAAAATATTTAAATTTGGAACGAAGTTTTTTTTAATAATTTCTTTATTGATCGATCAGCAGTACAATGCTTTACAGATCATAGTGAAAACAAGGTAACAGAACAATACACTAAAGAACAATAACACTCAGTGGTAGGCTAACAGGCCGCCCTCTGTCAATATTGAAGATTTAAGACATACATTAAGCACTAGAATCACTGGAATCAGATGTAACACTCAGAAGCAGGTCCTGTGGCAGTCTCCTCTTTAAGCGTGAAGGCTGGCGCGTGCGCACGCCGATGTATCACTCAGATGCAGGTCCTGTGGTAGTCTCCTCTTTAAGCGTGAAGGCTGGCGCGTGCGCACGCCGATGTTTGGAACGAAGTGATTGTAACAGTTGTGCTACTTTAGTTACCTGTTACTTTTCATTTCAGCCATGCCATTACCCATTAATTATTCTTGAAGATTTGCGCGAAATTAATGCGAATTTATGGTTAAAAACACAAAACACCACCAATTAAAATTATTAATGCGAATTTTATAAATATTTGTCATCACAAAATCTTGCCTCTGATTATAGGAATTTACCTATAATAGTATTATTATAAACATTATTATTATTAATATTATGAAAGTCATTAGTCCTCATCCATTAATACCTACCTATTCTTCATTGTAGTTAGGACAAAGAAGAGCTGCAGCAGAGCTGGGGGTACCAAGGTCCTCGGTCCAAGTTTTCTTAAGGAAAGAAAGTAGCATAACTTTAAGCTGCACTTACACAAACAGTTATATGGAACAATTTCCAAAATCGGGTTTCGCTCTGCAGACGTCCCTTAAACAAAATTGACGCAAATCCGCATTTCATCAGGGAGATTTCATGGGAAGATGAGTGCTATTTCGCCAATTACTCTATGTTATATAACATAATCTACATTGCTGGGCTCCTGAAAATCCTCACTGGTTACGACCACATCACGTACAAACATACTGAGGTGTTAACGTATTGTGCGGCATTCTGGGAAACATTATTGAATCAGTTTCTTTGGTTCCCAGAGTAAACTGGCGAACTACATTTGCAATTCCTACAGAATGAGCTGAATCTAAGACATACCACTTCAGTTAGCTGAGCAGCACTATTTTCAACACGATGATGCACCACCCTATTATTGCAGAGGGATTAGAGAATATCTGAACAATGTGTGCCCCGAATGGTGGATAGGTCGTGGTAGTTGCATTCGATAGCCAGCGAGATCACCTGATGTAGCTTCCTTGGATTCTTCTAATGAGGATATGTCAAATACGGGTTCTACGACACGGAATCAAACAATTTAGATGTGTTGAAAGAACGAATACTTCATGCTTGTACTTCAGTACTAGTCGGCCACGATATGAATGCACTCGGCGAGAAGCGTTACTAAACAGTTATGTCACAAGTGTGCGGAGTACCTCAGGTAGAGTGCAGATAACGCAAACATCAACAATACCAAGATGTTTCCAATGTGACGTGCAGATGTAGTGCAGTTCAACACGGCGTTTCTTTGAACATTTTCTTGTGTAGTTAAAATTCTAATAGTATAGTGGCAGTTGCAGTGCTCGCTCTGACGTGTGCTTCTGAGGAGTTCAATTACGGAGACATCTACAAAGTTAAAAACAAGAAAAGTATCCCATTCTGATGAAAAGCATATATGTACAGATCTGTAGACAAGAAATAAAGGAAAAAAGGTTACTCCTACTCCTTGAGAAAGCAACAGTTAGGGCAACAAAATTAGTGGGAAAGTTTGGGAGAGCCATCATGAACAGAAAATGCTTTAACAACTTCGAGGAAAAATCGAAAAGCAGGCATCTCATATCACTTGATGAGTTTGATAAGTGGATGTGCGTAGAAAATGTTTGGAGTACTATGAACAGAAAAAGGAAATTCCTACTTTGAGGAAACTCCTGAACTTCACCAAAGAATAAATATTCAGGGTGGCAGAGAAACATTTAGAAAAATATTAAGAAAAATAGGATTTCAATGTAAGAAATGCAAAAACAAACGATCTGTGGAGAAACCACAAATTGTTGCAACACTTAGAGTACTTAAGGGCTATTAGTGAAAATGTAAAAGGCACACGTAAACCTGGAGTTTATAGGAACGAGTCTGGGTCCATACTCACTATGCCGTCAAGAAGTGCTGGCAATATTACGAAGTACCAGGTGTGTTGACTAATACTAGTGCTGGTCAAAGAGCAATTGTTGTACATGCTGGGGGGTCCATGGGATTTATTGACGGAGCAGAATTGATTTCCGATTCAATTTCCAAATCAACGAATTAATATGATGCAATGAACAATCAAAATTATAAAAAGTGGGTAGAAGAGAATTTAATATAAAACATTCCACCTGAACGCATTGTTGTGCCATACCGTACAGGAAAATAAAGCCCCTAACACTTCATATCGAAATTCACAGGTTATGCATTGGCTAAAACAAAAGGAACTTAAACATGATCCGCAAATGACAAAAAATGAGCAAGAGGCAGTGAAAATTAATTTTAAAAAAGCCTGTTTATTGGATTGATAGAATAATGGAACAAAGGGGCTTTGCAGTGTTACGCTCTCCTCCGTACCATTGTGACCTTAACCCTATAAAAATATCTGAAATTTAATTAAACAAAAGATGTGTCATCGATTACCTAGAGTAATCTGAGGGCTATGGCAACAAGCTGCATAGCTCAAATTACACAAAATGATTGGATATAAGTATGCAGACACGAGAAAGGAACTGAGCAAGATTTTAAGCGCCGAGATGCTATAATGGCGGAAACAATTGAAGATATAATTATAAACGTGGTTCTAGAAATCAACGATGATGACGATGAAGATTGCAATCGTAATGAAAGTTATTTCGAGAATATGAATATTGAAGCAAAAGAACGCTGTGCCACTGATACAGCTGATAAAGGGAACAGTAACACGGATATAGCAGATGAACGACCTGAAACAAGCATTCCCAGACTTGCTGCTTCCGAGAACTAACGTGAAGACATCAGCAGGCGTGTACTGTTTTAATTGTGTGACTACATTCCCAGTATCACCTTTCCCCTCGCTTCCGTCGCTCCGCGCGTTTCCTTAAGCTTCAAGTAGTAAACAGAAACAGTGGCGCCCTCCTTCAAGTGTATTCATATCTTGGCCGACTAGTATCTGCAGACATGTTAAGAGGTGTCCATGGTTATACTGAGAGACGCTTATATGAATGCATCCAGGAAGGTTGGCATGCATTTTGAACGCTTGTACTATGAATAATTAAATAAAAGGTATTTGCCAGACATAAAATTGGTTTATAGCGATATTAATTATATTTATTATATATAAAACTTTATTGCAATCAAAGATATAATAGCATTTATTTAATATTGCTAATTGAGAAACACACATTATGGCATTATGTGTTTTTATAAATTAGCTGTGAGAGGTTGATATGCTTTAAAACAGATCATTAATATACTTTGACCCTTATGCGTTTTCTTCTGGTGAAGGACAATCTTTCTCCTACACAGAAACCTTTCCCGAGCCTAGGAATCGAACCTGGTACCTCACCGCAGTGAGTAAGTGCTCTTGCGATAAGCTACGGGATCAGTTACATTAGTTAGGTGCTGGTTTTCAAACTCTGGTCTTACGTTTAGCAGTGACTCCTCTCTGTTGGTATTGCGTCCCCTTTACTGATATGCTTAGGCAAACCTTTCGGCATCCGCTTTATCCGGAAGTAGCTAACTTCGCCAGCCCTCGTAGCCACGGTCGCTAGGGCGTATGTTTCTAGCGTTCCACCACGTAGATGGTCGCGGGTTTGAATCCCGCCTTGGGCATGGGTATTTATGTGTATAGTGAATATGTGTGAAACTAAGGATAACAAATAAGAAAATAAACTTAAATAATGAAAAAATGGTTAACTATGAAAAAAGAAAAGGATATATATAATTTAAAGAAAAACTTCAACGAGGGACGGCTTGCGTCGGCCATCTGGTATATTTTGATTGCAGATAACCTGAACCAAAGGCCTTAAGAGTTCCTATGCATGTACAACACAGATTACTTCAAGAATTAAGTGAGCAACAAGATCATGCAAGACAGATGGACAATCTTGGGCGACTTATAGGGTCATTTTCGAAACATTTCTCCTTCTTTGTTTCCGAAGATCTTGGTTTAATGGAAGGACGAGGGCAGATTACAACATGGGAAGTTTAAAACTTCTGGAAACATGCTTAAATAAAGGAGGGGTTATGTGTAGAACTGAAGCTTCAAATTTGGAAGATTCATTTATTTATTATTAAAGCCTAACGGTACTTACTTCCTGGATTATGCTGTTATCTTATTGCTCCGCAAAAATGTATGACTACTACGTCACTGTAACTTTTCACATTTCGAGATTTATAAAAATCTCTGTCTTGATTCACAGCGAGTTCTGTAATGTGACAACACAAATTACGGAAGTGCAGGTACAGTTTTCCAGTGAAAATCAACTGGGACTGCATGGCCTTGAGACTCATTCTCATTTTGTTATTTGCTTATCGCCTTGAGTAAACTCCCATTTCAAAGTATGAACTTAAATTTCGGATTAACGTGTATGCAATTTTATTGAATAATTCTGTATAAATCCTCATTACAACAATAATAAAAGCACTGATTTACGGCCATGCTAAGGTTTAAATTCTTTTAAATTACAGAACTGGAGTACTATCACAATTATTAATGAAAGGTCCTTTGTGTGATGAATAAGAATATACTTACGATAAGTGAATATACAAATCTGTTGGAAATTTAATCGTCTTTCCACACTAGCCGTGTGTAGGCTAAGATTTGGATAGATAGACTAAAATATTCAACGCCTTTTGTCTGACTCTAGCTATCGAGATATTAGCCTACACACGGCTAGTGTGAAAAAAATATATAATTTCCATCAATTCACCTAATATAATAACTATAAAGCCTAAGACTTAAGTACTTACAGTATAGTACGTCACCGGAAAAGGTGAGTAGCTCATTGTGTATGAGAACCCTTGGTGGTTTACCGGAAAAAACGAGTAAATGGGCGAATTTAATGGCATGACGGCACGTTGGCCACGGTAGCTCAATGGTTAAGAGCGACCGCACAGATACCGGGAGTTCCGTGATTCAAATCCCGGCTATGGTTTTGAATTTTTCAGTCTGACTCTTATCTATCCATACAAATCTCTGTGCCTAATGTGTAACTTTAATACATCATATTGCCGAGATCCTATCTTTTCCATCCGTTAATTCATATACGAGGACATTCATGTTAAATGTGTATATAGAAGAGGGAAAGCAGAGTGAGAGAGACAGAGATTTGCTCAATCGAATAAGTGTATAGATGGACCATGGGGTAAGACTACATTATCAATATCCAGACATTGTGTATATGGCGAATTAATGGTATGTTTAAGACAAGCAAAATTGGTTATGTTGCCTTGGTTCTTTCTTCAGCGGGTGAATGAGCCACCCTCATGTTTCTGCACATATGGAACCCGCAGATTATAGTCTGTCGTAGAAACATCGCCCATTTTACCATACAGATATATGGTAATAATCTACGAATTCCCATACAGATATGAGGAGTGAATAGACTTAAGTTCTAAAGACTGAAGAAAACGCATGTATACATTTTATTTCATGTAACCACTATGGCCGACTGATAGCATCTACATACATTAGGTGGCCTCCATATCAGTTTAGGCACATACCGCTTAGTGAGATGACGTTGAATGTTCCCTCCTGGTAAACTTCTGTCCTTGCGCGTTCAGTCATGTTGTCGCGAAATATTTCACCTTCTCGTCAGAACTTACGATCGGGCTCCTAGATGCGGATTCAAAAGAGGAAAAAGAGGAAATTCGATTGAAGCAAAGTCCGGACTGTAGGGAGGGTAGTTAAAGATGGCCTAGCTAAACTCCGCCAACTTCTGGGCTGTAGGACGGTGCCCAGTGTCGTGAAGGAAGACAACGCCCTTTACTGAGAGAACATGGTTCTTTCATCCTGAATGATTCGCACAATTCCGACTAGGTACCTCAGTATTGGTCATAGGTAACTGTGCACCCTCTTTCAGAAGCCTCTGGATATGAAATCCGCGATATCCTAATGCACTGTGGCCATAACATTCCCGGAAGATTCTGCCACTTTAAAAATATTTGTCTTTGAAGAGTGCGGGTGTTTCCACTTCATTGACGACATTTTAACTTCTTGATTTATAACGGTGCACCTATGTTTCGTCAGCCGTGTCAATGTGATGAAGAAAGCTATTCCTTTCCGTGGAGTACTATTGCTTCTCTTTAACACATTTCATGGAATTCATCGCGAAAAAAACTTACCGGTAGTATAGAACATTCAGAATAATATGACGAATGCTTCCGAAAGATATTCCTAATTTTACCGTTTTATACCGTAACGGAGGGGCGGGCTGTGACGTCAGCTGTCACGGCTTTTGAAGGCTACCCGAACGTGTGACGTGACAACACTCTATGGTGCTGCCACAAGGGAAAAAGCAATTTCCGACAATGTAGGAATTAGATCTGATTTTAATAACACAAATAACGTCCTGGGTACAATAGTGTCAATGCCAACTTTAAATTACAAAATTGGTCACAGATTATGAAGAATTATATTTTGGCTCTATGCTACGCCAAAACATATAACAATTGTAGTAATGTAAAAAACACTCATGTTATATATAACATATATAAAATAAGGCATAATATTATTTTTGCTGTAATTTAAAACAGGCCTGTACAGAACACTTACTTGGCCATTTTCTGTTTCGTTTTTCTCAGGCTAGCTTGTCAATGTCAGGGCGTAATATTTTAATAATCTGTAATCGAAGCTCACATGTTTGATTGTGATCCGAGTGTGGATTTAGCTGACTTCAAAACGTAAAGGAATTGTTCAATCACGTATGTCGAATCGAACATACATTATATCCGTGCAACAAGTCCATACAGGTTTTTTTTCGTAATTTACGTCCTCCAACATTAAGTCACATCGGAAGATGAATGGAACGGGTGAAATGATGCTCAAATGAACCCAGGGTCCATAGAGCTTAGAGTTACCCGACATTCGTCTTTCAGGATAAGGGAAAACTCCGGAAAATACCTTATCCAGGTAACTCACCCTGACCGAGATTCTCATACAACGTTGGAAATCTGGTTTGTGGGACGCTCTTGTAAAAGTCAGCCAAGTCTTATTTGTGACTATATACGATGTTCATTTTCGTCTGTCATTTTACCGCGCAAAATTTGACGTGATCAATAGCTTCGCTGATGGAGCGAGTTTATATGTGATTCACCTAGTGGCTTGCGATCGTATTTGATGTGCTGACAGCAGCTTTGAAGCCTCCCTCTACCGGAAGGTAAATATACTATTTGAGAGGTAGGTCTGCCCACGTAATATAAAGGTGCGTAATTTCGCCTGGTGTGTAGATACGATAACTGCTCTTAAAAGTTATATACTGCAATGCAATGCACTGAAAAGCTAATTATGCAGCCATAAAAGTATACCATGAAGAATATACGAAATGTTAAGTAAATGAATACTTATTTTACAATGTACATCTGTTTTCTGTTATAGTAGATATAAATGCATATTGTAAACCTGTGACATAAAATAGAAATATTTCAATTTGATCTCAATTCTTTTCCATCACTCACAGTTTCCTGACAATTTAACTTCAATACAAACCAGAAAATTAGCAGAATATGTTCAAGGAATGAAAAATAAATTAGTGTTACAATATGTACAAAGCTTTTATCGAAGTCTAAACAAGAAAATATCTCTAGTCCATAGTCTTATGCGTCTTATATTTCCTTTCTCTCTTCCCCTTAAACACTGTCTGTATTGCTTGAGGCCTTTCTGTCATAACATTATTAATTGCTTCTAGATTGGAATCAGTCACTTCATAGCGACCAGCGTCTCCTTTTGCGAGTAACTGATCCTGTATCATGGAAATATTTGATTCACCTATTGATTATAAATTACATAAGAATACCAACGTTTATGTTGCAAACAAGAGTATGTGAATTTGACGGTACCTGGACACTTTTGACAACATTAGGCTCCGAGGGACCTGTCTGGATGCTGGATAGCGTTGCATAAACTCCTCTATGCAGCGGTTTAAGTTATACTTATATGTCGCACCAACTTTACTGCCGGTACGAAACTAGCATTCAACCATGAAGACGCGGTGCTCTGTGTTCATTACCAGGGGAAGCTGGTTGTATTAGTTACTAGAGCAACCACACTCCGAGCGTTGTAATTTGCTAACTGTTCCGCAAAAGTTACCGTAGAGGGCACTATGATTTCAAGACAGACTCAGCAGTTAACTATGACGTCATTCTTGCTCAATCAGAGGGCGGGAAATAACGAATAAAAATGAACACTGTGTATATTTGTCCTTCAATAGCCACATCGTTGACATCTACTGCACATGGGGTTGAAAAGAGCTGAAAGTGTTGCTAAATCTTGAAATCTGGACTTAGGCTCTGTAGGATTGCACATATTCTTCAGAGAAGGCAGTATTACTGCAGCCTCCAGTTCTACTTACAGGTGGCTTTTTATTTGCTGTTTCAGCTGTTGTTGAGAGCTGTTTCAGCTCTCACCTGACGTCACATGCACTGACAGTCCTGCTTGTCGTCTCAAAACGTCACATTGCCCGACGTTGTCTCCCTCTGCGAAACGTGATCCTCCTGAATCACTTCCTCCACGCGAGTTGTGTTCAAATCTGTTAACGTTATGCTGGATCGGACATTGTCATCGTCGTCGTGACGCTCTCTCTACCGTCCGCAGACTTTCGACACTATTCTGTAACATACTGATGAAACATTACAGTCTCTCCCTAAAACCTCAGCAGCTGCGGGTGAATTGTAGCTGCGGTTACATGTTTCGCTCACAGAAATGGAATAAATGAGCGGATTTCCAAACGAGTCGCCATATACAACGAGAGCTGTAGGTGGTGAGTGGTTGAAACTCTTCATGGCAACCGTATTTAGGTATATGAATTAACACATACTACTAATTTGTCTACAACGGACGAAACTTCAGGTTCATTATATTTGTAGCCTTATTTTTGGTCACACCCAGTACATTCACCTACGGCATATTTATTTGTTAATTTGTCTAAGAAACATTCATTACTAATTCTTGCATGAATTCTCAGATTCTAAGGAAAAATTAAAGCAAACATGTCGTAGATTCTCAAGCAGTATAAACAGAAATATATCACTATAGATGATTTCTGTGAAGGTGGCTTAGGATTAGTCTGCCGTGAGCTTTAAGATCACTAGTTGAAACCTCATTACGTCAAAACCAACTTTTAGTATATTCATTTCAACCCTCATATCACTTCTGTGTAAGAGCTTCCTCTAACTGAAAATGATTATTTAATTATTAATGTAATGTACTATATCCGGGAGAACAGAAAAAAACAGCCGCACCATAGACGAATGGATAGACCCTTAGACTCTCAGCAAAGCGTCTCGGGTGATTTGTGATGGACAAAGCAGCATGGGGGAGGGTTTCCTCCGGGTGCTCCAGTTTCTTCCGTCATCTCATTCCACCAGTGCTCCATCTTCATTTCATGTATTATCAGTGTCACCTCTGCGTTGCATGTAGTAAAAGCGGGTGTTAAACACTAAAAAATATAACAGGTTATGTTTTTTCTTTAAGCTTAAGTTTTCCTTTATGCACCCAAGATACCACCTAAGATATTATAGTATAGCAACGCAAAGAAAATCCCTGTAAGGAATGTGCTGTGGGACAAGGACAGCGAATGTGAGTGGCAGAGAACGCTTGCTATACAAGGAGCAGACCGTTAAAAAACATGGGCCTTATTCACTTTGTACATTAAAGCCGAAAATATGCATTCACAAAAGTAGAAGCCGTCAGAATGTTTTTGAATGGTCTGTAACTGTACTGACATGGGGTGTCAAAAACCTGTCCAGGGAGGGTGTGGGGACCTTCGACCAATCCCCTGCGTCTCGCCCATCGGAGACTTTCTCTCCTGTGGAGGAGTATAGTTGTGTTTGCGTCCATTGTCATTCGGATATGGTCAACTTTGTGCCTCTCTCCTAATCCCCTCTTCCGAAGCTCAAGGTAGAGGGAAAAGGGCTTAAGTCGGTGCTATTATTTATTTTGAAGTCTCCTCCTGTGTACGTACCTCTACCACTCAGCAACGTATTTAGCACCTTGAGTCTTAGAGACCTTTATGTAACTGATTTATCTTTACCTGTGCAAAATTTGTATCTTTTGAAACAGCTTTAGCGCAAATATTAGAAGTGTTAGCTTGTTAGTCATTATGTAGCACAAGCTAGTATATGGTAGTTACATTATAATCAAACCCACTCGCGGGCTCTCCTCACTGCGTGAGACAGCCGGCAGTCGCCGGGGAACTCAAGACGGCAGAGGCGGACTACAACTTACCTTAAATAATGTTGGAAACGTTGGACTTCTGCTCTCAAAGAGACCGCATATGTTGTGTAAATATTCTTGCTTGCACTCCGAAGATCAGCAGCAGGTATTTCGGTGATTTATTACATAATTTTTTTCTAAGTTCTTGTAGCGAATGAGGATTGGAACGATACATCTCTAATGAAGCTGAAACCCTATCGCTACGCATTTTGCAAGCGTTAGAACCAAATGATCCCACTAAACGTGTGAATTATTGTGGCTGTTTTCCTTCCAGTCCGTAAGAAGGGGTTTCATTGACCCACAGCTCCTGTTCTTCACTTATGAATTTTGGTTTCATTTAACTGGATATTTGAATACTCACAACAATCGATACTGGGCGTCAGAGAAACCTGTGCTGCTGCATAAACCGCCTCATTATAAATATAAAATTGGAGTCCCGGGTGCAATAAGTGCTTGAAGAATGGTAGGGCCCATAATCTTTGATGAAGCAATAAATACAGATAGCCCGCCTCGGTAGCGTAGATGGTAGCATGTCTGCCTCACGTTCAAGGGTCCCAAGTTCAAATCTCGGTCACGGTGAGTTACCTGAATATGGTTTTCCTCGAATGTTTCCGTTGTTCTGAAAGACGAATGTCGGGTGACTCTAAGCTCCATTGACCCCGGACTCATTTGAGCATCATTTCACCCATTTCATTTAACGTCCGATATGACCTAACTTTGGAGGACGTAAATCACAACAAAAATAATAATAAATAAATGCAAGCGATATTAGAGGTTAATACTGAGGCCATTTTTCAATCGCTTGAGAGAAGAGAAATCGTATGGTCGGTTCCAGCAAGATTGTGCAACAGCACATATGGCTGCCGAATCTTTAAATACAGTAAGAGAAGTGTTTGATTACAGAATACTTCGTGTTGATTTGTGGTCACCTAGTTTCCCGATCTAAAAGAGTGGTGACTTTTATTTATGGACTTCTTTAAAAGACAAAGTGTATCGTTCCAATCTGCATATATTACAGGCACTTAGTTGTGCAAGAAATCACAGGAAAACCTGCTGCTGAGCTCTCGGAGAGTGAGCGAGAATATTTACATGAGATATTCTGCCTGTTTGAAAGTACATGGTGAATATTTCCAGCATTTATTATAAGGTAAGGATTTTAGTCCGCCACTCCCGGCTTAAGTTCCCCGGCGACTGCTAGTCGTAGAGGGAGTGGAGAGAGGTCTCGAGCGGGTTCGACCATAATTTAATTGCCCGGCACATGTGGTACATTAAACGATAGATAATTCACACCAGAATTTAAATATTTATTTCATTTATCTTAATACAACTGCAGTAATATCGATATTGTGTGCGTGTCCTTTGATTTCGTGCTCTGGTGTATCTCCTATCAGCTGCTGCAGTATTAAAATAAGAGACCTTTATATCAGGGAATGCGTGGATGGAGTGAGAATGGGAAAGCGCAATTAAATTTGCCGATAAATGTAGCGAAGGTTAAAAATAATTCGTCAGATGTGAATTTCCACAGCCGAGGTTTCAGAATTAAACTACTTCGTATGTTATGCTCGAAATTTCGAAATTATAACTATTGAATTATATGAGCTAACCTCTGACATAGGTATCCAGTCTTAACGGTTTAAAAATAGCTACTTTTGTGATTATCATTAATAATAATTATGATAATTAATAAATTAAGTCCTTAGCTTAGGGTCCTTTGACGGTGACCGCTAAATATCTATGACCCAAGCTTTTTAAGCTCTACGGCTTCCAATAATCAATCACGGTAGACAATCTTGAGTCACAAGTCACACTACAGGAAAGATGAAATTTTAGAGACAAATGCTGCTTTATTACCTTAAGTACCGCCTAATTATTTGGATCAGTCCTAAGCGTCTTCTTATTCACATCTAAATCAGAATATGTATTCAGTCTTTGTTCAATTCTAAGCATTCACTTCCACTGCAGATTTTCGACCTACACCTGGGATACTACACCTGGGATACTACACCTCCCCATGTAAATCTGATATCTAGGTACAGCTTGACCTAATTTTCTATTTTGCTTCTATTTGAACTCCTAAATTGCATCGCTAATGACATCCATCCTCTGTCAAAATTTTTCGTTAAAAGGTTAACCTGTGGCACGACAGCCCTATGCAGAGCCTTGGCCTACCAACCCGACTTCCGGCCTCACGCCCACACACGCACGGCAGAGGTGGCAAAAGTTTACGGTACCTAACTAAAATTTTAGGAGGTATCCCACTGATTTAAAGGTTGCTGGTTCAAACTTAGTCCAAAGCGTGGTTTTTAAGTGTATATAAAGCGGGAACTCCATGTCAATGAATTTACTGGTATGTGAAATAAGGTCTACAGGACAAAATTCCTGCACATCGTTGGAGCTGATATGTGCTTGGCAACTGGCAACATCGTTAATATTGTCACCTGAACGTCGCAACTCCCTATAGAACCGGCCGATAGTAGGGCCAGACGGGAAGCATTTAGCCCACGCCTACCCATTTGTCTCGTGTCACTAACTGGAGGGATGATTAGGAGAACGGCGGGAGCCCTGTACCGTCTCTTTCCCTTCCCACCAGACGTCTCGAAACCTCGGGATAATTGTGCGCGCCGCGAACTTTCCAGAAACCGCGATCTTCCCTATATAAGGCCTGTAGTTGGCGAGTCAGCTCGGTTCTTGGCGAGCAGCCGTGAGGAGCGCCGCGTGAGTTAACGGACCGGAAGACTGTGAACGTGCATCAGAGGAGTTGTACGTTACTGTGAGCGTGCAGTGGACCTGTGACAGACGAACTGGTGAATTGTAATTGTGTGCATTACGTAATTCTGCGTAATCGACAAGTGTTTAAACTGTAATTCAGTAGAAATAAAGAACATTTTTGAGTTGTGCAATTGGACTTTTAATTTCACGAACCCACAAAGTCACAATATTTCTTTATTTCATACATTTTAAGCTGTGCATTTTTTTCAACATACAGATACTATTTATTACGATTGTTTATTTGCCCCCCCCCCCCTATCATTTTGTGCAGAATTGTAAAGCTTGCTGTTAATAATTCCCATATGAGCAACTCTGTACAAAGCATTTGGATATAAGGGAGTCCTACATTTTTTCGGTCTCTCGTTTATCTAGTTTAGAATCTGTGGGTGTTTTCTTTAACGTTTGATTTGACATTGCACCAATTTAATTCGCATTTGCTTATTATATGTTACAGAAGTACATAGTGAAGCACACTAGGGAATAGGAATAGTGGCTGATTTCCCTATATTGCAAGGGCTTATTTTTTTCTTTACTTATGTTTCCACTTTTTTAACCAAAACTAAGTATCACGGATATCTGTGACTGGCATGAAGCAAGTCCTAATTAATTCCACCGGCCGATGTTTCACTTAGTCTGAAATGGAGGGGGAGCTAGAAATAATCTCTCTGAAGTTATTATTCATAGCTTGTGCTCTCCATGGCGAACTTTCATGGACAGCTTTGTTAAGAAATTTTAACTTCACTGAAAGTGCTATTCATAAATGCGTTTTATTTTGAAACGTCAGATTCCATGAACTACTTCCAGCTAACCGTATTTGCAAAACTGCAGCGCTCCATAGCAATAAAATCAATACGTGTTGGTTTAGAATCAACTCACCGCTGTCATTGAGATGGAATCAGCCGACGTGTCTGCATTTCATTTCTCCCCTCCCAGACCTCTTTTCACCTCACGGCATTGCTCAACACGTGTTTGTAGGGAAAACTTGAGAGTGAGTTTAGATTACATATTTACTCTTGTGTGTGTGTGTGTGTGTGTGTGTGTGTGTGTGTGTGTGTGTGTGTGTGTGTGTGTGTGTGTGTTTCCCCTTATTCTCCATTTTCATTTAGAAAGAGGAAAAACAAAGTGGTTGTGAAACTTATAAGCAGAGCATATATGGACATATGAAGTCCTTTGTTAAAAGGAGGGATTTATGATTCATTAGTCATAAAAGTTAATATGTAAATAATAATTTCTTCAACACTAACCGTGTCTAGGCTAAGGTTTGGATGAGTAGATTCAGACTTAAAAATCCAATGCCATAACCGGGATTTGAACTACGGATCACCCGCTCTCCGTGCAGTTGCTCTAATCCACTGAGCTACTATGGCCGACATGCCGATATGACATTAAATTCTCCAACTGACTCGTATGTTTCCCGGCAGACCACTACGGCTTCTCATAAGCTATGAGACACACACCTTTTTGTGGCGACTTACTAAGCTCTAAGTACTCAAGTCCCAGGCTTCATACTTAAATCACTATGTTTTTTATTTTAGGTAAATTGATGGAAACAATCATTTCTTCCACACTAACCCTGTGTAGGCTAATGTTTGGATGAGTAGTGTCAGACTGAAAAATTCAATGCAATAGCCGGGATTTGAACCACGGACCGCCCGCTCTCCTACACACGTCTCCTGCTGTGTCAACAGAAAGTTTGGGCAAGTCATTTCCAGGTAAACATACATTGCACCATGTGATGCAGTGTTGTGCAATATCAGTCGTGCGAAGCGCTGACATGTGAGTTGGCAGCCATTTTGGGAGTAAGGGCTATTTAATGGTGGGGTTCAGTAAAAAAAGGAGATTCGATGGTTCATTCGTTTAGTTAGACTGCTGATGCTATCAGAGTCCGATCACATAACCTGTCGACAAGAGCTGGGACCTCAGCACTGCTACAGGACTTAGTTAAACAGGAGAGAACCATTCACTTGTTCAGATCTTTTAGTATCCCCAATTCCTTGTTTTCACAATTAACTTTGTGGACAACGTACGTTTTTCTCCTAACCTTTCTCAGCAAACGTGAGATAATCTATTGAGATAATTATTATTGGTTATCAAATGATAAGAGATAGATAAGCTTTTTACTGTGGCATAATGCCGATGTGAAATTTAAAACTGTGTGGTGTTTAGACCGGCAGTTCTCCTGCAGCTATATTTTCTTTCTTTTTCTCTTTATTTCTGCCTATTTTTCCCTCTATATTGTCACTTTGTGGGTTCGTAGAATTAAAAGGCCGAGTTGCAGAAATTAAAAAACTCCTTTATTTTCGTAGAAATACTCTTATAGATTACAGCAGCATTACTTTACATACACCATCAGTCTACCAAGGTCGATGACAGTAACAAACCGTGACAGCTGATTAAATTAGCTTTCATAACAACAACACTCTTGTTACACAATAACAGCTATCCTGCTGGCGTGTGATGAAATCCTACCTGTGGCGGCGAGTCCTTTATCTGAGATAACATTGTTTGCCGCCTTTTTTATCACTCGCCGCGTTATCGTTAACTACTCATGCAAGCTCGTTAAACATTATCCGCCGTATATTATCTATTTGTGCCGAAACGCTTATGCCCAGCGCCGCGACTATCAAGTTTTGTTCAGTCATCGCCAGTATATCCACTGAGGTCCGTTTATCACTTACAGTGCTTAAATAAACGGAAACTTCGTGAATAACCTGCTGGGTGTGATGCATATTTTCGCCAATGTCAACTATTTACTAAACTGTAAGCTTTTTTCACTGTTTTCTGCACTAAGTCAAAAATGTTGTCCTGTTCTAGGCCATTATCTGGAAAACTCATTTTTAAATCAATTCATTTTTCCTTATCACCTTTCACATGTGCTTTCAGACGACTCATTGTGTATGGTGGTACCGAACAGAAGGTGCGGATGCTTGCGCGTTGTAAATGTTGTTCATGGCTCTTGGTGGCATTATGTTGGGAGGGCGCTTTTCGAATGGACCAGCAATATTGGAGGCTGTTGGTAGTCGTGGCACCGGAATAAGGAAGTCTCAGGACATGCTGGAGACTTCTGCGCATCTATGTGGCCTGACTGCCTACTACCCTATAGCATCCTGAGCTTCAATCACTTCATCACTTCCTCCTAAGGGTGTAAACCGATATAGATCTGTGTGCTTGTGTAGCAGTGCGCAAGTGTCTCTCTCTCTCTCTCTCTGTGGCTTACCATTTACCCTTTAGTTAAACTACATATATGAAGCCCAGTACTTGCAATGTACTCTCTCTCTCTCTCGCCATTACCGTATGCTATCTCATCTACAACTTGAATCACCTTGCAGTTTGCGGAGGAAAATGAAAGCATTTGGCGTGATGCTGTGGCATGTTGCCACAGTAGATCAATTGGTAAGAGCAACCGGATGAACACCGGAAGATCAATGCTTTAAATCCCGGCGATTCTTCCTTCTGATTTTAGCTTACAATGGAAATTTAGAGTTCACTTTATTCTTTAATGGTACTACTGCTTTAATGCACACTAAAGCTTTGCCCCATTATAAATCATGTGACGCAATCATTTCTTCTTCCTCAATTTCCTTAGTTTTACCACTACACTGGTGTTAGCGGTGTTACCACTATATTTTTCTTTATCCCTCTTGTCTTTAGGGTCGGGTTGAGAAACAGAAACTCTGCATCAGGTAGGGAACACAGGATGGGTAATAATCCCGATGCCTGGATTTTTTATTTTTATTTTTTTAATTTTTTAAATTTACGTCCTCCAACGTTGTCATATCCGACGGTGAATGAATTAGGTGAAATGATGCTCAAATGAGTCCAGGGTCCATGGAGCTCAGAGCTACCCGACATTCCCTTGAAGGATAAGGGAAAAACCCGGAAAAAACTTATCCAGGTAACTCACCCTGACCGAGAGTCGAACTCGGGACCTCTTGAACGTGAGGTAGACACCGATGCCTGGAATGATGATGATGTCTATAAGGGCGCTCAACTACGGCGGTCATCAGCACCCTTTAAAAAACTTGTCATGGCAAAAGCCAGATATAAACTTTTTAAAAAAAACTATACAACTCTAAATAAACCTATTAAAACTAAACGTACATTATATAATGCATTATACGAGCTCAGATACGCATCCCGCAACCACCAGGACAAGCCTTTCTACCGACACGGGTCTCCACGCACGACCTACACGTGAGTGGGCCTCTTGACCATCTCCCTCAACCACGAAGAGGAGCCCACACGAGGGAGACTGTTGGCTCGGGACCCCGGGTGCGCCAAACCCGTACCTACCGAAGTAGGCCCCTGTGGGGATGCCTGGAATGAAAGTGAGAGAAGTAAATGACGATTACAGCGAAATAAATAAAAGGAAAGATGATAATGGAGCAATTGTTGGAATGATGACGGGGGAAGTCGGAGAGGCTGAAGAAAACCCGCCCCTGAGCCGTGTTATTCATCAAAACTCTCACATGCGTAACCTAGAATCGAACCTGGTCTGCCTTGGTAAGAGTCTAGCGGTTAAAAATTGGGCCACGGCGTAGCCCATGCTGTGACGTCACCAACAATAACTCCATTTTAATTATCAGCTTCATTCTATTTGGAAACGTAGAGTCAGACTGAAAAATTCAATGCCAATGCCATAATTAATTTCCATTAATTCATTCTATTTATTTACAGTGTGATAAAATGACAGCACGAAGCTGCAACAACTGGAATAGTGACCCAGTGCTAAATCTCAATCGCTTTCACATGTAACAATTAAACAGAATAAGTGCGTCAGTCTAATAGCTACTCTTTTAGTCTCTCGGCTGCACACACCAACGCCCGCTTCACGTAGCTCCTCTTGCATTGCTCGCAGACAGTACTCACTGTTATACTACACAACTTCTCAGCTCTTAACTAGCAACTGAACCACAGGATAGCTTTTGCACTCCCTTTTATAACCCGCCGGTTATTAGAAGAATGTTCGGGAAACCGAAACATCTCGAATCGAAGGAATGAAACACGGTGTAAGTCCAATATCCTCGATCTGCCGAAATCGAACCTCTGGATGCACCAGCGCGATACAAAAAAGGAGCTACTTTCTTCTCATGACGTCAGCGGATATTCATCAATGTTTCACTTTTGCTCCTCCTTGTGGCAAACAACAAACACGGTGGAGTTGGGCGACTTGCACTTAGCATTAGCTGCCGCCAGAAAGTACTTCCTACTGAATAATTTCTACGTATGCTTTCTGCACGACAGCATGTATCGAAAAAACTTAACAAGACATAACAACATAAGTATTTTATCTGTAACTGAACTATTTATTAAACGTGTAGTGTGTAGCGTTATCACATATGAAATGTAAATTGACCATATATATGAAAAAGGTGAAGGCCCTGAAATTAACAGTGCAATGTGATGTTAATGCACATGGACTCCACGCAGCTGTTATAAGTTTCCCTGAGAAAAATGTGGACGAACCATTGCAGCTTTGTTTCATAACCTCTAGATAAAAACAATAAGTATATACTTTATTATTCTTTTTAACAGAGATTAAATCGATTGGTTTTTCCAATTGGAAGATGTTAAAAGTTACCCTGGATGATGAACCACCTCTATATCTGTACTGTTGGCTGTTAAAAAATGGAATCCTTGAATATCATTTATTATTATTATTATTATTATTATTATTATTATTATTATTATTATTATTATTATTATTATTATTATTATTATTATTATTATTATTATTATTATTATTATTATTATTATTATTATTATTATTATTATTATTATTATTATTATTATTATTATTATTATTATTATTATTATTATTATTATTATTATTATTATTATTATTATTATTATTATTATTATTATTATTATTATTATTATTATTATTATTATTATTATTATTATTATTATTATTATTATTATTATTATTATTATTATTATTATTATTATTATTATTATTATTATTATTATTATTATTATTATTATTATTATTATTATTATTATTATTATTATTATTATTATTATTATTATTATTATTATTATTATTATTATTATTATTATTATTATTATTATTATTATTATTATTATTATTATTATTATTATTATTATTATTATTATTATTATTATTATTATTATTATTATTATTATTATTATTATTATTATTATTATTATTATTATTATTATTATTATTATTATTATTATTATTATTATTATTATTATTATTATTATTATTATTATTATTATTATTATTATTATTATTATTATTATTATTATTATTATTATTATTATTATTATTATTATTATTATTATTATTATTATTATTATTATTATTATTATTATTATTATTATTATTATTATTATTATTATTATTATTATTATTATTATTATTATTATTATTATTATTATTATTATTATTATTATTATTATTATTATTATTATTATTATTATTATTATTATTATTATTATTATTATTATTATTATTATTATTATTATTATTATTATTATTATTATTATTATTATTATTATTATTATTATTATTATTATTATTATTATTATTATTATTATTATTATTATTATTATTATTATTATTATTATTATTATTATTATTATTATTATTATTATTATTATTATTATTATTATTATTATTATTATTATTATTATTATTATTATTATTATTATTATTATTATTATTATTATTATTATTATTATTATTATTATTATTATTATTATTATTATTATTATTATTATTATTATTATTATTATTATTATTATTATTATTATTATTATTATTATTATTATTATTATTATTATTATTATTATTATTATTATTATTATTATTATTATTATTATTATTATTATTATTATTATTATTATTATTATTATTATTATTATTATTATTATTATTATTATTATTATTATTATTATTATTATTATTATTATTATTATTATTATTATTATTATTATTATTATTATTATTATTATTATTATTATTATTATTATTATTATTATTATTATTATTATTATTATTATTATTATTATTATTATTATTATTATTATTATTATTATTATTATTATTATTATTATTATTATTATTATTATTATTATTATTATTATTATTATTATTATTATTATTATTATTATTATTATTATTATTATTATTATTATTATTATTATTATTATTATTATTATTATTATTATTATTATTATTATTATTATTATTATTATTATTGTCACACGAGCGCTGGAACACCCTGTGGAAGCAGCTGGGAGCGGAAGGCAGGGGAGGTTCGGTTAGCCACACCTCCCCCTCGTCTGTCTTATAGTGGTGACAGGCGGTGGTCAGGAGAAAAACATGACTGTGCCGTCTGTTTCTCTTATACCTGGTTCTCAATCGTTCTTTTACTGGAACATTCCCGCGGACACTGGAAGGCGGCGATATTCCTATATAAAGGGGGGTTGCAGACAGACGGGAGTCAGTCAGTCAGTTGGTTAGTGAGTGTGAGTGAGGAGACAGTCGCAGTTCTTGCTGTAAGAGTTAGTCAGTGACGTGTTAATGAACGAGTAGATTGTGCAACGGAAGACTGTACGTAACTGGTATGTGCATCGGAGTTTATGTAATCGCGAGTACAAGTGAAATTGTAACGGACGAACTGGTGAATTGTAATTGTGTGCAGCAAGTAATTCTGTGTAATTGGCAAGAGTTTAACTGTAAGTCGGTGGAAATAAAGAACATTTTCGAGTGGTGAAATTGGACTTTTCATTTCACGAACCCACGAAGTCACAATTGGTGTCAGGAGTGCGACATAACACAATGGAGGCAGCATTAGAAAAGATTTTAGCGGAACTGAAAGAAATGAAGACGGCAAATGAAAACCTCGCTGCAAAAATAGAAGCGGCAAATAACAACCTGGCCGCGGAACTGAAACAAATGAAGACGGCCAACGACAACATCACCGGGAAGATGGAAGAAATAAAGAGCGAGTTAACCACAGAAATGAGAGCAGCGAACGGCAGTCTGGCCACGGAAATGAAGGTGGCGAACGAGGCTCTCGCCGCCAAATTTGAGGAACGGTTGGCCGGCGTGAGGGATGACGTCACAAATCTGGGCAAGCGGATGGGTCAAGTAGACGACCGCCTTAATGATTTAGAGGAAAAGGCCGACAACATCGCCAAACCCCTCACCCGCCTGACAGAGGAACACCGACCTTGTATGTGGACGGAGGACGCCGAAGACGCTTTCCAGCACCTGAAGGAAACCCTGTGCAGTGCTCCAATTTTGGGTCTCCCACAACCAGGTGGCGCCTTCATTGTGGACACCGACGCCAGCGACCATTGCATTGGAGGTGTCCTATCGCAGATCCAGGACGGCCATGAGCGCACAAGAGTGGAAGAGAAGGAGCGTGCCGCAGCAGTCCGAGTAGTTGTGGCAGTGCCTGCTGAAGGCTGGGATAGCGCAGGCCTGAGGAGGGAGCAGCTGGCGGACGCAGACTTGGGGCCACTCTTGAGGGAAGTGGACGCAGGGACGAGACCAACCTGGGAGGACATCGCACCGAGGAGCGCCACCTACAAGTCGTACTGGGCCCAATGGGACTCGTTGAAGACCAGAGAGGGCGTGCTGTTCCGGGTATGGGAGTCACCCGATGGGAAGGCGCAGTGAGAACAGTTGGTACTTCCCCGGAGTAAGGTCCCGGAAGTCTTGGAGGAAGAGCACGCCGGTACTTCAGGAGGACACCTGGGAGCGAACCGAATGATTCACAAACTACGGCAGCGCTACTTCTGGCTGAGACTCCGAGCGGATGCTGGTGGTACACCTGGACCGCCTCGCACGCTACGATGGTGTTGTTCGGGGCGAACAGCTTTGAGGAGGGAGCAGTGTCACACGAGCGCTGGAACACCCTGTGGAAGAAGCTGGGAGCGGAAGGCAGGGGAGGTTCGGTTAGCCACACCTCCCCCTCGTCTGTCTTATAGTGGTGACAGGCGGTGGTCAGGAGAAAAACATGACTGTGCCGTCTGTTTCTCTTACACCTGGTTCTCGATCCTTCTTTTACTGGAACATTCCCGCGGACACTGGAAGGCGGCGATATTCCTATATAAAGGGGGGTTGCAGACAGACGGGAGTCAGTCAGTTGGTTAGTGAGTGTGAGTGAGGAGACAGTCGCAGTTCTTGGTGTAAGAGTTAGTCAGTGACGTGTTAATGAACGAGTAGATTGTGCAACGGAAGACTGTACGTAACTGGTATGTGCATCGGAGTTTATGTAATCGCGAGTACAAGTGAAATTGTAACGGACGAACTGGTGAATTGTAATTGTGTGCAGCAAGTAATTCTGTGTAATTGGCAAAAGTTTAACTGTAAGTCGGTGGAAATAAAGAACATTTTCGAGTGGTGAAATTGGACTTTTCATTTCACGAACCCACGAAGTCACATTATTATTATTATTATTATTATTATTATTATTATTATTATTATTATTATTATTGTTATTATTATTATTATTATTATGATTATTATTATAGTTAGTTACTTACACTCCCCACATGGCAACCTTGGCCTTCGGGGTAACCTCAAAGTGATGACCGGACCCATTTCTCAGGTGGAGGCACCCAGAGGGCGGTGTCCATTACCTCCGATGATAGGGTGATAGTGAAGATGGCGGTGAGGTGAGAGGACCTACAGTTTTTACCGTGGACTCCGAACCACGTTGGGCATAGGGGATACTTCACGTGTGCTAGACAGAGGTGAAGGCGTGGATAGGGCCGACTTAAAATCGCCAACCCCAGAGCCGGGAATCGAACTCGGGACCCTTAGAACGGGAGCCGCGAACGAAACCACCGCGCTACCCCAGCGCCCTTATGATTATTATTATTGTTATGATTAGTATGATTATTATTATTATTATTATTATTATTATTATTATTATTATTATTATTATTATTATTATTATTATTATTATTATTATTATTATTATTATTATTATTATTATTATTATTATTATTATTATTATTATTATTATTATTATTATTATTATTGTGGTTGTGGTTGTGGTAGTGGTAGTGGTAGTGGTGGTGGTGGTGGTGGTGGTGGTGGTGGTGGTGGTGGTGGTGGTGGTGGTGGTGGTTGTGGTAGTGGTTGTGGTAGTGGTTGTGGTAGTGGTAGTGGTGGTTGTGGTGGTGGTTGTGGCGGTCGTTGTGGTGGTGGTTATGGTGGTGGTTGTTGTGGTGGTTGTTATGGTTGTTATTTTAATAGCAGTAATCAATCATTAAGAAGAGAGGCAATATTCTTAACATTATATTTTGTGAAGACATAAGCAACTTATAAATCAGCTTTCTGGTATTATGCAAGAAGGGACAACTGGATAACAGGATTAGTTCCGAGGGGGTGGCACGGACACCAGCGTGTTTTATTTTAACTATGCTTCCAGGTGGGGCATCCTCGGGCGCAAGGATGAGGCGAGAGGAGACACAGGGCGGCCGTCTCAAGTTGAAGAATGATATGAACTAATGCAGATGAAAACGTAGAGTCAGACTGAAAATTCAATGCCATAGCCGGGATTTGAACCACGGATCTTCTGGTTTCCGTCCAGCCGCACTACCATTGTGCTACTATGGCCAACGCGCCGACATGACATTAAATTCTCCAACTGACTCGCATTTTCCCGGTAAACCACTTAGGAGTTCTCATAAACACATGAGACAACTACCTTAATGGCGACTTACTATGCTGTAAGTACTTTCAGGCCCGGGCTTTATATAGTAAATCACTATTAGGCTAATTGATGGATTTACTATATAAAGCCCGGGCCTGAAAGTACTTACAGCATAGTAAGTCGCCATTAAGGTAGTTGTCTCATGTGTTTATGAGAACTCCTAAGTGGTTTACCGGGAAAATGCGAGTCAGTTGGAGAATTTAATGTCATGTCGGCGCGTTGGCCATAGTAGCACAATGGTAGTGCGGCTGGACGGAAACTAGAAGATCCGTGGTTCAAATCCCGGCTATGGCATTGAATTTTCAGTCTGACTCTACGTTTCCACAATTTAGCCTACACACGGCCAGTGTGAAAGAATAATTAATTTCCATCAATTAGCCTAATAGTGATTTACTATATAAAGCCCGGGCCTGAAAGTACTTACAGCATAGTAAGTCGCCATTAAGGTAGTTGTCTCATGTGTTTATGAGAACTCCTAAGTGGTTTACCGGGAAAATGCGAGTCAGTTGGAGAATTTAATGTCATGTCGGCGCGTTGGCCATAGTAGCACAATGGTAGTGCGGCTGGACGGAAACTAGAAGATCCGTGGTTCAAATCCCGGCTATGGCATTGAATTTTCAGTCTGACTCTACGTTTCCACAATTTAGCCTACACACGGCCAGTGTGAAAGAATAATTAATTTCCATCAATTAGCCTAATGCAGATGAAATTGAGCTACAGGATATTTGGAGGATGCAATTAGCCTACTCAGCATGCCCCTGGCAATCCAGAAAAAAAACTCGAAAAACCCCTGTTTTTGGTAGGTCGGCCACGGGAATGAAACCTGTGCCTCCCGAATGCGAGCCACAGTTGAACCCACCTGTACCATTACACTCGGCGGGCAAGAGGGGAGGTGCTGTGACGCTAGGTGTGGGCGGAGCTACATTTGTCAATATTAACGCGTATCCTCTCGATCGTATTTCCTGCTGTTTCCGAATGCAATAATAATACTGTAAAATATCCTGGGGAGTTTACGTAGCTATAGACTTCACTAAAATCTAAATTCTATATCTTAATTGGCTTTTTACAATGCGTGGGATCTTCGTCTATCCAAATAGTTTAGTAGCCTGTAAAACGGGAAATGATTACGGACCTCAGACACATGGAGTTAACATATCGTTCAGGTATTTCACAATGTGCAAAATTTGTTTTATAACTCCATTGGCCATGCTAATATTTAAATTTTCGTAGTTGGTAATTATAACCGATTCTGTGCATAATATATCAGATCCCCGCATATAAATAACTTGTAACAAATGCATTTGTTTATTAATGCACATTTAATAGCACCAAAATTGTGTCGTTTGTATATACTAGGTTATCAACTGAATTTATTTTTTTAATTGTTTAATATCGTTTTATATAAGCATTAAAATTTACTATTCAGCACACGAACACAAAGATGAAGATTTACAGGGTTAATAATCTTAGGTAAGGAAAGTTTGCAAATTGCCTACAGTAAAGAAACGTCGTTTTATTATTGAAGCCAGAACGCTAAAAATGGAATTTGCAAATCGTAGCTCTTATTTAACCCAGACCCCTTGGTATTCTAATAATATTGTTCAGTTCTAAAATCTTAACACTTCGTGGCAAAATATTTTAACATTTTCAGAAAGGAACTTGAAATACCATACATCTTTAAACAATGAAGACGCTTATGCATAACAATATGTTGATATATAGATTTACGAAACATTTTTCGCAATGATAATGGATATGTTGGACGCCATTCATCTCATGTCATTCGCTGCCCGGTGTGCTGTGTTCATACTAAGTCTTGGTTTGAAGCCATTGGGCTCCTTGGTAAGCTGCAAGCACATCCGATATCTTCTGATATTTTTAAAGTTTAAAAGAGGAATAAAGACAGCGGAAGTGGTTTGACAAGAAAAACTGTGTACGGAGAAAGCTATTGGAAAAGGTGCCTTAATGAAATTGTTCTATCAGTTTCAAGAGGTTTCCTTTGATGGGAGAAAGTTAGTGTTCACTAGAAGTTGAAATGTTCAACTCTGTTCAATTTCAGAGATAAGGAGTTCGCGTTTTATCAGATTGCGATTATGTCGTTTGACCTCTGGTGCGTCTCGACAATCTTCCATGGCTAATGAAGTAGGTACTTAGCAGCCTAACTTACGACGCCTATATGCAATATCTGGACAATAGCATCGTAGTTAGCAGTGTATTCGAACATCATCTGAAGGACCCACTATCGTTTGAATTGTAGCTCGCCATTTTACTCCTCGTTTCTTTTTCCTTTTGTGATTCATTCTTGAAACTTTCTTTGGCACTGACATGTCCCAGACTTCGGACGTGTTTGTCTAAAACATTCTTCTTTTGCCAATCCAGACGCTGATTGCACAATTTGCACATTAAAATTTCGCCGTCACTAATACAAAACGTTTCATGTTTATAATTCTCCGCACGCTGTTTGATATTTTTGCTCTCACCAACTTCGCACCTCCTGACGTGGCCTGCGCATAGAATGAATGAAATTTACTCCTAAAACCGAACAGAACATTGAAAATCGGAACTTTGGCAACCGAGAACTCCAACTGTAATTAACATGTGTTTATAATTTCCCTAAAAATTAGGATTGCTATTGGTTTTCAGAGACAAGAATTGAATTTTTCCGTTAACTGAGTTGTGAAAATAGATTTATGAGTCATTAGGCGTGGTAATCGGGGTTTCTTTTGTAAAACAACTGAAGCCGCTTGTACCAAATATACCTCATATGGGCAATGGTGGAAGGGTTGTTTTCCCATTCCAGAAGATTAGTCACTTCCTTTATAACTTTCTAAGCATTTAAATCTCTACAGACCCTTCAGTTAAAGTTTCCACAAGAAAAAGTGTTGGAAAAAATAATTACTTGGAAAATCTTCGATTTCGCATTTATATCGCATTTTGAGTCAATTTCGCACTCTATCGCGCTATATCGCATTTGTACAGAATCACCACCCCTACATATCCGTAATTAAACAGAGAATTCTCTCGAGCTGAATGTATTACGAAGCGATTGCACCTGCTATTGAACAGATAGGGTCCAGGAAAACTCAAGACAGCTTTTCGTCAAGTTGTTTGTTTCACGTATGACAGCTTTGAATGGTTTTTTGTTCTCAGAGGTTTCACAATTAATATCAATAAAAAAGCCGTAGGAAAGGAATAGGGTTTTGCAACAAGTGTAGAACACGAGAAAGCTTCCATGACAGAATTGTAAGTTATTTACTGCCAGTAATTCGACAATCAAAGTTAAATGTTGAGCCGTTAATGAGAGGAAGAAGGAAACTGTTGTATGATTGGTAGTTAGAATATCAGGTCCTTAATTAAGAAGTATACAAGCGATGTAAAATATCAGTTGTAATCAGCTGTGGAATTTCAAAGGACGCAAAATCGTTATTAAGAATAGCACTTTATTGTATATTTTAGGTAATAAAATAAAAGGCATCAGTAATGGAATAAGAGGCCACTTTCAAAATGTAATGTGCAAAATTTTAGATATTACTCTTTTAACATTCATACTGTGTGTGTGTGTGTGTGTGTGTGTGTGTGTGTGTGTGTGTGTGTGTGTAGCTTTTACTACATACGGCACCGCAGGTGGTGACACGCATGATACATGATATGAAGATGGAGCACCGTGGAATGAGATGGCGGGGGAAACCAGAGCTCCCGGAGAAAACGCATCCCAGTGCCGTGTTGTCCACCACAAATCTCATTTTGCGGTCGCCTGGGAGCGAACCCGGGCCGCCTTGGTGAGAGCCAAGCGGTCTAGCCACTGAGCCTCGGCGCGGCCTTAACAAAAAGTGCTAAGCATTAATTAAAGATGTACATGTCCGTACTTTTTAAAGGTCTTCACAACGCTCTTTTTGATATGATATTGTAAATTAAAGATTTTGTCTTAAGGTTTGAAAAGGATCTTATTTTCATTTAGACACAAGTCATGGATTAATTAACCATGTTTTTATAAAGCCCCCTTCTCAAGCAAGTAGGATCATTAGAATCATGAAAAATAATGATTTCACGAGCAATGAGTGTATAGATTTAGACAAAAGCTGCCTACACAGTGTGTCAGTTGCTTTAAGTTGATATGTTACACATTTTTTAACTATCCAGCACTTATTTGTCTTTAAAGTTTGTACGTGAAGTAGTATTTTCAAGTAAATATCCTACAAAATTCATCTTCAGTTTACGAAGGTTAAAATTTATAGCGTGGCAGCTATCCAAATCCTGCGACCAATGTCAAGCGTGCAGTGTCTTCTTTTTTGGCAAACAGAGTTCAATAACAACATGTATTAACTGGAGAAAATCTGAACAAAATAGAGATTCAATTAATGGTCCACAGTTTACACCACTTTCACACTTGTTGCAGTGCAGTCGAGGAAGCTTATGAGGCCTCTATGCACACTTCCAGTCACACTACATGTAGTTTGTCAGTTGTTATTCTGACTTGGACGGTGACTGTGAAAACTTGCCATTCAGCACAATCCGCTGAACATATGGCACACTTAAATCTAGGTATTTCGTATATATAAATGTTTCCTAAAACTAAAATTGTGTAGAATAATATTTTCTTTTTTTTTTTTAATTGCACAGATAAGTTGGTAGCAAAGGGCATAGATATTGTGACTTTGTGGGTTCGTGAAATGAAAAGTCCAATTGCACTACTCAAAAATGTTCTTTATTTCCACCGACTTACAGTTAAACACTTGCCAATTACACAGAATTACGTAATGCACAAAATTACGATTCACACAGTTCGTCCGTTACAATTCCACTTTGCTCTCGCAATTACTACAATCCTCCGATGCACGTACACAGTCTTCTCGTCCGGACACTAGCACTGACTCTTACGCTGCTTGCCAAGAGCTGACTTTTCTCCAGCCCGACGCGTTGCTTATATAAGAACAGCTGGCCAATCTAGAAGGTTCCAGATTAGATGAAATATCCCGTAAGTTCAAGAAATCGAGGGGAGCGGAAAGAGACGGCACAGTAATGTTTTTCCAGCCAACCCTCGTTACCGCTATAAGACAAATGATTGGGCGTGGCGAACGCCTACCGTCTTCTGCTGCTGCCGGCTGGTTCTATAGGGAGTTCCGACGTTCGGGTGACAACATCGTTTAATCCAGAGATAAACTTTGATTACTGTATTGAAAAGTTTATGACTATTTTTGTTCTTACTTTCTATTGCATTAAAATATTCTAAAACGCAGAGATGTTGCGGAACAGCTCAATTCCTTCCAGGGGAGTGAAAATCATGTTTGAGCAGCTAACACGACTTCTGTCGCAGGAGTAGAATACATCGTCTTCAATGTT